>OZ012741.1:672449538-672927038 GCA_963859935.3 Lathyrus sativus
GCTTCTAGCAAAATATTATGATCACTTAATATTATTAAATATTTTGTCTCTATAAATATTTAATTTATATTTAAATTAATACACTTGACTAAAAGACAAAATCCTTCGATACTAACATTATTCATCTAAAATATAAGGGATTAATTCAACAATTTAAAACTCATATAAATAAAATTATCAACCATCTACATAATGGAGCAAATATAAGTTGTTAATTGTTATTTGGAAAGGGTCCTTCTAGAGAATTCAAATATATGTACTTCAATTAGATAAAAAAAATCAGAGGTGGATACTTTTAAATCTTTTAGTGATTTTGAAAATAAATAATATTGCATACGAAATTGGGAAAGAAGAATGGTCCTAATTATGTATATAATATTGCATACCAAAATAGCCATTCTAGTAAAAAGTCGTTTAGAAAAAATCTTTTTATAAATAGTCAATATTAGTGTTTGGAATCTAAAATACATGGGAAGTGAAATAGAATTTTTCAGAATTCAAACACTGAAAAGAATATGAAATAGCAACTAAATTGGTTTGATATTTCTCCCCAAAAACTAAAATGGATCTTTATTTATTTTATAATTACATGTTACTATAAGAAAATAGTTTTTTTTAACTAAAATATAAATATTATTGTAATTAGATAAATAAGAGTTACTTTTAAATTTTTTAAATTTTAGATTAGAAAAGATACACTTCAGGTAATCTTGAGAGAACCTTTAAATTAGAAGTTTGTAACAAAATCATTCTTTAAGTTTTTTAAGCAAAAATTTACAGTTACACCGCGTGCATAAAAACAAAAGTAGAAACAACATCAACTATTCTTAAATTGGGTACTTAACCACTATAAGTCTTTGGCAAATGTTCCAAAATAGTTTTAAGAGGGGTGATCTTTCAACTTTTATGGTTATGTATGCTTTTCACTGGATTAAATTGAAGAAGCATTATGTTATGCTAAAATTTAATTAAGTGATGCATTTTCGTATGCGTAAAAGATGAATTTAAATATGTATTTTCGTAAATATCATTTACTCACAAATTAATGGGTGGATCTTCAAATGCTTTTGTTTTATATTCTCGTACCAGATCTTTCATCTTCCTCCTTTTTCAAATTTTAAGCTCTCACATTCACTCAAGTTTCTCTCTCTAGCAAACTTCTACCATTTGAGTTATCTCTCTTCCTTTATATTCTCTCCCTAGCATATTTTTACCATTTGAGCTCTTTCTCCTCCTTTCTAGTATCTCATGCATTCAAGCTTCTACTTCTCATTAATTTGATTTGGTAAGTTTTTCAAAATTCTATCTCTTTTTATATTTTGATTTGTAGTTAGTTGTTTAAGCTACATTAGTTGTTTTAGGTACAATAGATAGTAGTGTAAATGAAATTGGTAGCATACAAGAACATGCATTGTCATATTTTTGGAGGGTTATGGTAGCAATGGCGTTTCTTCTATGGTTAAGAATCGCAAATTTGTTCGAAGATGCATCTCCATATTTTCTCACTGTTATTTTTGAAGATGCGTCTCCGAATTTTACTCTGGCTAAATTTTGGTTAATTTTGTGGAATTTGTGTATTTGTTCTAGCATGATGTTTTTCTCAGTGTCTCTTTATAATGCAGGTGCAATGGCTGGAAAAAAAAAACCTAGCATAACTAGACTTGGTCGTGTGTCCCAGACCACCTCGGTACGACGTGAGATGGTCGCATCAGGACCACGAGGCCACGAGTCGATGATAACTCATTGATGGTTAGCAGCGTCGAGGTTTCCAACCATATAGTTCTGCTTCTCATAGCCGTCTCTCTCGTGCATCTACTTCACGGGACCACAAGTCCCCAGATGATGCAGCAGAACCTGAAGTCCATGAAGTTCAAGAGAAAGTCGCAGCCAATACCCTTTAGAGAGTTATCCAGGAGGCCCATTGGACACCTTATTACTTCCTCTCTATGCATACCATGTTGCTATGCATGTTTGGGAAATAGAAGTATATTTATTTTCTTTTGCAATACATATATTTTCAACTAATTGAATCGATACTAATGATGATCTTTTCTTTTTAGAAGAGCGTACATGTTTGAAATCAATAGACCACGGTAGGAAGATATTGGAATTGGATCAGCCCACTACTGATTGGTTTCAAGTTGTTATATAATATTCTGGTATTATCGGTTTATGCTTTGTTGCATACATGACCATAAACAATGACATGCATGAGGCTTTTCGGAGAGATGTCATATTTCCACTTTCCTATAGGCGAGATGACCATCACCTTGGATGACATCTTATGCCTCTTGCATCTTATGATCTGCCACCGAAATGCTAAGAGATAATAGATTTAGAGATAAAATGATGAAGAAAGTTGAAAGAATGAAAATGAAATGCAGTTTAGGATTCTGAGAAAATAGAGAAGAAAATGAAGAAAGTTGAAAGTGTTAGATGTAACATGTTCAGAGAGATAAGATATAAAAGAGAGAAATAATAATACAAAATGATCCATCCATTTTGAAAGAAAAAAAAAAGACATATAAGCATAGCAAGGCAGTGTAAAAAGGGTTTTGTCAAGTAAGAAGTGATGATGTGAAGAAGCAAAACAAATGGAACGTTTTCAAGCTAGCTACGTGACGCAATGTGTGATCAGCAGGGCATAATGGACTTTTCCAAAACATAGTTTGTTGTTATATGGTAGATTATCTAATTTAAAAAAGCACAATCTTAACCTAAAATTTAAATAGCCAATATTTATAGATATCAATTGTTAAAGACTATTAAAAAAGAAATGCTAAGAATACTCTTTTTTTTTTTCAACACTTTTTTAAACATTCATTTTTTTATTAGTTGAAACATATGTGTAAGTCCTACTATTTTATATGGAATTCATTTTTAAAGTAAGAAATCTAATATTTCAAACAAAAGTGATTAAGAGAATGTTAAAAGGAAAATGTTGCTAGCACTCACTATTCAAAATACATTTGTTAAGCTACTCAATGAATACATTTGTTAAGCTACAATTGAGTTTGAGAATTCATCTATTTTCTCTCCTCATCTCTTAATAACTTCCGTATTCTAAATTGTGTTTTAACGATACCATATGCAATATTATAGTTAAAGTTTAAGGGACACTTACTGTCCATATAAACTAGTTTTACTCTCATTTAGCATAAGTCCAATAAGGACAAGTTGTCGTCACAAAAAAGTAGGACTAAAATTAAATCAGTATTAAACAAATTTACGTGTTTTTTTATATACATGCACACATATGCTTCAAAACTTTTATAATTAATGTTGATTCACATAGGATGTGTTTTGAAATTACATTCCCAAAGCTCAAAATGCAATAGTTATAAGTTTTTAAATATTATTTTCGAATACTTTTTATTTGCAAAAATATTGTTTAGGTATGATATTTCCATATTATTCTCATGCTAAATCAATAGGAATCCAATATTCCAATAAGAATTGATTCAACTATCTATAACTTCCCTTATTACTAAGATTTATTTTTTATATTTTTAAATTAAATAAATTTTATATACATTTCCAGAAAATTTTAATTTTTAACCAAAACACATAAAAATAAAAATTTTAGAAATATAAGTTCAAAGAATGTTATTTCATAATTTGAAAACAAACACACCCATATACTAGAAGTTGAAAACAAACACACCCATATACTAGAAGTTGAAAAGAAAACGGCAATTCATTCAGTGTGTATCTCAAGCAATACAACAATCATTTCTCTTCTATATGAAATAAATAGGTTTAACTACAAGGTATATAGACGAACTGATCTTACAATCTCTGATATCAGAGGAAGATGAAATCTGGCAACAACACTAGCTTGCTGAAGGGGATAAAGAATAAGAGGAATTGTCAAATGTTCCGTATAGAAAAATAATCAATAAATTACAATGTTGCACTATATAGAGCTTATTGACTGTAAACTATCTAACCACCTATAAGCTAGCCAACTGATTTCCTGTTGTTACTACTAACTAACTAAAGTGTGTACTTCCGGCACAATCCAATAAGAGGTGGTTGCAGCCTTCAGAGTTTATTACTTACAATGAATGTAATTGAATCGAATATTAATGTTAAATTATACAACAAAGTAAAGCCTTGGCCTTACAGATCCAATATAGTATACCATGCTGCAGAAGACTTGTGTCCAGTTATGTTTAACCCAACTTGGACCACAACAGACATGACAGCATTCATCTGTTGTAAATTTAGAATCCTCGAGCCTAACCTGGAGTCTATTGGCAGAAAAATAATAATTAAATGCTATACACTGTTCATCTAATTATCATAGGTCTTGTCTTGTTTTCTTTTGAGGCTACTGCACAGTTTTCACCGTCAAGCTGTTGCATGTAAGTCTTCCAATTGAATTCTCAATTATAACTATAAGATGCTACCTGTGGTCCTTCCATTCCGTCTATCGTTCAATATATTTCACTAAAAAAACATGTTAGAGGTGGAATTGAAGCAACACAGTGCTCAGAGCAATTGGGATTCGTACCTGTGGCACATGAGGTTGAAAACACCACTTCCTGCTCCAAATATAAATCAATTCACTTCAGATAAGTCATTGTTGGATGAGTCCTAATCAGTTTCTCTTGACAGGAGGTCAACAACTTTGCGCTTCAATCTTAATATCTCAGATTAAGTTTGACACTCCTGTAAGTTTCAAAGCCACCCTTGAACCTCGCGACCAGATACCACGACTCCCCCAATACCAAATGTACTTGTGTTGACTGATCCATAACTACTGCTTCCTGGTCTCAAATTTTGCCTCTTTTAAAAGTTCAACTATTCTGGGAAGAATCAACCTGACTCCAGAGTATTTCTGCATATTCCTTCTCTTCTTCCTTCTCCTCTCCAACACAATTGATTTCTTCTATTTCTTCCTCTTCCTCGATAATCTCTTCCATCATTTCTTCTTCAGCTTGTTTCTCCTCCTCTCGCTCAGCAAGTTCAGTCATCGCCTCTCTCATAGCAAGTTTTGTAGCTGGCCTATCTAGAGAACCATATTTAGGAGCAGGAACAACAAATGGCAGAACAATATCACCTAATTTTGTGCTTTTAGCTTTATGACAATCATTATTTTCTGTTGGAGGAAAAGTAAATATAATCCCAAGTTCATAATTGCAAATATGAAGCCCAGAACTCATAGACAGGTCTCCTTTATGAGGTCCATCTGCTTTTGTACCAAATGGATTTGAAATTTGTCGCCCCCACGCAGCAGCACTAAAATTATGAGACCCACAGTATACCCAACCAATTGAAGGCGCATCCTTCCTAGACCAGAAGCATCTACGCACCACCTGCAATTTTTAAATAAAATCACTCAATACATTTTTTGTATAAGGTGAGGAAAGCAGACATCACTTCAATAATTGAGAAGCAAATCACCCAAACCACAATTTGACTCTTCCAAAGAGGAGTTCATATTAGACAGAAAAGTGAAGCATCTCAATAATTAATGAGAAAATCAGAGTAGATTTTAACAAATTAGACAGAAAAATGAAGCATCTCAATAATTATTGAGAAAATCAAAGGAGTAGATTTTAATAAACTCAAAATAAAAAATTGAAACTGACAATGTTAGTAATATATTGGGAGTGAGGATCGAACTCTCAACCTCCGTATCACTCGGCTCCTTAACTCCCCCATCCCAGTCACCAAATCATCTTTATATCCCCCAAATTCATAGCTTATTAGTTGTTGGTTTTCTCTTTACTGATTAAGATGTCTTACTTTTTTTCCTCTTCAAAGGATCTAAATCTCTTTATAGAACAGCATGGCATATATAAAAAAGAAACCAAGTGACAACCACACCACATGCATGAATCCAAGTTAGTAAAAGATTCCTCAGAAAACCTCCTCAAACAGAGGGAACATGCCACCACAGTGAATAACTAACAAAGCAATGGTGGAATGAAAAGCATAAACAATGAAGACATAACAAGTGGTCCACCTTCACTACCAATGGGTTTAGATACTCTCTTTTTCCTTAGAAACTTGACAGTAGCTTATTCAAAGAGAAAGACAGAACTTGCAACAGTGTTGAGCAGAAAATGGTGAGTAGCTTTAGCAAATTGACAACTATTATCACAGCGCATGCAGGAAAAGAAGAAAAACACTAGCATATAAAGGAAACATGTCATTGAGGTCAACTATCATAAAAGCTAGTCATCTGGTGGGCACACACCACCCCTGCCCCCACCCAACGTGTAATCTTCTATTTATTTCATTTTGGATACATTGGGCGCAGGAGTGTACAATATTTGTTGATACATTTGCTCATACAATAACAAATTAATATGATCATATCATGATGACTGGTGTCATGACACATATAACCTAAATAAGATTAAGATTTGTCAAGATAAAAAAATATGCACCAAAAATCCCAAAAAAATAACTATATTTTCTATACACATTTAGTCATCAAAGCATAAGAGTGTAGAAGAATTAGTGTACAGATACCTTGGTATGCATTGGATGCCCTACTCTTTCATGGGGATGAGGGATGGCATCATGAAGTACATCTAAAGTTTTCAACCTTTGCCATGTTTTCTGTTCAAAGGGAGAGAAAAAGTTCTTTACATGAAAGCATTTATAAATTATAACATCAAAAGTTCACCTCCTTAAGATAAATTCTAAAGAAAAGAGTTCCAAAACTAATTATAAAGCTAATAAAACATGAACAGCCACAAGTTATTGTTCTGTTCAGATGACTCCCCTAAATAATCATTTGAAAAGGTTATCTGGGGAGGATAGGGGGCAGTTGTTGACTCTTTTGATAAAATACCCCTTTAAAAGAGAATTTTTCACAAGTAAGATGGACAGAGATCCTAAAGAGGACCCCACAATTATATGCCCTATGCACGATGTTTGTGTGTGTGTCTCTCTTTACATGATCCTGCCACCTAAATAACTCATGAGAGGACTAAATATATCTTTGATAATTCCAAATGTCTTAAAAGAAGCTATTTCTCAAGTAACCTCCTTTTTGTGGGGATACTGGTACACCTTAATGACTATTAGTTAAAATCAGTCCAGTTACATATTTGAAATATTACCACAGCAAGTTGTTTTTGTATTCATATTGCAATCAAAGGGTCCTGTGAAAATCACTGACCATCATTCAATGAGGTAACCAGTTACCTTATAAAAATAAAAGGTACCAAAGGAATATAACCCCAAAGAAATATTACATATTTCAAGACCTCCTTTTACCCATTCAAAGCTGATAAGAAAATAATATTACCTCTGAGAAACAAAGAATACGTCTTGAAGGCATAATCCCATTATAAGCATTTTTCACTCTTTCAATTGTGGGGAAAATAATCTTAATAGAAGGATTCTTCAATTCTTCCCTAGCATTCCAGCAGCCCCACTGTCAAAACATTATTGGATTACTGAATCAGTGAATGCATAAGTTTAATGAATCATACATCCAGTAACAGATATGTAAAAAAAATAAAAAAAATAAAAATCAAGGGAATCCAATGGAAAAGCAAAGGCCTTCAAATTACTTCAGGATCGGACTCTTCTGAATCAAAATGTTGCAGTGACTTCTTCCCAGCAGCAGCCGAAAATGCAGCAAGAAATTTTGAACTGACAGAACCAATGGAAGAAGCACCTGATAGACAGAAAAGACCAAACAAAATAGTCCAAAAGGATGGGGAAAAGGGTCAGTTAGTTGATTTAACTTTCTAGTGAAATCAGGTTGGTATTGTACCAAAAAAATTCAAAAAATGGACTTACCATATACAATCTCAGACTCCAATGATTCGGGCCATCTATATTGATTCAGAACCTGTTAAAAACAGGAATAGTAAGTTTACATAATAGGACATTTCAAAAGTTATTTAAGCATAAACTTCATCCATGTGCGAGAAGACTGGAAAGTGTTTATGCAACCAAAAAATGAAATTTACAACTCATTAAATCCAACCAAACAACAAAAGGAAATCAAATATAAGCTTGGCTCCAACATTAAAATAAGTGCAACCATTTCAATCAAAACAAAAAGCATTTTGATTTTAGTACCACTTAGTCTTACCTCTCGTATTCTCCAGAGTCCATAATGTCTTTGAATTGAAGCAATGAGTGAGCAAAAAGCAGCAATTTGTTCAGATTGCATCATCTTTGACATATCTCGAAAATGATGTCCCTACAAGTTCATAATACACAACTTTTATAAAATATCAAGTCATATATACAAAGACAATAAATAAGCCCTGCTATAGAAGACACCGTCCAACACACCTCTGACACATTTAGTATCAGTTGTACTTTCTGGCAGTTTTCTCCCGACGCAGCTGCAAGGGCTTCTTTTGGATAAACATATCCAGAAAATGCAAGGAATCCAGCATCCCAGAGAGGAGAAACCCATTTTACTACATTTCTAGGCAGAAAACCAAGTTGAACAAAATCTACAAAAAGGCATTATTTTTTATTTCTGTTACTGACAGGATAAAAATTATAACTGAAGTCCAAAATACAAATAAAAAAAACTAAATAAAACTAAATTTGAAAATAATAAGATAAATGAGGAATCAGTGATTCATCATACATGGCACAAAAAAAGATGAAGCAGTGTAGCTTTTACCTCCCTCAGAAGTTTGATCAGATTTGGGAACAAGAACGCTAACAGCATTTTCATCAGCAGGTACGTTGGGATTTCTTCTTAAAACAATCTCAAACCTCCCATGAGCGTTCTTACAAGACTTTCCAAGGACAGCAGCCAGAGCTTTTAAACCCGCACCGTTTGAGTCTGCCACGGTACGGAAAAGATGGCTCAAACCAACCACAGATGCTACAACTGAGCCAAGAAACTACAAACCAGATGACAAAATGCACTGTAATTAGTATCTATATAAGAGTATACATTGCAGTAAAAATCCAGAGCAGAAAGTGGCTTTAACAAAGACATCAAATCAAATGATAAGATGGCTAATATTAAGGCTGAATTAACACAAAAACAAGGATTTAAAATAAAATGATAAGATAGCTAACATTAAGGCTGGATCCAATCAGAGAGCAAAAAAACTTCACTTTGAATTGAATTTTTAGAATAAGAGTAGGGTATAAAATAATTAAGATGGAAAAAAATAGATTAGATCATACAAAAAAAGTTTTCTTCAATTTGATCTAACTTTTTAAATATTTTTTCAGAATATTGTATGTTAAAAGGTTATAAATGTCAATGTTTTGTATTCGGTATTGATACTTTTATATCAAATGCAAATTATGCTAAAATTGGGGTACTAAAAGGAAGAAAGAAAAAAAAGTAAATTTTTAAGACAATGTGCATGACCGATGAGGCTAATAATATTCCAACCCACCTAGAAGTTAGGTGGGTGCAACTTTAAAAATTTTGAACATCTTAAGAACTTAAGAAGATAATAGTTTATATACTTTAAAAAAAACAGCACAGACGCAGTGAAAAAGGAAATAAAAATCTCAATTAAATAGCAATATCTTGCATGACATACTTTAGTATTTAAAGAAGAGGACCGAAAGGATTCCGCCAGAACAGAAGTTCTATTAAGGTGAATTCCAGGTACTGAGGCTACAAGATGTCCTGTTGCACTTCCAAAGTCATATTTTGTGAGCTGAGTAATCCAGTGAGCCTGGCTAGGTATATCAATAACAAGTGATGCCATAAACCCAGCCAACTGTGCAGCAAAATCACATTTTGAGTCTCTATGAATTTCATCATCTATTTTTGGGAAAAGTGAAGCAAAATCAACCAAAATGGCACGAGGGAAATCTTGCCACCAAATAGTGTTAGTCACACTGATCCACTACATAGCAATAAAAATTGATCAAAATATTATTATGCTAAAAAAATAGACATAGAACAGTGATAAACCTACTATTCACATGATAAAAAGTTACTCCTTCCGTCCCACAGTGAATGACTAAGTTAACTATTTCCCACATATTAAGAAAAATGTATAAACGAAAGAGAATGTTTTTACCAAAGTACCCATTATCATGTATTGAGAGTGATGAAAGTAGTACTAATTAATGGGTACAATTGAAAGAAAGAAAAAAAGGAATTAATATTGCATTGTAAATTGAAATTGGTCATTCATTTTGAGACACTTTCTTTACAAATGGATCACTCATTGTGGGACGGAGGGAGTATTTAAAATAGTTGGCATACATAAAACTTTACTTGATCTGCATAGGGGAAAAACAATTCATTAAAAATTGCTACTTTAAGAATAAAGAGTTTATACTCAGGACACCTTGGGGAGAGAAGTTAGTGTTCTCATCAAATCATTTTAACAAGAAAACATCCGCATCATCCAAAATAACTTAGCAGGTGTAGCAGCCGCCAAAATTATTTTTCCCGTTTTACTATGCTTATTTAGCTATCACGCATGAATTGGGTCCAAGTAATCAATCGACAAAATATACACCTTTTACTTAAGAGGAATAAACTATCAATTTAGTTCGTAAAACCATCATCTTCACTGCAATTTAATTCATAAACTACATAAATATAATAAGTAGTCCCTAAATTATATGAAATCCACCATTTTAGTCCCTAACATCTTAATATCATGAACTAAATTGACGGATTTCATATACTTCAGGGACTACTTATTGTATTTATATCGTTTGGGGACTAAATTTAAGAGAGGGTGATAATTCAGGGACTAAATTGATGGTTTATTCTTTACTTAAAAGTCCCAGTCCCTTGTAATACTAATTATACACATTCTACATAATGGTAAGTTTTTCTTTACTAAATGTGCACCTGTCGTCATTCTTCACCATAGTAAATCATCATTCTAATATCTGTTCTGACCCACAACAACCAAGATCAATTAACCCTATATTCAATTGTGCTAGAAAAGGGATTTAAGTACATTACTTATGATAGAATTTGGATACAAGAAGACCACATAGGGATAATACTCCTAAACTAGAAACATGTCACCAATGAGTGCAATGAACCACCATGCATTTAATGTCTAAGTTAATACTTTAGTCGATTGCATCTCATGAAAACATCATTTTTGCTCTCCAAGTTATGTATTCGCATTAATAACTAGAAGTTTGGCTGATAAAATACCTGCTTTTCCACCAAATTAGCAGATGTAATGACAACTCGAATACTATCATCTCTTTGCAAAACAATCAGCTTCGGGTGATGGCAAGCTATCCCATGTCTATTGCGGTCTTTATCAAATGCTATGGTTTCAGGGAATGGAGGATGCCTAGTATCCAACAAGAAAGTAAATTACCATAGAGGAGAAAAAAATTAAGCTGTATATTTCCACCATTAATCAAAAAGGAAAAAAGTCCTTACACTACAACTAGGTTAGGATAATTCTGGTAAGGCACAGATACTCTTTCATCAGGCTTTGAACTCCAGCATCTCTCGGTATTTTGACAAGCGATTGTAACCGGAAGATGTACAGGAATCTTGCAATATGACAAGAACCTAGAAAGATAGTGCAATAAGGGAATGTAAACAATACAATTTCATGTGCAGAAGTTAACACATACTATTGAATTGAAGATATCCATCAGTATAATGTTAATGAGAGTGCACATAGCAGGTTGCCAGCAAAAAATCAAACGTGTATGTAAACATAAAGAGAACCAAAGGGCAAGGGGTAAAATTGATTGAAAAATAAATAAAATAAGAACATCATCGAAGGAAAATAATACATTGGGAAAATTTAGGCAAACCCACCATTGTATGTCACTTGTAAAGGTTGCAATAAACATCCCCGTGACGCTTTCTATAGGATTAATAAGTTCATTGAGTGATATAGATTTATCAGCACCCGATGAGTCTTGGTTCATAAATTCAAGACGATTCAAGTAAAAATTCTTCCCTGGAGGTGGATAAATATTGAATCCATCATTCCCCTGCCACTTATTTCCATCAGAAACATTATCCTTCTCGATACAATCTGACACTATCAAATTAGAATTCTCATCACAAAAAACATTTACACAATCAACTCCCAACTTCCCTTCCGGACAAGTTTTTTCACCGCTTTCCTCCAAATTCATCACTTTACTTTCACAAAGTACACCTGGACTTGACTGCACAGTATCTATACCATTGTCTTCCGTTACCCTCTGCGCTAACTCGGTACCAATGGTACGCTTGTATCCACATTGTAAATCTGAAACAGAACGCTTAATGCAAGACAAAGGATCATCACTGAGCAATATATCTCTACACCTATCCACAAGAAACCTTGCCCTACCAAAAACTCCCTCAAATTTTGAATCATTGGCCTTCACAGCAAAAACCCTCTTGCTACGTTTCCCACTTTGTGAGTGCCCTGAAAATGTTAACCTATCAAATTCACCATAACCATCACCATCACAACTTTCAACAGCAATTCTCTCCACAACAAATCCAATCCGATTCCCAATCCCACAAGAACCGCTCATGTTTCCACAAACAAGTGAAACCCTATCTCCTTCCATTAACTCCACCGCCATCCCCTTTCTAATTTCAACACCGTTAACAAAAACACCATTCGAAGCTTCTAGAAACGGAAAATACTCACTGCCGCGAGACAAAACCATGACTCTTTTCCTGAACTCATGAACGAGGCGAAATTCGGAACAATCAGCGTGCGCCAAAACCCCACTCAGAATGTAGAGTTTGCGAAGCGAGGCATCAAAGAAGATCTGGCAGTGCCGTTTACTTACACGGCGGTCGTTGAAGACGAATTGACAGTCGCGAGGCTTCCGGCCGATCAAGTAGGGTTGGTCGGCGTGAAGAAGCATGGAGTTGCAGCGCGAAACGACGCCGTTTTCGGTGGTGGAGAATAGAGGAACGTCGAAATGGTTTAAAACGACGTAGGCGGAAGGATTGTGTGGGAAGGGTCTCTTGCGGGTGAGATTTGAATCGAACATGGTGATGGATTTTGATTATCCAGTGGAAGAATTGAAAGGGAAGATGAAAAAAAGTGAAACTGTTATAATTTGTGAAGAAGAGTGTTGGGGAATTTTGGCTCTTAGTTATTTTCCCTCCAAAATTCTGATTTTGAGGATATAACGATAGAATCGTTGAAAGGGGGTTAGAATTTAGGAAATGGTGTTGAAATCAAATTTTCGGTAGAAATAGTTGGCTATCCCACTACTACACATTATTTTATTTTTATAACTATTTATTATCTATAATTATAATATTATTAATTAAAAATTTTAAAATAAAAGATTATTGAGATTTTAAGATGCTTCCTAAACACTTTTTATAAAAGTTTATTCTTTGAATTAAGTCTAAAATAATTATTTTTTAAATTAATTTTTTATACCATGAAACAAACTTTCTGCTATATTCTTTCATTTTTAAAAGAAATAAAAATTTTATTTATGAGAAAAATAGATAGTATAGATGACATGATAGTCAAATTATTAATGGGATCCGCTAGGTAAAATGAATTATATTAAAATTGTGGAAATTTAATTGATTTGTCAGTTGATCATAGTTTTTTAAATATTTGTAAGTGTTTTATTATTATTTTTATTATATTTAATTTATGAAAAATTATGATGTAATAGTTGTGGAAAAACATTTACATCAGCATTCCATAATAATTAATCTCATGTCTTATTTGTTTCTATATCTTTTACTATTTGAAAAGTTCTTAATTCTTCACACACCACACACGTTTCAAATACACTAAAATAGCTATAAGCAGCATACACCATGTCTCAATGCACTTATTCACAATATTAATAAGCTTTAAATGCATTTTTATTCTTTTCATTTGAATTTAAATGAACTTTTAATCCTTTTAATTTGAATATTTTTTAATCTATAAATCATAATTCTCTTAAAATTTTCATGGTCCCATATATATATATATATATATATATATATATATATATATATATATATATATATATATATATATATATATATATATATATATATATATATATATATATATATATATATATATATATATATATATATATATATATATATATATATATATATATATATATATATATATATATATATATATATATATATATATATATATATATATATATATATATCGCAGTAATAAAAAAGATGTATCTATAAGGACTGCTATTTAAAAAAACAATATTATGCAATGTTTAGAAAATACGAAGGAGGGTGTGTTGCGGTGAGAATAAGATATCAAATTATTGATTAATTTGAATCACAAATATTGAATTCACAACCGCTCTTTGATTTATCCGAAAGAAAAGTTAGAGAAAGAAAAACCTAATTTACATCGTAAACACAATGCGGTGAAATCTAGGGTTCGGGGTTGGTCATACCTAGGGAAGGTGTTAGCATCATAAGCATTTGTAGTACTCTACAGGAACCTCTTGTTTTATATGTGTTAAGTGGTATGCATATGTTTAAGGTATGCTAAAGGGTTAAAGGTAAAGAAAGATACCTAAGGGGTTAGTCCTAAGTATACTCGCCAAGAAATTGCATCTTGTGCCTACGTATCCTGGGTAGGGGACGAAATCAGAGTATTCGTAGTTCCCCTCAAAGAGGGTGAGGAACTCTTGACTGTGGTCAAGATTCCAGGGGGAAGTAAGTATTCATAGGGAGATACTTACGTGGAGTTCGGCGACTCCGAGTCTACGTTGAGTTAAGTTTGTAAAGAGGGTAGGTAAGTATCCACGGCAGGAACTTACATGGAGTACGGCGAGTCCGGTCCTAAGGCTAGGATGAAAGAGTAATAGGGTGTCCACGATGGGATGTTATATGGAGTGCGGCGACTCCGATCCTAAGGCTAGGATGAAGGTGAATGCCCACGGCGGGACGACTACCTGGAGCGCGGCTACTCCAATCCTAACTTGCAAAAGGTAAAAGGAAATTAGTTGTTAGTGACCTCGTCAAGATGTCGCATCTTGTGCCTATGTATTCTCATTGATGAATAAGAAATCAGAGCATTCATAGTTCCCCTCGAGGAGGGTGAAGAACTTCTTGAATGTGATCAAGGTTCCAAGGGGAGTAAGTGTTCATAGAGAAGCACTTACGTGGAGTGCGGCGACTCCGAATCTACGTTAAAAGATAAGTTAAAGAGGTAAGCAAGTATCCACGACGGAAACTTACATGGAGTACGGCGACTCCGATCCTAAGGCTAGGATGAAAGAGTAACAGGGTGTCCACGGCGGGACGCTATATGGAGTGTGGCGACTACGATCCTAAGACTAAGAAATTAGTTGTTAGTGAGCTCGCCAAGACATCGCATCTTGTGCCTACGTATTCTCATTGATGAATAAGAAATCAGAGCATTTGTAGTTCTCCTAAAGAGGGTGAGGAACTTCTTGACTGTGGTCAAGGTTCCAGGGGGATGTAAGTTTTCATAGCGAGACACTTACGTGGAGTGCGACGACTCCGAAACTACATTGAAATTAAGTTGAAAGGGGTAGGTAAGTATCCACGACGGGAACTTACGTGGAGTGCGGCGACTCCTAATCCTAAGGCTAAGAAAACGGGTAAAAGGTGAATGCAGGTCCATGGCGGAACGTTAAGTGTGAGTACGGCGACTCAGATCCTAAGGCTGGGATTAAGGGAAAAGGATGAATGTATGTCCACGGCGGAACGCTATGTGTGAGTACGGCGACTTAGATCCTAGGGCTAGTATAGGGTTTAAGATAGGGTATGGGAAAATGACATGGCAGTCAGTACGAGGGTACCTTTCCTTCGGAACGTATAGTGCTTAGTAAAAGAAAAATAAGGCAAATTCTTAAATGATACAGAATAGATAACGGTAATGTGAACATGTAAATCAAGCACTCGAAATATTTAAACTCGGACGGACGAATTATGGTTATTAGAAGATAATGGTAAAATGCCTAAACCTAAAATTTAAAATAAAATGGCAAGATAAACTAAATATTTTTAAATTGTTTTTATTTGTATTTTTGCTAAAATTAAATTATCAAAATTAAATTAAAACTAAAATATTCTAAATTGAGAAAATTCTAAATCTTTGAAATCTAAATTATCAAAATAAATGTTCTTACTTATTAAAATTTAACTTACTTTAATTCTAAAAAAAACAAGTTATTAACATCTAAAAATATTAATTCTAAAAAACTAAATTATTAAAATCCAAATTAAAAATCTAAATCTAAATTAATTAATTTCTTTCTTTTTATTTATTTTTTTTATTTTATGTTTTTATTATTATTGTTGTTTATTTATTTTTTTATTATTTTTTGTTTTTTATTAATTAATATAAAAAAAATCTGGGCCCAGCCAACAAAACAAATTAAAAAAATAAAAAATGAAAAAAAATGCAAAAATAAAAAACAAAGTTGGGTCGGTGGTGATCAGGCCCACCGGACCCAACCCGGGTTCCATCAACAAAAAGGAAATGGGGGGGAAGGGTTGGAAACCTTGTGTTTGGGGAAAACGTTTTTTTCCTCCTTTCCCTTATATGAAATTCTGCTTTATGTGAAATTTTGCTTTATATGCTAGAGCGGTATCAAGAATGTTAATTGCAGTAGATTATTGTCTCAATTATGTCTTGAATTTCTTTCCACGTTTACTCGGACATGTTTGTATATGGTTTTGGAAAATTTTCAAATCGATTTGGAATTAATTATTTGTCCCGAACACATTTGATTCTTTGCCTTTTTAATTCAGCACACTTGAACCTGTTTTAATATCATGCTTGATTATGTCTGAGCATTGTTTTTTTGGAATAACTTGGTTATGTCTCTTTGATAAATGGATGGAAAATACTGTGAAATTGAATTAAGGTGCAACTTTAAATTTGAATTTATACTCTTTGGGCAGGTACACCAACATACTATGATTATTACATTAGCACCCATGCTGAAAGCGCGCTAATAGAAACAGTTGTACAACTCAAAGCGGCGGTACATTAATAAACATAGCAGCAGGGCAACATTATACTTAACGGTCTCTCATAGTAATCAAATATAGCAGTGCGCACCAAGATGGACAAATAAATTGTCACACAAAACTGCACTAAAATGGCTATTACTTCAATAATTATACCGGAACACGCTACAAAGGCAAGCTACCACGAAGAGAAGTTTCGTGTATGGCGCGATGGCAATTTGGCTTTAAAACAATCACAAAAGTTTGGTAAGCTATCAAATAACAAGGATCCAAAGGTTTTGTGCTACTTTGTGGAAAATGAAGCTTAGGACTTCTGGAACTAGGAGTGGATTTAAATTTCTTGTAATGAAACTTGAATGGAATTTGTCATTACCTTTGTAACTTGGACTCGTAATCTTCTTAGAATTTTCATAATTTAGGAAACTTGGCTTTGAACAATGTTTTCGAGCTTCGGAGTAGCATTCGTAACTTGCACTTTGTGGCGGAATTTAGATTTGTGCTTGCACTCATGGTTTTGAATGAATTTTGTAAACTTGGTTACTCTTGAATTTATTTCGCATGCCTTCATATCTCAAATTTTCACTATACTTGAAGTGAAATTTGAATTGTAAAGATTTCCTAGCATATGTGAGGTCCTTTAGGGATTAAATCTTAAATTAATCTTGGCACAGATTTTGAATTTTGAACTTGGTCTTGCAAGCCTCCAGGATTTATCACTTTTTGATGACATGAACTAGACCATTTTGAATGAGCTTGAATTGTAAGAAAAAAAAATTTTCTTCGAACTTTAATCAACTGAATCCATAGCATCGACACCAAGTGCGCAACTTCCTTAAACTAGTATTGGATTTTGGAAATTAATCATGTAACAAAAAAAACCTTTTGAATTACAAATCTTGATGGCTTATAACTTGAAATGTGATACAAGACGACTTGAAAGTGGCCCCAATATGAACTCGAAACAACACCTTGAAATGAAAACAGATTTGAAGATAATTTGGACATGTTATTGGAGCATTACGTCACAACCAAATACTTTGAAACACGATAAACCATGGCTTAAATCCAAAATCAAAACTTCATAAAAGGATTCATTGGAGCCTAAATTTTGAGTTTCCACGTTCGAACTTTGAATGGATTTGAGATTTGAAAACTTTTATAGATATACAAACGTTGAGTTTGTCCTTTAATATCTTCTTTGAATTGATCCACAAGCACATAATTGAGGTCTCTTATGTTTAAGTCACAAGTTAATCTCATTCTTCCTGGTAGATCTGTTAGAAACGAGAAGCCTCAAGTAAACTTCAGACTATATTGTGTCTGGTTACGTGAGCTAATGCTTTGGGGCTTTGGAAGTGAGAATGTCATTTGTTTGGTTCAACATACCACTAAATTACATCCAGTTCTTAAACAACCATCCCTGGAACCAATGGGTAGGAAACCTTATTCCCTTTTTGGAAGTTTCTTAGCAACCTCGGAGGAGAACATTGACCTGATAGGCGTACACACAGGGTCTTCATGACTTTCAGACTTTCCTCAGCAAAACTACAAAACAAACACTAACTAGATAAAATGGTTAGTTCTGCATGAATGCTTGACCTAGATGATATGCAAACAATCAATGAATCCAAGGGAAAATTTTGGGGTACGACAGGGTGTTTTAAGTTTTAATTGCAAAAACAAAATAAAGTGTTTTGATAATAATGCGAAAGCGATCAGGTTGTGTATAGAATCTCATATTTCTCTATTGTTGATGTTCGGTGTATTACATGAATGATATCGTCACTATAACAACGAATTAACAAAACCGTTATACTCAATCCCTTGGTGTATAGCTCACTAATCTATACTCTAAGTTTTCTATCACTAGTCCACCACCGTAAGCAAGATTAGGCAATGCAATAGTGCGTTAATTCTTAAGTGTCGTACCTCAAAAAATGGGAACACGACGCTCACGAAATGGACTTAACATATTCACCACCGAACTTTAATTATTCTTAAAAAGGAAAAGGGAAATATCGATAAAATCCAAAAAGAATGTCAATGATATGGCCATCGCAACCAAATCAGGGTTCTGGAGTCGGTTACACAAGGGAAATGTATTAGCACTCCTCATGTCCGTTATACTCAACGGGAGTCATTTAGTTAGTTTCGATTATGAATGTTAGTGTGATGTTAGTTTATAATCTTCTATTTATTGAGCGAGAAAAAGATATAAAAGAGAGAGAAAAATAATTGATGTGCGAAGGACTAAATTTTTTTTATTAGGATGCCTGACGAGACTTTAAATCTCTCTCTTACGTATCTCCGGGTGCAATAGAGAACTCAAGGTTTAAGTAGTTATGGGTAGAAAATGTTTGTTGGCTAGTCGAATTTAGCGAAAGTTATCTTGTATTAATCGACAAAAAACATTGTTTTATTCAAAACATGCAAGGAGGGGATGTTTGCATCACATTAAATGGATTTACAAATTAATATTTATGGGAAAACACCAACTATCTCAATCACACGATTGTGGGTGAAGCATTTTTTTGCATCATCTTAAGATAAAATGTATTTTGTTTTTGAAATGGTTTTTAGAGATTGCACAGCGGCGAGAAAAAAAATTGATTGATTGAATGTGTTTTATAAGGCAATGACAAATATTTGACGAGAAATAGACATAAGCCTCGAGTTCAATCATTCGAGGTTCCACCGGAATGCTAAATTCCAATAATCCTTTTTCATTTAAGGTTTTTAAGAAAAAAATTTGATGGACAACGAATGCCCGATAAGAACAAAACATGTGTCTTGGGATCAATTGTTCAAAAAATTGTGCCTGAATGCTAGATCCCAATGGCTCTTGTTTGTCCAAGTTAATTAAGTTATTTAAGAACAAAAGAAAGAATGAACGGTTAACCTAAAACGAGTGGCTCATGACCGATCATTCGAGGGTTCCCACCAGAATGCTTGATTCCAATGATCTTCTTCTTTCGTGTTTTTTTAGAAAAAAGTTTTAACATTAAACTTAAACGGGAAGATGTTTAGAATTTAGTTGAAAAGAGTTTAATCGGGTTAGAAAATAATTGTGGAAAAAATTGAAATGAATTGTATTTGTTTGAAAGTGGCTTGAACTTGGATTTTTGAAATTGAAAATGGTTTTGAAAATAGTTTGGTGTTAATTAATCGATGATGAAATGTTAGTGAAGTTAGTGTGAAAAGGGTTAAAGGTATGAACACTGGTAGATAAATTAACCAATTAAACAATTAAACATAATGCAATCGACAGGACAAATAATCAAGCAATACACTTGGTAATTAGAAGAGAAAATAATTAATTAATTAATACATACCCAATAAACTAATCAACTACATAATAAATCAATTAATCAATAAATCAAAAGAAATAAAATAAAATAAAATTAAAGACATAAGAAAGATTGCATATTAACACGAGAGTGTGAAGATAACTATGAGATAAAAGATAACAAGTAACATGGTCCAAGCCCAAAACCTTAATCCAAACTAACCTAATTATCAAAAATAAGTAAATACATAAAAAAAAATAAAACAAAAAAAAATAAAAAGGAAAAAAATGAAAAAGATGTTGCAAGATAAGATGAGCGTCCCATTTGCCTCTCTAAGACCAAGTATTCTCAAATTTGAATTTTACCAAATATCCTACTATATCGTGCGACGTGGCACTGCTATTAAAAAAGGAAAAATGATAAAAACTTGAAAAAAATCCTTATATTCTCTTAACACCGAAAAATGCAGGAAGGAAAAAAATGAACGCTCTATTCTCTTTCTCTATATGCAAACTCTTTCTAGTGTTAAAGTTAATTTTTCCCAGCAAACCACATGAAATTTCTCACTGATAACTCTCTCCCTCCATGGACATTCTCTCTTTCTCAAACCAGAAGCATTTATAACACACAAACAGAAACAACAAGGTTTAACATACTGAAGAATGAACGACATTATCGTAAGGAACCTTCCAAAGATCCAAATCAATGTTGCTTATGTTTTCTTCATTGTTGTTGATGTTCGAAAACAAGTTTGTGTTAATAGTATTCTTGCTGCCATGACATCGTTGAAGCTAACTTTGGTGATGATATTGAAACGGTTTGAGATGTGTTGAAAGGTTGAATAATATGGTTGAAAACATGATATGTTAGTTGTTATGGTTTGGATCCAAAACACGGCGAGGTTTAAAGTTATGGTGGCTGGACAGACATTCATCAAAACTGTGTTTGATGATGGTGTTGTTTATGCTGTCGTGGTCGGCAGAGAGGATGAAGAAAGGTGGCACTATGTTTTGGTCTTGATGGTGAGTTATAAGCAGAAATAAAATCGATCGAGAAAAATGAAAAAAAGGATCCCTTAGTAGATGCAAAAGATCCTAGAATTTCCACGCGGAGTTTTTTTTCTCCTTGGTGTTGAGGACTGTGAACCACCAAACACTTAATGAAATTTTGCATTTCATTTGCTCTGTCATATATAATTGAGATTCATGATAAATTCAAGAGCCAAATAGCTTTAAAAGCAGTTCATCATCGAGTTTGGTCGAGCTAGTTCGTCCTCTAGAGCCGTCCAAACTTTTATGCATACATTCCAAAAAAGGCTATTATATATGCCAACCAAATAACAAGAAAGGGTTTTTATTCTCTTATTCCATAAAGTTAAAGTGAGATTTTTTGTAATGTTATCAAAGAAGGAAGTTTTTTATGAAGAGTTGTAAGTTAGTTTAGTGGAATATTGTGAGTAGTGTGTGAAAGGTGCAGTGGCAGAAAAAATGAACAAGGAAGACCACATTGCTTTTGTTTTCTCCTTTTAAAACAAAAATTAAGTTAAACAAAAATTAAACTACCTTAAATAAATAAAATAAAATTGAAACTAAAAGATAAAAAAATTCTAATTATTTATTATGAATATTTTGATTAAAAAAATCAAAATAAAAATACTCAAAATAAATAAAATTCGGGCGTAAAAATGCTCGACAAATAAAACTGAATACACCAGAATGATCAGCGTGAAGTAAACCTCTCGGAAACATACATATTTTGATCAAGTTTTGAAATAAAAATTGACCAGTTAAAAGACTCATATTGGTTAAAATGCGATCGAAAAAGTAGTTGAAAAATTAAAACGAGCACGTCAGGTTAAACTACATGAACTGTAGATTAATAACATTGACGTCTACAAGCTCGATTTTGAAATTTTTGTGCCCTCTAATTTTACGTAAATTTGTGAATCAGTTTGACTGGTCTATCTGTAAGTATGAAAAATTATTCTGGTTGATATTTTGGGCATTATGTTGTTCGCACGCAGTTTTCGCGTGAACAACCTCTGACCTCCTAACATAGGTTTACTTGCGGGACTGGTCAAACAAGTTGCAGGACACTGGTTTGTAATGTATGGGAAAATGGTGGAATGGTGTAGTTTGGAATAGGCTGAAGATTACTTCTAGAAAATACTGTAAACTTTAAATAAAGATGAATGTGTAAACAAAAAGAGCAACTAAAAAAAACAACAACAAGACAAGACACTTTAAAGTTAATGATATAAATTGCTTATTAAGAAGAAAGATGGACACAGTCATACATTTTGCAGGAATGAAAAAACTCTTTTCTCTTAACACTTGGTACTCAAAGTGTTTTTCGCTTATAATGTTTTTCCCATTGAACCACAATTGACTTTTGTTGACCAAATGAAACTCTATCATCTTTCCCATTGATTGAAGCTCTTATGATAGCTTGTAATAAAACATAATCCATGTAAAAGGACCCGTAAGATGTATATTGAGCTTTAGAATCATGTCTTACCCAAGGAACTAACCACATATGCCTTTTGAACCAAAACCCTAATCCAGTTGTCCACAAGATATGAGAAGGTGATCAATGCTTGAATCCTTGATTCAAGTGGTTTTGAGACATGTCTTGATGATGAGGGAACCTTATGACTCGAGATCGCCACAAAGTTGAAAATGAACCCTTTCCTAAGCTTTGAAGATGAAACTCTTCTCTTCGGTGTTGAACCAAATACTTTGATCCCCTGTCTAAAACCAATGTTATGCACTAATGTTGATGCAAAATGATATGAAACATAAGTCAAGATATAAGAAAAAGGTCGGACAAATTTTGGGATGCTACACCTATGTGCCTAAATTTAGATTAGAAGAGTATCTCACATAAAAAGCATTAAGAACAAGGTGAAATTGAATAGAATTATAGATCAAACGATTCATGCAATATCAAATCAAACATATGTCCGAACAATATAAAAATAGGTTCATCAAACACAACAAATCCTAAAGAGAATTAGCTACTCATAGTGCAAATTATAATAGCAAAATCAAATAAGAGGTTTGCATAAGAAATCTTTGAAGAATTGGCCTTCAATTGCTCCAAATTCTCTCAAAATATGCCTTATGGTGCTGTAAACCCTTCCTTCACATGTAAAATTTCAAATCCCTTGAAAAAGTACCAAAATTCCCCTTCTAAAGCAGTCAGAACGTGTTAAAAAAGCCCAAAAAAAGACCCATCATGCGCGTGCTAATTTTCCTTCGCCCACACAATTTTGCACATGCTGCATTACGCATGTGGTTTTTCCAGAATTAGGTATTCCTTTTAGCTGCATTTGGAGAAAAAAACTTTGTCTCAAAACAAGTTACGAAACTCCAAATATGATCAATTTACTGGACAGACGTCAAAATGTAAATTATGCTGAAAAATGTTCGTTTCTTCATAATTTATTCACGATTTATTGGCTTTGCTCTATTTCTTTGACTTTTTCATTTTCTTCATACTTATTCATATTTAGCTCATCTTTAACTTGAAATTTCATTGCAAATACTCATAAAAATCATGTAATGACAAACTGTCATCATAAGAGAAGACCCAGGACGGAGAAAGTTCACTCGTAAAAAGGAATCGTGCAATTTCCATACTTGTTGCACATCCTTTCATCCTCGGTGGGACTCAAGACCCCTAGTAGGAAGATGGACCAACTTCGATAAATGTGTCATCAAGACTGCTCAAGTTAGCGAAAACATAAATCGTGGAAGAATAAACAGAAATCACCCAATAAGAGGAAGTATTCTTCAGAGGTTTTTGGGCGCTCTTTTTGTGATTTTTCACCCATATTACACTAATTTTACAAATGCAGGAAAGTGAAACACCAAAAAAAAAAGATAACCTATAAACTGGGGAAATGACTCAAAGAAAAAACGTTGACTCTTTGAGGACTATATTCAAGCATGCTAAGGGAAATAAACTCTATAAAACAGATCAAATCACTCGCATACAACTCTCAAGTGTTTCGGTTCCTAAGAGTTGCAATGATGGAACTTTCATAAAGATGTTTAAAGTATGGAGTATTAAGTGCGTGAATCCCCAAGGGACTGAATAGTTTTATTTTTATCTTCCAAAATAAAGACAAGGATGCTCAACAACTAAAGCTGGAGTAGCAAACCCATGCCTTGCTTAGCACGAACACGAGCTTGGGGGGAAAGTGTTCTAGGCCAGCCATATTGATCCCGACCAACCAGTATGATGGGCTTGTACTGCTTCTAGAATCTTCTTAGCACAAGGACTTTCTTCATGATGCTAACAAAGATCTCAGTTGCAAATGCATCCAAGATTCTGTGCAATTATCTTCTAACTAATAACGAGCTTTTTTATTTCCTCTCTACTATATATAGAGAAGGCATCAAATTCAAGTGACAAGTTTCAAACACAATTTCAATTCACTATTCTTCCACATATACTAACTTGAGCGTTGGAGTGCTGACCTTGTAGCCCCTCTCCATCACACTGGAAGTTCAGATCTACCATCACTTATGATCATCACTCCATTTATGGTTCCTGAATGAAATAATATAGTTCTAAAGACGACTACATTTTAAGTTTCCAGACAATGAATCCCTTGTTATCCACCTCTTTATGGAACTATGGCCCTCGTGTATACTCTAAATACCTTCTTAAAATAATCATTGCACTTTTAGTTTCACGCCTACTAGTTGTAGGGATCCATCTGATTCGCCTTATTATTCCTCCTATTGTCAAACAGGTAATTCTTCTTAGTACCACTATTTCTATGAAGCAACATACCACCGTTTACATTGGCAAGATAGTAGTAACTATGAAAATAAGTTCATGATTTCCATCCATAACATAAGTATTGGATTATAAACGAAAATGGTGAAGTATAAGCAGTAAAAAATAACTAAGCTATAACCCAATAAGTTAAAAGATAGCAATTTGTTTGCAAAAAGGAGAAATGTGTCAGACTGCATCATGAGTATCAAATATGAGTTGACTCAGTTAATCTTAAAAGCAGTGGAAATCAAGCATAATACATTACATGATCATTACCACCTTAAGATGGTGTATTTCTAGACCTTCACTGAAGGATTCTTGCCACCTTATCAGACATATGATTACTATATCTTCGCTAAATGATCCTTGCCTCCTTATCTGGCATATGATTGTTGGACTTTCACTGAAGGAACCTTGTCGCCTTATTATGCATATGATTAATAGACTTTCACTGAAAGATCCTTATCACCTTATCATGTATATAATTGTTAAACCTTCACATAAGGATCCTTGTCACTTTATCATTCATATTATTGTTGGACCTTCAATACAAGATCCTTCCTGCCTTATCAGGCGTTTGATTGCTATACCTTTTGAAGGATATTCGACACCTTATCAGGTATATGACTGTTAGATCTTGAAGGATCCTTACTGCCTTATTAGGCATACAATTGTTGAACTTTCACTAAAGGATCCTTGTCGCCTTATTAGGCATATGATTGTTAGACTTTTATTGGAGGATCCTTGTCGCCTTATTAGACAACTTACTATTTGAGTCCTCGCCAAAGTATACTCAACTTTCTCTCAAGCAAAACTTAAAGGACTCGACCCAAGCAAAGCTTAAGGGACTCCCTCCATGCTGGAAGTCCGCTCAGTTAGGGCCACATAAAGGAATACACCTGAAAACTAATTAAAATTACAAAGAAAGAAATCCAAATAAAATAAGTGAAAATGCCATAAGGTGTGAATACTTTCATTAAATAAGAACCCCATAGGGCGTGGTTGCAACAAGACCTACAAAGGGAAAAAATACAAACATCAACAAAAGTACATATACCTAAAGCATTAAATAGTGCAACTCTTTAGGTACTCACCCCTATTAATGTTTGAAGGACTCGTCCTAAATAACACTTGAAGGACTCGCCTCAAGCTCTACTCAAAGAACATGTCCTTTAAAGCTATACTTGAGAAAATTTCCCCTAATCTTCATTTGAGGGATGCACTTCTCTAGAAAGATATCAATGTTTAGTGAATTTAAATCACTTTATCTTCCTAGGCCTTCTTTCTTGATAAGGAGTTAAGGTTTCCCTAAGGGGCCATACCGTTCAAGTTAGGACTAGAAATTATCAATGTCCCTTAGGGTTAAGCCTCACGAGGTGTCTTCGCCAACTCAAAGAACAATGATAACACGAAATAAATAAACGTACCATCTAAGACCAGAGAGTTATCATTACGAGATATTAAAGGGAAATATTAAAAGAAAACTTCTAATGAGACAATAATACAATAGTACAAATCAAAGACCTTAGAGTTGTAAGGGGGACTAAACCATTCAAATCTCACCTAAGGGACTCGTCTATTGAAGCCTCGTTTGAGGGACTCGACTATCTAAGTCTCACCTGAGAGACTAAACTATCTATGTCTCGCCCTAATTAACACTTGAGGCACGCGCCCTAAACAACGTTTGAAAAACGCGCCCCAAGCAGCGTTTGAGGGACTTGTTCCAAACAATTTGAAGGATTCATTACCAAGAACTTCACTAAGGTCGTTGTCCGTTTAAGTTAATCACATCACTATTCTCAGATCCCGTGCTTGAGGGACTGTGGAATTAGATAAATTTATTGGAATATTCATTCTCTAATTTCATCAAACCCTAACACAAGGCCTCTTGCAACCATACACGCAAGTAGACTCTCCCTCTCTTTTGTACTTTTCACAAATATATTGCGACCGACTAATTCAAAGGGACCAATCCCAGTGTTTGTTTGCAGGGGGTCATTTAAAGCCAAAAATAAGCTCTGCATCCACATGCGGCGGTCCCATTTCAAGCAAGTACTTGTGGGATCCCATTTAAAACCAGAGCAAAGCTCTACATGGACTTGACCTAACAAAAAAATCATTAACACTTACCAGATTCAAACCTGAAAATGTTGAAAGGAGCACACTTTCAAGACTTAAGTTTTCACCAATAGACCAATCCCTAAGAATTTGTATAATTTTCCTTCTATTCGCACCATTTCTTCTTTTAACAAACTATAGAACTTAAATCTCTTTAAACATATGGGCTTGGCCCATATTCACACATAATTTTCTTTTCTATTTAATTTCTTTTCTTTTGACTATTTTCCTTAAAAATATTGTGTGTGGCTCCCACTTGAGAAGGGTCAGGGATCCACCAAACACCAAAGGATGGTTTCATATATGAACGTGGGAAAGGAATTGAAAATCTTGTATCATGGAAACTCAAGACTAGATGGTTGAATTGCATGTCTCTGTTTTACTTGATAAAAATACATTCATACTTGTCATGTTCATAAAGAAGGTATAACAAACTTCCTATATTTTCAGTGCCTTTATTTGGTAAGACTTTGCACCTATTTGCACTCGTAAGGACCTTACTTTTTTTAGTAAACACTTGCTTTAATCCCAAAAGTGACACGAGGTGTTCTAAATTCTACTAGCTCTAGAAATTGTAGATTAAAGCCTATATGTCGTGTATCATGCATGGCCAATAGGTGTCAAAAATAAAGAAAAAGGAAAGCACTACATGTATGTATGAATAGAGAAATTTCTTACTTTATTTCACTTGCTTTATTTTTCACTGTTTCATACCAAATAAATGCACTATGGTTTGAATGGTTCTATAATATAGCAATTTATATTGAATAAGTAATTGAGAAAGCTGTAACTGAAAACGACTAATAGAAAGTTAATAAATAATTAAGGGTACTAATATACTAGTAGTTATTAAGTAATGCAACTACATGTGCTATAGTTTTATTTTAATTAACGTTAAGATTTGAATTAAACGTCGTTTAGCAATGTGATGATGGCGTCAGTCCAAAGGCTGCTTCAGAATAATGTATCGTGGCATTCGTTAAGAATAAGATCAAGGTGATGAAATGAAATCACATGATATATGTTTTTCCTTATTTTAAAGGTTTGGTATAACCTTTCAGAATTACATGACAGGTGTTCAATTTAATTAACATATGATATGTTTCGATAATTTTTTATCGCATATTCGTATAATAAAATTTATCATGAAATTAAAAAATATTATATAAATTATTTTTATAAAATTTATATATTTAATATATTAATCATTAAATTGAAAAATATCATATAAATTATTTTTATAAAATTTAACATCAATAAAAAATATTTGATATATTAAGATAAATTTGTTTAAAATAGGGAAGAGAGAAGTTGGTGAGAAAAAAGTTAGAGAGAGATGCTACACTTCTCTGTTTGGTTTGAAAAGAAGTTGGAGAGAGATAAATTTCATGAATGCAAAATTTTATTTTATTTTTATTTTAATGTCTCAAGCCTTTGTAAATATAAAGAGATAAATTTTTATTTTGTACCAAAGAAATAGACTTTGTTTCGTTTTATTAAAACAGAGTTTAATTTTCAATATTAAATTAATTATTATTTTTAATTAAAAGTTCCAGTTTTTTGCAACTCTTTTATTTAATTAATTTAACAAATAAACTATAATAAACAAATTATATAACTGGCAATTTTAAGAAAAATAAATGTGATGAGAATGACTTTTTTAAAATAAAGACTATATTATCAATTCTTTAAATTATTATTATTTTCTCTTTCTTTCTCTTGTTTTTTTCTTATACCAATGATTACATCAATTTAATATTTTAAAAATCAGATCGGAGATCATACAGGTGAAACTTACGGTTTAAGATTCAATTGATTAAATCAGTTGAACCTACGATCGAACCGTTTATTAAATAAACTAATAATATAAAATTAAATTTCATAGATATGTCACACATTATTATATATTCTCAACTTAATAAAATAAATATTTTAAAAATTCATTACAAATTTAATACAACAATATTAATAATACATAATATAACATAGTTCTACACTTTATTTCAACTATCATTTAAGAATATTTTAACCAAACTAAAAAATTACAATCAAATAAATTAAACTAATTCAAACCAAAATTTAAATAATAGAATATAATAACTAAAATAAAGTTCAAATAATTATGAATACCTAAATTAAATAAGATAGAATACCAAAATATAAATAATACAATATACTTCATTAAATAACAAAAAATCAAATTTGAGTTGACCACGACAAACAAGTCTTAATTAAAACAACAAAAATATTTACTTGAACGACAATAAATAGAGTTAAACATTGTGACTATACTTAAAAGAGACGACATGATGATTATGAAGTGTGGTTGAAATAAAAACTATAATAAATTGACAAAACATAGAAGTTGGTATGATTGTAAAAAACACACAAAACTTTTTTTTGTAAATGAGAAATGTATGTTAAGTTTTGATATTAATATATTAAAAAAAAAATTTAAAAATTTAAAAATGGTCAATTTGATGATTTTTTTGAACCGGACGGTTATAAAAAACCGACTATAATTCTTTGGTTCGAATGATTTTGGACGGTTCAATTCGGTTTTTCCAGTTTAACTCCGATTTTGATCCATTAGCAGTTTTAAAAGGTTGGCTCAACCGAATTTATTTTCGATTCCCAGTCCAACCAATTGAACCAACCGGTTCACTTCGGTTTTTAAAACATTGCATTAAACTATTCAATTTATCATCTCTTTCTCTCTTCTCACACTCTTTCTCATCTCTTTCTCTCTTCTATATTTCTATTTACATCCAAACAGATCATTAATGAGAATGATTAAAATTAACGATTTTATTAAAATTTTGTGAAACGTTAACTTTTATGCATCTCGTTGATAATTTAAATAATTTTTTATATGTTAAATTTTATAAAAATAATCTATATGATAATAAGTTTCAATTCAACGGTGAAAATGATAAGAGGTGTAAGTTTGACACATTTATGTCATTATTAATTTGAACTCATAAAATTATATTTTCTTTTAAATGAAATTATAATCGTTAGAATATTTTAAAAAATAATGATTATATAGAGAGTAATATTTTATCTGAATAATTTTTTAGTTCTTAAAAATTATTATGTTTCCTGTGTCACATAATTTGTTTTTAAATTATTAAAAAATAATAATTTTACTAATTTTTATAGAAAAAACTAAATTATAGGTAAAAAAGAAGAACACAATAATAACATAAGAGATTAATGTGAAAATTTTAAAATTAGAAAAAAAAACAGCAATCGTGAAAACCAAAAAATAATACTGTGTAAGAATTGTTACAACACATAAATTACCTTAAGATCCAAATACTTACATACTCTTCAAAACAAATATTTAACTACCTATTATAACATTCTAAAACAATAATAAATGAGAAAATATAAAAAGCTAAATACAAATTTAAAGTATTTTTAATTGAAACATCTTAAATTAATCAAGAATTTGAATCTTGTAAACAATTTTGAACTTTCACAAAATAAAGTAAAGTGGAACTTAATAAGTATTTAACGTTATGAGAAATAATAAGTAAAATAATTATCATTTTAATATATTTTTATTTATAAATGAGATATTTATTGTAAGATGGTGAAAATAATTTATAAATTTTAAACTTTATAAAAATATAAAAAAAATCAACTTTTTAAAAGTATAAAATTTACATGTCTATGCAAAAATAGTAATAAAAAAAAAGAGCACTTACTATTGTTTGGATGACTTTAATTCAAAGAAAAAGAGAATAAAGGAAAAACACAAACAAATCTAAACAAAACAAACAATGCTGTCTTTTTCAAGTTGTTGTTAGCAAAGTCAAAATATGCAAACACACTACCTAAATGGATAAGATTATGTACGAAAGAAATAATTAATTATTAAATTCAATTTTATTGTCAAAAAAAATGCCAACATAGTTATGTAAGAAAAGTCAGCTTACATGATTAAAGAAACATATTTTCTTTTTTAATGGAATTTTACTATAGTATATTTTTATCCTTTATTAAATGAAACAAAATTTACACTAGATAGGAAATATTAATATATTTTGAAGAAAAAAAAGAATATATCAAAGAAAAAAAATAACTTAATTTAAGTATTATACCTTTCCGATCAATCATAATTTGGTGCACCACTCTCCTTTTAGGGTGCTATTTTTAATATTAAAAACTAAACCTCAATAAAATCATAAAATTAAATTAATATTTAAAATTGAATTTTGTTGGAAATTCACCTCACACCCTATGAAGAATTCTCTTCAATCTTGATCTCAAAATTGATGAACAAACCTACAATATGATAGTAATGGTGATAACAAGTAAAAAGTTATCAAGAACAACAAAAGAGAAGAAGAATAACAAACAAACAGCAAGAAAGAGAAGAATGAGAGAAGAAATATTTGGAAAAATTGTGTTACCCACAAACTGTGGGATTTCCGATTACTATTGAACTTTCACTTGCTAAACTCTGCAACTATGAAATATGTTCTATTTGATTACAAAGCAAGACACCTATTTATAGTTTTAGGTTTACAAAAGCGCAAAACATAAAAGACCCAAAATATTCAAAATCAAATCTAATCTAAATCATATCAAATCTCATCAAAACAAATCTGTGTCAAAACAAACTGTTTCGACACACTGAAAGCTTCGACACTTGACTTAGACTTCGACTGCTTCCTTGCTATTTCGACTTCGACACACTATGAATTACATTTAACACACCACCTAATTCATTGTGTCTAAACTGTCTACATTTATCATGGCTCTTAGTCTTCTGAAGGCTTCGACCTGCACTTCATTCATCATGATATCTGCAATCTGATTCTCAGTTCTGCAGTGTTCCAACTTCATCTTCCCTTCTGCTACCTGCTCTCAAAGATAATGGAACCTCATTTAGATGTGCTTGCTTCGACCATGAGCTATTGGATTCTTCGCCAAGTAGATAACTGGCATGCTGTCTATCTTCATGGTAATTGCTCCATGATTCTTCCCTGTGATTTCTTCGACCAAATTCACCATTCAAGTTGCTTAACATGCACAAAGAGAAACAACTACATATTCTGCTTTGCATGATGACAATGTCACCACTGGTTCCTTTCTCGAATTCCAAGCAACTGGTGCACCACCTAACATAAACACATACCCAGCTGTGGATTTTCGATCCTCAGCATCACTACACCAAGTGGAGTCTGTGTATCCCACTAACTTGTATTCTTTTCCTTCATCAGCTGCTGGAAATAAAATGCCATAGTCGAGAGTTCCTTTCAGATACCTCAGTATCCTCTTCGCTGCTGCTAGGTGTGATACCTTTGGCTTCTGTATAAATCTACTTACTATACCAACACTGTATGATAAGTCAGACCTTGTGTGACAAAGGTATCTAAGTGACCCAATATTGGGTTGGGTCGACATTGTAACAGCCCAAATTTCATTAAATAATTAATTGTAGTAATTAATTTATTTAGTGGGATTTTATCAATGTTGGAAATTAATTTTTATTAATTGGGATTAATAGAGAATTAAGAAGGAATTGGAGAGGAAGGAAAATGAAGGAAATATATAAGAGAGAAAGAAAAGAAAAGAAAGATAGAAAACATTTGGAAAGAAAGAGGAAAGAAGAAGAAAGGAGAGAAAGAGAAGAGAAGAAGAGGAAAAGTGGAAATCATCAAGAACCAACATCAAAGCTCCGATTAATCGAGGTAAGGGTGAGAAATGTTTCTATTTGATCATTGTATGATGTTATGTATGTTGGGTTGGGGTTTTGGTAGAGTTTTCATCACTTTCCAATTAGGGCAAAAGTTGGAATAATCGGTAGATTGATGATTTAATCGGTTGAAACTGAGCAATAATGCCGTAGAATAGTTGGGTAACATGTGTTGATGCTGTTTGTACTGATTTTGTTGTGTGAGAAGTTGGATGATGGTGGATGGTGGAGGTGGAACAGAATAGGGTTCTGTTCTGCGCAGGTTCGCTGGCTCTCGCCAGGCGAGCGAAGGCGAAGCTTCGCCAGGCGAAGCCTAGCGAATGTTGGCGAATAATTATATTTAAGTCCCAGTAGACTTCGCTGGTGGGCTCGCCAGGCGAAGTGGGATGGCGAAGGTTCGCCCAGCGAAGGTGCTGGCGAATGGTGGCGAATGAAGTCAGTGGCTACTGACTTGGGCTCGCTGGGAAGTCTCGCCAGGCGAAGCCTAGCGAGTGTTCGCTGAGAGAGTTCGCCAGGCGAAGGCCAGGCGAAGGTTCGCTGCGAGGGTTCGCCAGGCGAATGAAGGCGAATGTGGCAGTACATTTCCTTTGCTGTGTTATCCAAATGGTGATTGTTTGGTTGATTCGTATATGTTTATACTTCTATGTTATGAATGAGTATGCGAACTATTACGATAACATGTGCTGTGGGTAGCCTTCGGGCGTGAATCCTAGAGTTGTGGATGTTTGATTGTTGTGTACAATTATGTAATGAGTATGCATGAGAACATTTTGAATATGTGTGCATAACTTATAATTGTATGATTGGTATTGTAATGAGAATACCTTGATTTTTGTGATAATTAGAGACACATGGGAATACAATGAGAAATGTATGTGTATCGTCTAATGAATTGCGGGTGCATATATGTATGCGATTGTGGTGTGAATGCATGGGAACATATGTGATATGTGTGCATTGTTATTGAATATGATGATGTGTGAAATGAATACATTGATAAATGTTTGATATATGTTGTATGTACAATCATTGTGTAATTCTTGAAGTGATGAATTATGTAAATGCATGAGATTAAGATGTCGGTCTTAAGTGCATTTGTTGTGGTTGATTGTACATGCATCATTTAGTCAAGAGGCAATGTCTGTTAGTTTCGTGGAAACTAGTGGCTTGTCCCAAACCTAGAAGTGTGGGTTTGAAGGCTTAGAGGACGGGCCTTTGTGGTTATCGGTCTAGAAGTGTGGACCCGGTTTAATGTAAAAACCGAAAAAAGATAACGGGTTATCGGTCTAGAAGTGTGGACCCGGTTTAATGTAAAAACCGAAAAAAGATAACGAGAGTCGGTACCGCATTGCATGAGTTACATTGAGTTGTTGAGTCACATTGATATATGACATATGCATGAAGTGATGCTTATGTGTGGATGATGAGATTGTGGAATTGTAAGTGTATACATAATGTGGGAATGCTTGTGGATATCCATGTTTGTATATATACATGTGTGGTAGTATATATGACTAAGAGAATGAAGTGTGGTGAGAAATGTGAATATGTGTTATATGATTACCTATATATATATAATCTTATGCTTTGATTATTATGGTTATATTTCTCACCCTTCTGCTGTTTTATAATGCTCTATGAGGCATTGCAGATTAGGATGCTGGAGTCCTTTTGTGAAGAATAGTCTTCATTCTTTTGAGTCTACTGCTCTGATATGTAACACCGGGTAGTTAGACTAGTATAGTCACTCTTTTGTGATACATTGCGGTGTATCAGCTGATGTGGTTTTGTAATCTAACTGATATGATATATATTAAATTGGATAGCTTATGTGTACGTGAATTAATATTTTGAAAACGATCAAATGATTTTATCTTCCGCTTAAATTGAAAATGTTACATATTTTATGGAGCAAATAGTAGAAGTGGTTTATTGGTGAAATTGTGGCATTCTTCTTTTATACCTTATTATAAAACCTTTTTACTCTGATAATTTGTATGTGCTTAATTGTTTTATATGCATTTATTTGGGGTATAGAAGGGGGTGTTACAATAGTGGTATCAGAGCAGGTCGGTCCGTCCGGCCAAGTTGTTAGAGTGTTTTTCCCTATGTGTCATTGATATGCGTGTGTTGCATTATCAATATTGGTTGTTCTTACGTGGTTCTGTTGCTGTAATTAGTAAGATGGTTGCAGGAAGGAACGACGAAGCGATTGCGGAGGCATTGACGAGATTGGCGGGGGCAATTGGGCAGAATCCTCCGGCCAATGTGAATGAGAGGAATCATGCTGATGATGGATTCCGTTCTTTGGGGAAATTCCAAAAGAATAACCCTCCGGTCTTCAAGGGAACTCATGAACCGGACAAGGCACAAATTTGGTTGAAAGCCGTGGAAAAGATTTTTCGAGTTATGAATTGCTCGGATGCACAGAAGGTGCAGTTTGGGACCCATATGCTCGAAGAAGAAGCTGAAGATTGGTGGGGTAATACTCGCCAAAGATTTGAGGAGGATGATATTGTGATTACTTGGGATTTGTTTAGAGAAACCTTTCTGGAGAAGTATTTTCCAGAGGATGTGCGGGGGAAGAAAGAGATCGAATTTCTTGAGTTGAAGCAAGGTAATTCGACGGTTGCTGAGTATGCGGCGAAATTTGAGGAGTTGATCAAATTTTGTCCTCACTATAATACTGGTAATGCTGAGAGGTCTAAGTGCCTCAAGTTTGTAAACGGTTTGAGACCCGAGATTAGACAAGCTATTGGATATCAGGAAATCAGACGGTTTTCTGAGTTGGTTAACAAGAGCAGAATTTACGACGAAGACAGTAGGGCTAGGTCCAGCCACTACAAGAGTCTAAGTGACAAGAAAGGAAAGGGACAATTCAGAGGAAAACCTTACGTGACTCCTGCTGATAAGGGGAAACAAAAGGTTGGTTTTGGCAAGAAGCCAAGTGGGGGAGTTTCTACCCCGGTTAGGTGTTACACTTGTGGTGAAGCGGGGCATCGTGCCCCGGAGTGCAAAAGTGTTGAACCGAGGTGTTTTAAGTGTGGCAAGCCAGGCCACAAGGCTCTAGAGTGTAGAAGCGGTGCGGGTGTTACTTGCTATAACTGTGGTGAGCGAGGGCACATCAGTACCAAGTGCGATAAGCCGAAGAAGAATCAAGGGAGCGGGAAAGTGTTCGCTCTATCTGGATCTGAGACTGCTAGCGACGATTGATTGATCCGAGGTACGTGCTTCATTCATGGTACACCTTTGATCGCTATAATTGATACCGGAGCTACGCATTCTTTTATTTCTTTGGATTGTGTTAGAAGGTTAAATCTTGAGTTGTCTGTGATTGGTGGCGGTATGGTTATTGATACTCCTGCTATGGGTTCGGTAACTACACCGTATGTTTGCTTGAATTGCCCGTTGAGTATTTTCGGTAGAGATTTTGGGATTGATTTAGTGTGTCTTCATTTGGATCAACTGGATGTCATTCTTGGAATGAATTGGTTAAAATTCAATCGTGTGTATATTAACTGTTTTGACAAAACGGTTATTTTTCCCGACTCGGATGTTGAAAGGGAATTGTTTATGACGAGGAAACAAGTGAAAGAATCGGTGCAAGATGGGGCTAAGGTATTTATGCTTATGGCAACTTTGAGGACTGGTGAGAGTGAAGGGATTGATGGTTTGCCCATTGTTAGAGATTTTCCGGAAGTATTCCCTGATGAGATAAAGGATTTACCGCCGGAGCGAGAAGTGGAGTTTTCGATAGATTTGATTCCTGGAACTAGTCCGATATCGATGGCTCCATATCGTATGTCGGCCTCAGAGTTAAAAGAGTTGAAGAGTCAACTTGAGGATTTGCTTGAAAAGAGGTTTATTCGTCCGAGCGTGTCACCATGGGGTGTACCGGTCTTGTTGGTTAAGAAGAAAGGGGGTTCTATGAGGCTCTGTGTGGATTACAAACAGTTGAACAAGGTGACTATTAAGAATAAGTATCCACTTCCAAGGATTGATGATCTGATGGATCAGTTGGTTGGTGCAAGCGTGTTCAGCAAAATTGATTTGAGATCTGGGTATCATCAGATCCGTGTGAAAGCTGAGGATATTCAGAAGACGGCCTTCCGAACGAGGTATGGACACTATGAGTATTCTGTGATGCCATTTGGTGTAACTAATGCACCGGGTGTATTTATGGAGTACATGAATAGGATTTTCCATCCTTATTTGGATAAGTTTGTGGTGGTGTTTATCGACGACATCTTGGTTTATTCGAAGAGCGAAGGAGAGCATGTCGAGCATCTGAAGATTGTGTTATCTGTGCTGAGGGAGAAGCAGTTGTTCGCGAAGCTTTCTAAGTGTGAATTTTGGTTGAAGGAAGTTAGTTTCCTTGGTCATGTGATTTCTAGTAGTGGTGTTGCGGTTGATCCGTCGAAGGTTGAAGCGGTGTCGCAATGGGAGACTCCGAAGTCAGTTTTTGAGATCAGAAGTTTTCTTGGTTTAGCCGGTTATTATCGGAAGTTTATTGAAGGATTTGCTAAGTTATCGTTGCCGTTGACGCAGTTGACTAGGAAAGGTCAAGCCTTTGTTTGGGACGCCAAGTGTGAAGCGAGTTTTCAAGAACTTAAGCGAAGGTTGACGACAGCTCCTGTTTTGATTCTGCCAAATCCGGAAGAACCATTCGTTGTGTATTGTGATGCTTCTTTGATGGGCTTAGGAGGTGTGTTGATGCAGAATAACCAAGTTGTGGCTTATGCTTCGAGGCAACTCAAAGTGCATGAGAAGAATTATCCGACGCATGACTTAGAGTTGGCCGCCGTTGTGTTCGTGTTGAAGCTTTGGAGACATTATTTGTTTGGTGCAAGATTTGAAGTGTTTAGTGATCACAAGAGTTTGAGGTATCTTTTTGATCAAAAGGAATTGAATGCGAGACAAAGAAGATGGCTTGAACTTTTGAAGGATTATGATTTTGGCTTGAATTACCATCCGGGTAAAGCGAATGTTGTAGCGGATGCATTGAGTCGGAAATCATTGCATATGTCGGCGTTGATGGTGAAAGAGTTAGAATTGGTCGAGCAATTTCGAGATTTGAGTTTGGTATGTGAGAGAACTTCTTTTGGATTTAAGTTGGGTATGTTAAAGCTTACGAGTGGTATTTTGGACGAAATTCGAGAAGGACAGAAATCGGATTTGAGCTTAGTTGATCGGTTGACTTTAATCAACCAAGGCCAAGGTGGTGATTTTCGGATTGATGAGAATGGTATTATGAGATGTCGGGATCGAGTTTGTGTTCCGAACATGGTTGAGCTTAAGAAGAGCATCCTTGAGGAAGGACATCGTAGCGGATTGAGTATTCATCCGGGTGCTACTAAGATGTATCAGGATTTGAGGAAAGTATTTTGGTGGCCTAGTATGAAGAAGGATATTGCGGAATTTGTGTATTCTTGTTTGACTTGCCAGAAGTCGAAGATTGAGCATCAGAAGCCATCGGGTTTGATGAAGCCGTTGTTTATTCCTGAGTGGAAATGGGATAGTATCTCCATGGATTTTGTATCGGGTTTGCCGAGGACGCCGAGTAATTTTGAGGCTATTTGGGTTATCGTGGATAGGTTGACTAAATCTGCTCACTTTATCCCTATGCGTATGGATTACCCTTTGGAGAAGTTGGCTAAGTTGTATATTGAGAGGATTGTGTGTCTGCATGGTATTCCGTTAAGTATTGTTTCGGATAGAGATCCGCGGTTTACTTCGAGATTTTGGGAGAGCCTGCAGAGTGCTTTGGGTACTAAGTTGCGTTTGAGCTCAGCTTATCATCCGCAGACTGATGGTCAGACGGAGAGGACGATTCAGTCGCTTGAAGATCTTTTGAGAGCTTGTGTATTGGAAAAAGGAGGAGCTTGGGATAGCTACTTGCCTTTGATTGAGTTTACCTACAACAACAGTTTCCATTCGAGTATTGGTATGGCACCATTTGAGGCGTTGTATGGTAGGAGGTGTAGGACACCATTGTGTTGGTTCGAGTCCGGAGAGAGTTCTGTTGTTGGACCCGAGTTAGTTCAACAGACTACTGATAAGATCAAGATGATTCAAGAGAAGATGAGAATTACTCAGAGTCGTCAGAAGAGTTATTATGACAAGAGGAAGAAGGCACTTGAATTTCAAGAGGGAGATCATGTGTTTCTTCGAGTCACTCCGATGACAGGTGTTGGTAGGGCACTGAAGTCGCGCAAGTTGTCGCCGCGTTTCATTGGTCCTTATCAGATTTTGCAAAGGATAGGAGAAGTGGCCTATCGTGTGGCTTTACCACCGTCGCTTGCTAATCTTCATGACGTATTCCATGTATCTCAGTTGAGGAAATACATTGCGGATCCGTCTCATGTAGTCCAAGTAGATGATGTGCAGGTGAGAGATAACCTGACTGTTGAGGCATCACCTATGCGGATTGAGGATCGGAAATTGAAGCAGCTTCGAGGTAAAGAGATTGCTTTAGTAAAGGTCGCTTGGGGAGGACCGGCTGGTGGAGATGTTACTTGGGAGCTTGAGAGTCGGATGAAGGAGTCTTATCCAGAACTGTTTGAATCAGGTAACATTTTCGAGGACGAAAATTCCTAAAGTGGGGGAGAGTTGTAACAGCCCAAATTTCATTAAATAATTAATTGTAGTAATTAATTTATTTAGTGGGATTTTATCAATGTTGGAAATTAATTTTTATTAATTGGGATTAATAGAGAATTAAGAAGGAATTGGAGAGGAAGGAAAATGAAGGAAATATATAAGAGAGAAAGAAAAGAAAAGAAAGATAGAAAACATTTGGAAAGAAAGAGGAAAGAAGAAGAAAGGAGAGAAAGAGAAGAGAAGAAGAGGAAAAGTGGAAATCATCAAGAACCAACATCAAAGCTCCGATTAATCGAGGTAAGGGTGAGAAATGTTTCTATTTGATCATTGTATGATGTTATGTATGTTGGGTTGGGGTTTTGGTAGAGTTTTCATCACTTTCCAATTAGGGCAAAAGTTGGAATAATCGGTAGATTGATGATTTAATCGGTTGAAACTGAGCAATAATGCCGTAGAATAGTTGGGTAACATGTGTTGATGCTGTTTGTACTGATTTTGTTGTGTGAGAAGTTGGATGATGGTGGATGGTGGAGGTGGAACAGAATAGGGTTCTGTTCTGCGCAGGTTCGCTGGCTCTCGCCAGGCGAGCGAAGGCGAAGCTTCGCCAGGCGAAGCCTAGCGAATGTTGGCGAATAATTATATTTAAGTCCCAGTAGACTTCGCTGGTGGGCTCGCCAGGCGAAGTGGGATGGCGAAGGTTCGCCCAGCGAAGGTGCTGGCGAATGGTGGCGAATGAAGTCAGTAGCTACTGACTTGGGCTCGCTGGGAAGTCTCGCCAGGCGAAGCCTAGCGAGTGTTCGCTGAGAGAGTTCGCCAGGCGAAGGCCAGGCGAAGGTTCGCTGCGAGGGTTCGCCAGGCGAATGAAGGCGAATGTGGCAGTACATTTCCTTTGCTGTGTTATCCAAATGGTGATTGTTTGGTTGATTCGTATATGTTTATACTTCTATGTTATGAATGAGTATGCGAACTATTACGATAACATGTGTTGTGGGTAGCCTTCGGGCGTGAATCCTAGAGTTGTGGATGTTTGATTGTTGTGTACAATTATGTAATGAGTATGCATGAGAACATTTTGAATATGTGTGCATAACTTATAATTGTATGATTGGTATTGTAATGAGAATACCTTGATTTTTGTGATAATTAGAGACACATGGGAATACAATGAGAAATGTATGTGTATCGTCTAATGAATTGCGGGTGCATATATGTATGCGATTGTGGTGTGAATGCATGGGAACATATGTGATATGTGTGCATTGTTGTTGAATATGATGATGTGTGAAATGAATACATTGATAAATGTTTGATATATGTTGTATGTACAATCATTGTGTAATTCTTGAAGTGATGAATTATGTAAATGCATGAGATTAAGATGTCGGTCTTAAGTGCATTTGTTGTGGTTGATTGTACATGCATCATTTAGTCAAGAGGCAATGTCTGTTAGTTTCGTGGAAACTAGTGGCTTGTCCCAAACCTAGAAGTGTGGGTTTGAAGGCTTAGAGGACGGGCCTTTGTGGTTATCGGTCTAGAAGTGTGGACCCGGTTTAATGTAAAAACCGAAAAAAGATAACGGGTTATCGGTCTAGAAGTGTGGACCCGGTTTAATGTAAAAACCGAAAAAAGATAACGAGAGTCGGTACCGCATTGCATGAGTTGCATTGAGTTGTTGAGTCACATTGATATATGACATATGCATGAAGTGATGCTTATGTGTGGATGATGAGATTGTGGAATTGTAAGTGTATACATAATGTGGGAATGCTTGTGGATATCCATGTTTGTATATATACATGTGTGGTAGTATATATGACTAAGAGAATGAAGTGTGGTGAGAAATGTGAATATGTGTTATATGATTACCTATATATATATAATCTTATGCTTTGATTATTATGGTTATATTTCTCACCCTTCTGCTGTTTTATAATGCTCTATGAGGCATTGCAGATTAGGATGCTGGAGTCCTTTTGTGAAGAATAGTCTTCATTCTTTTGAGTCTACTGCTCTGATATGTAACACCGGGTAGTTAGACTAGTATAGTCACTCTTTTGTGATACATTGCGGTGTATCAGCTGATGTGGTTTTGTAATCTAACTGATATGATATATATTAAATTGGATAGCTTATGTGTACGTGAATTAATATTTTGAAAACGATCAAATGATTTTATCTTCCGCTTAAATTGAAAATGTTACATATTTTATGGAGCAAATAGTAGAAGTGGTTTATTGGTGAAATTGTGGCATTCTTCTTTTATACCTTATTATAAAACCTTTTTACTCTGATAATTTGTATGTGCTTAATTGTTTTATATGCATTTATTTGGGGTATAGAAGGGGGTGTTACAGACATCATCTTCATCTGAATCCTTTGACAGTTGCAATCTGGGCTCAGCTGGAGTTGAAGTTTGGTTGCAATCTTGCATCTCAAATCTCTTGAGTATTTCGCCTGCATATCTTCTTTGGTGCATCATAAAACCTCTACTTGTCTTGTAGAATTCGATGCCAAAGAAATATGAGAGATTTCCCAAGTCTGACATTTCAAACTCCTCACTCAGGTCATGTTTGAAATCTTCGATCTCCTTCTTGCAACTCTCTGTTATCAACAAATCATCAACATAGAGACATAGTATAAGAAATTTGCGATTTATTCTTCTTACATATACTTCATGCTCAGTTGTACGCTTCATAAATTCCTTCTCCCTTAAGAAGCTGTCGATTTTTTATTCCAAGCTCTTGGAGCTTGCTTAAGTCCATACAGGGCTTTTTGAAGCCTGTACACCTTTCTACTGGTTGTGCAACATAAACTTCTTCGTCTAAGGGGCCATTAAGGAATGCACACTTCACGTCCATCTGACATGTGTGCCAGTTGTTCATATTTGCTAGACCAACAACCAACCTGATTATTTCAATTATAGCAACAGGTGCGGATACTTCATCAAAGTTGATTCCTTCCTTCTGAAGAAATCCTTTCGCCATAAGTCTCGTCTTGTGTCGAGTTACTTCTCCTTTAGGATTTACCTTCACATTGTAAACCCACTTCACATCAATTGCCTTCTTGCCTTGCGGCAATTCGACAAGTGACCAGGTATCATTGACTTCGATGGACTCCAACTCTTCAGTCATTGCTTTCACCCACTTCGAATCTTTCAATGCCTCAGATGCATTGACTGGTTTGACATCTGCGTAGAAAGCATGATGTACCAGCTCACTGGTCGCGACTTTCTATGTCTAATACAACTTAACTGCAAGTGCACAGTCTATCGCGTAGTAATAAAAGATATCGATCCCACAGGGACTCGTAATCAAACTAGTGTTCTCGGGAGTTACTATGTTTAGCTAGGTAGATAATGTTTAAGGGAATAAGATTGTCACAAAAGGGAACTAAAAACGTTACTTGAATTATAATTACGTGAATCGATATGCAATAATTATGTTCTTCGGGGATTTGACAAGTTACCGGTATAGGAAATATTTTTCAGAATTTATTTAAGCAGAAAATAGTGATCTGAAGACTCTCGTCTCACGATGGTTGTTGACGCTAATCATAATTCTAAGGGCCAAATGTACGCTTTCGTGTCCCATTCGGGGTTAAAACTATTTTTTGGAAATATCTAAGTTCTAATTCGTTTTAAAGTGCTTTCGCTGTTATTAAAACAAATGACTAGTGTTTACTATCTGGTCTTGCCGCAGCTTTTGCTTGTTGGTTCGTACCTTAATTAATTTCCCACTTTCGTGGCAAAACTACTTTTAAATAAGTTCTCGCTTTCGCGACGAAGTTTACTCAGTAAATAAATTTAAACACTCAGACCATAAACAACTTTTGAAAAAGAGAGTTTTTAACCGGTTATTATCAAATCCCGTCTAAATTATTATTACATATCAATTACTTTGATTTAGCTAGACATGGATTTGGGAAAGGTAAAATATAAATAAAAACAGTAGATAATAACATGCATCATAATGAAAACTGAAATTGCGATTAAAATTTAGAACCTGTAAATATTCCAATTGGCCTTTGGGCAGATCCTCCACAAATGTTGGCAGGATTCTGGTCTTTGTGCCAATTGATCGTACAAGGGAAATAGGAATTACAGAAGAAATGAAAGGAAACAAAAAAATAGAAAGAAATAAAATTGAACTTTTGCTCTGGAAATGAAATTGGGCAGCACTTCGTTGTCTGAATGCGGCTCCCTTTCTCAGCTCCCCTCCTTCCCCTTTTATAAAAATAGAATTCTAACGGTTATAACTTGAAGAAGGTGGACTTAGAGGCAGAAATATCAGGGAGTAGTGGTCCACTATTTGGGACTTGGAACTGCATCTTGCACGTGCATTTGAAGTTGGGCGTTTTTGCCTGCATGACGGTCGTCACCCGTGTGACGGTCGTCATGGAGTTGTGACGGTCGTCACAACAGCAAAATATGCATTCTGCGTTTTTCATTTTGTTTTCATCCGGTTTTCGTCCATATTTCATTTGTAATTGCTTCTTTTCTTCATATTGCTTTGTTTAGACGTGATTATCAAATACCTGCAAAATATCAGACAAATAACATGGAAATAACCCGAAATCGGATCGAAAACAGTCAAACATCAGTTGAATTATGCATCAATATATATATATATATATATATATATATATATATATATATATATATATATATATATATATATATATATATATATATATATATATATATATATATATATATATATATATATATGATTTCGTGTTATCAAACTCCCCTAAGCGTGAATCTTTGCTTGTCCTCAAGTAAAACAGGAAAAAGTCGGCAAGCACGAGGCAGCTTCCTCATTCACAAAGCTGGGAAAAACCGGGATTCTTAGTAAGAACAAAACAAGTACGGTGACGACACTGGACTATAAGTCTTCAGAGGTCTCCTTCTTATGCAAATCGGTCCCAGTCATGCTATTGTAGCTTGGTGTCAAGGTTCTCGCGTCAAGTTCACCCTGTTTGTTCTAGCGCAATCACATTAAGCCCGTTGTCCATACACTTTCATGGCAAGTCGACCTGTTAGTGAATATGATCTCCTTTCTGTTTTGATCTTTTTCATTGATCATAAGCTTATACCATTGATTTTTCAATGAGTTTTCGTACCGTTGGGCTAAATGCTCGGGTGAGGAGCACCTAACTTAGAGGGAAACGCGTCTTTATATTTTGGCTAAATGGCTTTCTTTTCATGATTTTTTTTCCATCTTTTTGGAGATCATACACTTATTTGCATTGGTGGCTCGCTTAGAAGTGTTTTTAGGATGGTGCTGACTGCTAGTATAAACTACTTGGGGCTGAGTTTGCGTAGACACTTGAAACTTTGGTACACGTAGGTAGTGAAACCGACTCACATAAACCGGAGATCTAAGGTGTCAGGACGGTACCGGTTTTGTTAGAATTGTCGTCTCGGAGTTTCAGAACTTGGTTTGAACTCGGGCGCATTCTCGTGATGCTTTTGCTTTTGAGGAACGAACGAAATTTTTTTGTTTACGTCGAATAAAGTGGGGATGTTTGCGTAACGGAAAAAGATATACAAACGAGCTTTTATTTGCTAAAACGTGAAAATGTTCGAATTGAAATTACGAAAATAAAAGTACATAGGAATGGGAAATAAACGCTCCGCTCCCACACTATTTCAATCAGTGTCCCCACTGATTTGAAAGAATGCGAGAGGGAAGTACAAGTAAATGAAAATACAAAGAAATTGAAAATATAGTAAACAAATAAGGAAAATGGTAACTAATCACGGCCTCTGCCTCGGTCACGTCCTCGCTCGCGTCCTCTGGCTCTGACTTGGTCGACTCGGTCCTCAAAACTCATTGCTCCAGTATGATAGACATAGTCGCGGAGTCCTTCGAACTGCAAGGTCAGATTCGCCAAGTTCTCATTAATGGTTTCCTGGCCGGTTTGGAGTTGTTGCATTTGGGTCCGATGCCAAGCTTCGAACTGCTCTGCTCGCTGATTCTGCTGCTGTATCATAGCGAGGATCTGGGCCTGCTGGTCGAGAGAACGGCGGAGGTCTTCTTCGGAGTAGTCGGGCTCTGGACGATGGCGGCAGCGACGGTAGGATGTACCTTCGGAAGGAAGTGGTTGCGATGCCTCCTGTTGCTCAGGTATGTCCAACTCATCTTGGATTTCGTCACCAGAATCTTGGGTGTGAGTCTGAGTTGGAGCAGCGGCAGCAGGAGGGGCATTGAGGTCAAATAGCCAGTTGGTACGATCCTCTGGGTGCATCCGGGTGCGTGATGGAAGGATGATGCTTCTGACGGTTTTGCCACGCACGACCGGGTGGTATTTGCCATCGGCTCTGGAACGGATGAGGTGAGAGGCTCTGCAATGGTCGGTGTCGAGGAACACCGAGGGAATGGCATGGAGATGCTAGAGGCGGTCACCGAGGTTCACCCCAAGTGCAATGGCAGTGACAATCCCGCCAAAGTAAAATGGCTTAAAGCCACGGTTACAGTTGGCCTGAATGTGGTCTAGGAGGAACGGAGCGGCGTTGATGGGCTCGTTGTTGAAGACACAGCGGAGAAAGAAGAGCTCTTTCGAGTTCACCTTATGGTTGCTATCCCGGGCGAAAATGGTGTTGCTCAGTGCTCGGTGGACGTACCAGATGGTCGGGTTGTGGATATGCGTTGCATGCAGAGAATCCCAACCATCGGCATTGATGCCGGTTAACTGGTACCAGAGCGCGAAGGCTTCGTGCTGGAACTATTTGGTGAGGCGGCGGTGAGCATTGTCGCCACGAGGGAATTGTAAGATGGCGGCAATCTGGTTCTGGTTCACTTGATAGTTTGTGCCAAACATCCGGAAGCATGCGGCACCGGAGTGTTGGCTGAGGTCTCCGCTGGAAGTGACGTAGTTGAACAAACTTAGGAACTCGAGGGTGAGTTGTTCGTACGTTGGCAGCGGATTGGTGCAGAGGTTCCAGATGCTGGCTCTTTGAAGCATCTAAGTGACGCCGTCAAGGAGTCCGAGCTCCGTGAGCGATGGGATATGTGGATAGTGGGTCAGCTGTAGCGACCGTTGGTGGAAGGCGATATAGTTGGCTCGTTGTCTCTCTCCGGAGTCGCCGTCGTTGAACACAATACTGCTGAGGTCTGGGGTTTCGTTGTTTCTCGCCATTGTTGGAGGATGCTGAGGAAATGTGGATTGAGTAGGTTCTGTGGAGTGGAAAAATGGTACAGAAGTGTAGTAGGAAGTTGAGATGGGAGTTAGAATATATGGAGCAAGGTGGGGAAAACGAAAATTAGGAGTGGGGTGTGAGTTTTTGATGATTGGGAGTTGAAAGGATGTGAGTGGGAGAGAAAATGCAACCCCTGTTATATCAGATAACAGTTTTGGGCTCGTGACGGTCGTCACGTATCTGTGACGGTCGTCACACCAGCAAAATCTGCAGAACGCAGAATTTTGCTTTGAGGGTGTTCTTGCAATGATTTTTAGGCCTATAAATGATATGGCAATGTATTATATCGGCCAATAAACAAAGAATAACGTAAAAACAGAATAAATGAATAAAGACTATGATTGAAATAACAAGTAATTAGAATGATTGTAATGTAATACATAGGGAAATTAACAATGCAAAAATCAAAATAATTGAAAACGGACGGAAAGTAGAAAAGCTAAACTAAACTAAATCTAATGCTAATATCTAGTCTTTTCGTGCCTTCAACTCATCAAACTTCCGGGCGTAGTAGTCGAGCTGGTCACAAACTATGTCCATGAAGACTACGAGTTCGCTGTGTATGCTTGTGATGTCGTCTTTTACAGTAGTCACAGCTGCGTCAATATTGTCTAATCGGTGCAGAACAATATCCATTTTGTTCGTGGTCTCCTCAGGAATGGGCTCAGGATAGGTGTTGTAATGCGGAGAAGTCGTAGGGTCTACTTCAGCTTCTGATACAGCATCCTCATAGTACATATAATCGTGTGCTTCAGAGATGTGATCACTGTCGTACATGTAGTTCTGTGGTGTTGATTAAGGTGAAGGAGGTCCCATAGGCTCATCCAATTCATAAAGCCAGTTGTCCTTGTTGTGGATACTTGTCATCTGATGATTTGGCAATGTGAATAGCTGGACAGGTTTTTCATTGATGAGGTACTCGTAAGGTCCAGGTCCCATAGTTCTTAAAATGCGCCTGTTAAAGCAGAACTGGATATTCATGGGTCGGATGGTGCCAAAACTAGTGCTTGCATTTAAGTGGAATCTAAGGCCAAGCTCGTGGGCAATCATTGTCACGAGGCATCCTATTAGAATAGGTGATTGTGGGTCCTGAGTGAGGCGTCTGAAAGATCTCATCATAAATGGTACTGCATTCACTGTACGGCCCTGAGAAGCACAAAACATGATAAATAACTCTTCTTTAGATACTGTAGTAATATTTTCTTCTTTCCCGAAAAGGGTGTGAGCTAGTATCTTATGAAAGTATCTGAAAGCTGGGTTATGAATCTCATCATTATACATTCTATCTGGTTCAGGGTGATAGTCACCTGTGATTCTACCCCAGAATTGGTTGAGTTAAAAATCAAGGTCATCATCTTCTGCACTGATGAACACATGCGGTCCGCTAGGAAATCCTAGGAGGTTAGCTAATGACATCCGGCTATGGGTTTGGTCCATCCCAAACATCCTAAAGGTGATCAGCTCTGTGTTGGATCCAAAACCATAGTTGGGTAAGTACTTGAAGGAACTAAGGAATTCGTAGGTGAGGTCCTTATAGGTAGCAAAACGGGTTTTCAAAGCAGTGTTCTCCCAACCCAGTTGATCGAACAGGTATTGGATGCTATCAGTGATTCTGAGTTTCTCCATGGTAGACTTATCATAATACAACGTTAAGGCTAGTTCTCTCTCAGTCAATGCTTCAAATCTTGCCTTTTGAGCTAGTCCTCGAAAATGAACCTTTGTGAAGTCGTACGCGGCCACACTCGCAGGTAAGTCGGAGAAAAACAGGAGGAAGGTTTTGAAGACTTTTAAAATCCTGAAAAGTTTAAAACAGAAATTTGAAGTCAGGATTTTATTAAAAAAAACAAAAGCGGTAGAAACAAAAATTAAAAGAAAAAAAATAAAATAAAATAATTAAAATAAAAGAAAGTAAAAATAGTAGCAATTTTAAGTTTAGAATTTTTGTTAAAGTTTCAAAGTAGAATAAAAATGAGAATGAAATACAGTAACGAGGAAAATGCGGGAAAATTGGGTTGCCTCCCAGTAAGCGCTGTTTTTAACGTCTAAAGCCTGACGATAGCTTGGTGACAAGCTATTCGGGTGTTTGAGCTGGAAGCTCAAGCAATGCTATACTGTAGACTTGAGGGCTGTTTTCGTTCTTATTATAGTGTTTTAGACGTTGCCCGTTTACGATAAACGGTGCATTCGTCTTATCGGTAATTTCAACAGCTCCACTCTGAAGTACTTTAGTCACTTCATAAGGTTCGGACCACCTAGATTTTAGTTTACCTGGGAAGAGTTTTAATCTTGAATTAAATAGCAGTACGATGTCTCCCACACTGAATTGTTTCTTGACTGAACGTTTATCATGCCACTTTTTAGTTCGTTCTTTGTAGATACGGGCATTCTCGTAAGCGTCTAATCGAAGTTCTTCTAATTCATGTAAGTTCAAGATTGGTTTCTCTCCTGCCTCAGTGTAGTTGAAATTGAGTGTCTTAATGGCCCAAAAGGCCTTATGCTCTAATTCTACAGGGAGATGGCAGAATTTACCGTAAACTAATTTGTAGGGTGTAGTACCTATTGGTGTCTTAAAAGCGGTCCTATAAGCCCATAAAGCTTCACTTAGCTTTGACGACCAATCTTTCCTTGAGGTAGCGACAGTCTTTTCCAATATCTGTTTTATTTCCCTGTTCGAGACCTCTACTTGTCCGCTAGTTTGCGGATGATAGGGTGTAGCTACTCGGTGTCGGACTCCATATTTAGAAAGAAGTTTATCAAATATTCGCGATATGAAGTGTGATCCGCCGTCACTAATGACGAGTCTGGGTACACCGAATCTAGGAAAGATTGTGTTTTTGAAGAGTTTGATTACTACTCGTGCGTCATTTGTTGGAGCAGCAATGGCTTCTATCCATTTAGACACATAGTCTACAGCGACGAGTATGTAGTTATTACCAAAAGAAGGCGGGAATGGTCCCATGAAATCTATTCCCCATACGTCGAAGATTTCTACCTCTAAGATTCCTTTTTGAGGCATTTCATCGCGTCGTGAGATGTTGCCAGTTCGTTGGCATCAATCACATTTTAGCACAGCGATGTGAACGTCTTTCCAGAGGTTAGGCCAGAATAAGTCGGCTTGGAGAATCTTAGCGCACGTCTTGGATGTACTAGCATGACCACCATATGGTGCTGAATGGCATTGGGAAATGATATTTTCTATTTCTTCCTCTGGGACACAGCGACGATATACGTTGTCGGCCCCTCTCTTGAAGAGTAGAGGTCCGTCCCAATAATAGTGTTTCAGATCGTGGAAGAATTTCTTCTTTTGCTGATAAGTGAGATCTGGTGGAAGCACGTCTGCAACTAGGTAATTAACGATGTCAGCATACCAAGGTAATGTGACTTGGGCATAGACGGCTTCTACGGCTTTTTCTAGTTCTGGATCTTCCGAGATTAAGTTAGACATGTCACTTTCTAATTTGGCTATCAGATGTTCGTACGTGAAATCGTCATTTATCGGTACTGGTTCATGTTTGATGCCTTCTATTCGGGATAAGTGATCTGCAACAACGTTCTCGGTTCCTTTCTTATCTTTGATTTCTAAGTCAAACTCTTGTAATAACAGGATCCATCTCAATAATCTTGGTTTGGCATCCTTTTTGCTTATTAGGTACCTAATGGCAGCGTGATCTGTGTATATGATAATTTTTGCTCCTACTAGGTAAGAACGGAATTTGTCAAGCGCAAATATAACTGCTAGAAGTTCCTTTTCTGTTGTGGTGTAGTTCATTCGGGTAGGACCTAAAGTTCTACTGGCATAGTAGATGGCATGGAGTTTCTTGTCCTTCCTTTGTCCTAAAACTGCGCCTACGGCATAATCACTCGCATCGCACATGATTTCGAACGGTAGTCGCCAATCGGATGGTTGCATAATCGGTGCGGTGATAAAGGCTGATTTTAACGTTTCGAATGCTTTTAGACAGTCGTCGTCAAAGACGAACTCATCATCTTTCATCAACAGGCCGGTTAAAGGTTTTGTGATTTTTGAAAAATCTTTTATAAATCTTCGGTAGAAACCGGCATGTCCTAGAAAACTCCGTATTTCTCGTACGAATTTTGGAGGTTGGAGATCTTTTATAATCTCTATTTTAGCTTTGTCGACCTCAATTCCTTTATTTGATATGACATGTCCTAGAACTATTCCTTGTCGGACCATAAAATGGCATTTTTCCCAATTTAGGACGAGGTTCACTTTTACACAATGTTCTAATACCATTTCTAAGTTTTGTAGGCATCCTTCGAAACTTTGTCCACATACTGAGAAATCGTCCATAAATACTTCCATGATGTCATCTATGAAATCTGCGAAGATTGCCATCATGCATCTTTGGAAGGTTGCTGGAGCATTACAGAGTCCGAACGACATTCGACGGTAAGCAAAAGTACCATAAGGACAGGTGAATGTAGTCTTTTCTTGGTCATCAGGATGAATGGGAATTTGGAAAAATCCTGAATAGCCATCTAGATAGCAGAAATACGAATGTTTGGCTAATCTTTCCAACATTTGGTCTATGAAGGGTAACGGGAAGTGATCTTTTCGTGTGGCCTTGTTAAGCTTCCTATAATCAATGCACATCCTGCTTCCAGTCACGACTCTTTTTGTTATTGATTCGCCTTTTTCGTTTTTAACTACTGTGACTCCTCCTTTCTTTGGTACGACATGAACTGGGCTGACCCATTCACTATTGGAGATTGGATAGATGATTCCTGCATCTAGCAATTTCTTTACTTCATCTCTGACTACAGTGCTTAGGATGGGGTTCAGTCTCCTCTGATGCTCTCTAGAGGTTTTAGAGTCTTCCTCTATTGTAATTCGATGCATACAGATTGAAGGGCTTATACCTTTTAGATCGCTTATGTTATAGCCTAACGCGGTGGGGCACTTCTTTAGGACTACTAATAGCTTTTCGGTTTCTAGTTGTCCTAAGTCGGTGTTGACTATCACTGGTCTTTTTAGTTCATCGTCTAGGAATTCATATCTAAGGTTTTTGGGCAGTGTTTTAAGTTCTAAAGATGGGTTCTTCGGACCTGCCATATGGTTTGGGGTCAGTGCTAAGCTTTCGCTTAGGCTGTCGTCTTTATACGGTTTACGCCAATCATCGTCTTCAGAAATATCAGGTATTTGAATCTTTATTATTTCTGAATACGTGGTCTCTTCATTTTCAAGTTCTCTTATGCATTCGTCAATTTCGTCTACTAAATAGCAGGTATCATCTATGGCTGGTGCTTGTAAGAACTTGGTGAGAATGAACTCTATCTTTTCTTCTCCTACTTCGAATGTTAGCCTTCCTTTCTTCACGTCTATAATAGCTCCGGCTGTAGCTAGGAACGGTCTTCCTAGGATAATTGGGGTAACAGAGTCCTCTTTGATGTCCATGATTATGAAGTCGGTTGGGATGTAGAATTGTCCTATGCGTACTGGAACGTTTTCCAGTATTCCGACGGGATATTTTACTGATCGGTCAGCTAATTGTACGGACATTTTGGTTGGTCTTAGGTCTCCCATATTCAGCTTTTTGCATATAGATAAGGGCATAACAGTGATACTGGCTCCTAAATCGCATAGAGTTTTGTCTATTACGAACTTTCCTATGACGCAGGGTATGGAGAAACTACTTGGGTCTTTTAATTTAGGAGGCATGCAGTTTTGAATTATAGCGCTACACTCTGCAGTAAGTGTAATTGTCTCGTTATCCTCGGTCTTTCTCTTATTTGACAGGATTTCTTTGAGAAATTTAGCGTATGACGACATTTGAGTTATTGCTTCTGTAAAAGGAATAGTGATATTCAACTGTTTAAGGAGCTCTACAAATTTCTTAAATTGTCCTGAAGTTTTGGAGTTTATTAGTCTTTGAGGATAAGGGATAGGTGGTTTATATGGCGCTGGAGGTGCTTGAGTTTTTTCACTTGTGGTATCCTCCTTCTCGTTGTCTTCCTTCTTCTCTAACTCGGATTCCTTTTCTGCTTGTTCAGTTGGTTTTTGTTGCATGGCTGAGTTTTCGGTCCTCGGATCGATCGGTTCGTCCAATTCTTTTCCACTTTTTAGTATTACAGCATTTGCTTGACCTTTTGGATTCTGTTCGGGTTATCCAGGAAATGTGCCAGTGGGTGCGGTAGCAGAGACTTGTTGTTGAGCCACTTGTGATATCTGTGTTTCTAACATTTTGTTGTGGGTGGCTAAAGCGTCTACTTTTCCGGTCAACTGTTTAATTTGCTCGCTAGTGTGTATGTTTTGATTCAGGAATTCTTTGTTTGTTTGAGCTTGAGTAGCTATGAATTTTTCCATCATCAACTCGAGGTTTAATTTCCTAGGTGCAGTCTGAGCAGCAGCTGGTTTCTGATATCCTGGCGGAGCAGTAGGCATTTGCAATGCATTATCGCTTTTGTAAGAAAAGTTTGGATGATTTCGCCAACCTGGGTTATAGGTATTTGCGTAAGGATTTCCTTGAGCATAATTTACTTGGTCTGGTGGGATTCCGGCTAGCAATGGGCATTCGGGCGCATTATGAGTGGTGCTTCCGCATAACTCGCAGTTTGGAGTTACGGCAGCGACGGTTGCAGTGGGGTTAACGGTCAGACTGTCAATTTTCTGTGCTAGAGCATCTACTTTAGCGTTGAACTTTTCAAGGCTACTGATCTCGTACATCCCACCTTTCGCTGTGGTTTTCTCTATTGGAGTGCGTTCACCTCCCCATTGGCAGTGGTTCTGAGACATGTTTTCGATTAGTTGATAGGCTTCGTCGTATGGCTTATCCATAAGTGCACCGTCCGCGGCAGCGTCTATTGTCAATCTGGTATTGTATAAAATCCCATTATAGAAAGTATGGATTGTCACCCAGTCTTCTAGACCATGGTGAGGACATGTTCTCATCATATCTTTGAATCGTTCCCATACTTCGTAAAGAGATTCAGTATCTTTTTGTCGAAATCCGTTGATTTGAGCTCTAAGCATAGCAGTTTTGCTTGGCGGAAAATATCTCGCTAAGAAGACGTTCTTCAACTGTTCCCACGTCGTAACGGAGTTGGATGGTAAGGATTGTAACCATGTCCACGCTCTGTCTCTAAGAGAGAAAGGGAAAAGACGAAGTCTTATTGCGTCTGGAGTTACTCCATTTGCTTTCACTGTGTCTGCGTATTGTACAAACTTTGTTAAATGTTCGTTTGGATCCTCAGTTGCATTTCCTGAGAATTGGTTTTGTTGTACAGCTGACAGCAATGAGGGTTTCAGCTCAAAATCGTTTCGCGTAATAGCTGGGGCAGCAATGCTACTTCTAGGCTCCATCTGAGAGGGTGTAGCGTATGCCTTCAGCGGTTTGTTTTGAGGTGCTTCAGCCATCTTTGATTCTTCTTCGGATTTGAGAATGGGAGTGAGAGGATCGAGAATGTTATGTTTGAGTTGGTACTCAATGATTTGACTTCTTAAATGTAAGAAGCGCTCTAGTTCTGCGACTGAAGGTTTTAAGATATCGCCTTGTGGGCGATTACTTGGCATACAATCGACAACACTAGTAAAGGAAAAATGAAATTGTTAACCTAGTCTACACGGCGTAACAGAAGGTTACACTATTGACTAAACGGGTCCCCGGCAACGGCGCCAAAAACTTGGTCGCGACTTTCTATGTCTAATACAACTTAACTGCAAGTGCACAGTCTATCGCGTAGTAATAAAAGATATCGATCCCACAGGGACTCGTGATCAAACTAGTGTTCGCGGGAGTTACTATGTTTAGCTAGGTAGATAATGTTTAAGGGAATAAGATTGTCACAAAAGGGAACTAAAAACGTTACTTGAATTATAATTACGTGTATCGATATGCAATAATTATGTTCTTCGGGGATTTGACAAGTTACCGGTATAGGAAATATTTTTCAGAATTTATTTAAGCAGAAAATAGTGATCTGAAGACTCTCGTCTCACGATGGTTGTTGACGCTAATCATAATTCTAAGGGCCAAATGTACGCTTTCGTGTCCCATTCGGGGTTAAAACTATTTTTTGGAAATCTCTAAGTTCTAATTCGTTTTAAAGTGCTTTCGCTGTTATTAAAACAAATGACTAGTGTTTACTATCTGGTCTTGCCGCAACTTTCGCTTGTTGGTTCGTACCTTAATTAATTTCCCACTTTCGTGGCAAAACTACTTTTAAATAAGTTCTCGCTTTCGCGACGAAGTTTACTCAGTAAATAAATTTAAACACTCAGACCATAAACAACTTTTGAAAAAGAGAGTTTTCAACCGGTTATTATCAAATCCCGTCTGAATTATTATTACATATCGATTACTTTGATTTAGCTAGACATGGATTTGGGAAAGGTAAAATATAAATAAAAACAGTAGATAATAACATGCATCATAATGAAAATTGAAATTGCGATTAAAATTTAGAATCTGTAAATATTCCAACTGGCCTTTGGGCAGATCCTCCACAAATGTTGGCAGGATTCTGGTCTTTGTGCCAATTGATCGTACAAGGGAAATAGGAATTACAGAAGAAATGAAAGGAAACAAAAAAATAGAAAGAAATAAAATTGAACTTTTGCTCTGGAAATGAAATTGGGCAGCACTTCGTTGTCTGAATGCGACTCCCTTTCTCAGGTCCCCTCCTTCCTCTTTTATAGAAATAGAATTCTAACGGTTATAACTTGAAGAAGGTGGACTTAGAGGCAGAAATATCAGGGAGTAGTGGTCCACTATTTGGGACTTGGAACTGCATCTTGCACGTGCATTTGAAGTTGGGCGTTTTTGCCTGCATGACGGTCGTCACGGTGTGTGACGGTCGTCACCCGTGTGACGGTCGTCACCCGTGTGACGGTCGTCATGGAGCTGTGACGGTCGTCACAGCAACAAAATATGCATTATGCGTTTTTCATGTTGTTTTCATCCGGTTTTCGTCCATATTTCATTTGTAATTGCTTCTTTTCTTCATATTGCTTTGTTTAGACGTGATTATCAAATACCTGCAAAATATCAGACAAATAACATGGAAATAATCCGAAATCGGATCGAAAACAGTCAAACATCAGTTGAATTATGCATCAATATATATATATATATATATATATATATATATATATATACGATTTCGTGTTATCACTCACCCTCTTTATCGACTACATCATCTGATGTAATTACACATTCTTGCAACTTTGCAGGCATGTGTCTTGTTCGTCGAGGTCTGCTTGAACTTGCTTCATCTGCAACCGGTTCCTATCGAACTTCTATTTCGACTTCAGTGGCTGGTTCTTCGCAATAGATTCTCACTGAATCCTTCTTGGCATTCTTATTCCAATCCCATTCTTTAACCTCGTATATGATCACGTCCCTACTGATCACTACCTGCTTATTCACTGGGTCGAACAACTTGTAACCTCCTGTCAAATGATATCCTATCAAGATCATCTGATTTGACTTATCATCAAGCTTCCTTCTCAATTGATCTGGCACATGTCTATGTGCTATAGATCCAAATACCTTTAAGTGACTGAGACTAGGCTTGACACCAGACCAACATTCTTCTGGTGTGATTCCTTCAAGCTTCTTCGTCAGACATCTGTTTAATATATATGTTGCTGTCGAAACTGCTTCTCCCCCTAATTCTTTGGGTAGATGTTTTCCATTCAACATACTTCTCACCATATTCATGATGGTTCTGTTCTTACGTTCTGCAATCCCATTTTGCTGTGCAGTGTAGGGTGGCACCACCTCATGCACAATCCTTTGTTTTATACAGAGTGTATCGAACTCTTTCGACACATACTCTCCACCACCATCAATCCTCAGAATTTTCAGCTTTCGACCACTCTGTCTTTCGACCATGGACTTGAATCTGGAAAATACCTCAATCACATCACTTTTCTTCTTGATGAGGTAAGTCCACAACTTTCGACTGTAATCATCTATAAACGTGACAAAGTATCTATTGCCACCAATCAAATCCACCTGGATTGGACCATATACATCAGAGTATATGACTTCAAGTATTTCCTTCGACTTCCTTCCTGCATCCTTGCTGAAGCTATTCTTGTGTTGTTTCGACTGAACACACTCCTCGCAGACTTCCCTTGGAATGTCAATTTATGGTAATCCTGAAACCATATTTCTTCTCTTCAGTTCTCTGATGTCATTAAAGTTGAGATGACCTAGTCGAAAATGCCATAACCACTCATCTCTGCTGGCTGCAGTTGCTAGACACTTGCGCTCCATCACATTGAGTTCAATCTTGAAGGTCCTATTCTGAGACATTGGAGCCTTCGAGATTAATCTACCACCTGCGTCGAGAAATTTCATCATTTTGTCTTCGACAACTACCTTGTAGTTCTTTTTGACAAGATACTCTATACTGAGCAAATTACTCTTCATGCCTGGTATGTACAACACATTGAAAATTGTTGCCTTTTTCCATCTTTCCTCATAATCAGAACATCACCAACACCTCTAGCTGCTAGAGTGTTGTCATTTGCAAACTTCATTGTGTTCTTCGACGAGGGATTCATGTTGACAAACCAATCTTTCCTTCCAGTCATGTGTGATGAGCATCCTGAGTCAAAGTACCACTGATCTTGGAATCTTTCTTCATCTTTTGTTGTGACCATTAGCAACATTTCTTCTTCTTCATGTTTCGCCAGCTTTGCATCAGTCTCTTGATTTATCTTCCTTTATGGATAATCACTAACATAATGACCATACTTTTGGCAATTAAAACATTGAATGTGGCTTTTGTCTGTCTTTCAACCACCACCTCTTCCTTTACCTGCAGCACCACCTCTTTGATTGCCTTGGTTCCAAGGTTTCTTCTGACCCGAGTGGTTTCCTCCTTTGTTGCCATTCCAGCTACCTTTTCCTTTTCTTTCCTTTTCTGATTGCGCTTGCAAAGCCATATCTTTCGACTTTCCTGCAGCTCTCTCAGCCATCCTCTATTCATGAGACTCAAGAGTCCCTTGAAGCTCTTCCTTCGTCAACATTAATAGATCTTTCGACTCTTCTATGGCAACTACCACATGGTCAAATTTTGGAGCCAACGGTCTCAAAATCTTTGAGACAACTGCTTTCGTCATTAGTGCTTCTCCACATACTTTGATTTGATTCACCAACTTTGTAACTCTGGTGAAGAAATCTGTAATGCTTTCATTGTCTTCCATCTGAAGCAACTCATAGGTTCTCTTGTGATTTTGTAACCTCACCTCTTTCACCTTCTCTGCGCCTCCAAACGACTTTTCAAGAATCTCCCATGCTTCTTTAGCTGAATCAACATTACTAACCTTTTCAAAGTTATCAGGATCAACACACTGATGAATTATAAAGAGTGCTTTATAATCCTTCTTCTTCAATTCTTTGTGTTCAGCCTTTTCCGCCTCCGTTGCATTCTCCCCAAGCGATGTTACTCCGTCCTTCACAAGATCCCAAAGATCTTGATAACAAAAAATTACCTTAATCTTCTTGCACCAATTCTCATAATTGTCTTTCTTGAGAATTGGCAGGGTCTCCAGAAAGTTGCCGTTCGAATAGTTCATCGCCATCACTATTTTCCTTCCTTGAATCTCTTAACCAGAGCTCTAGATACCAGATGTTGGAAATTCACCTCACACCCTATGAAGAATTCCCTTCAATCTTGATCTCAAGATTGATGAACAAACCCATAATATGATAGTAATGGTGATAACAAGTAAACAATTATCAAGAACAACAAAAGAGAAGAAGAATAACAAACAAACAGCAAGAAAGAGAAGAAATATTTGGAGAAAATTGTGTTACCCACAAACTGTGGGATTTCTGATTACTATTAAACTTTCACTTGCTAAACTCTACAACTGTGAAATCTGTTCTATTTGATTACAAAGCAAGGCACCTATTTATAGTTTTAGGTTTACAAAAGCCCAAAACAAAAAAGGCCCAAAATATTCAAAATTAAATCTAATCTAAATCATATCAAATCTCATCAAAACAAATCTGTGTCAAAAAAAACTGTTTCAACACACTGAAAGCTTCGACACTTGACTTATACTTCGACTGCTTCCTTGCTATTTCTACTTCAACACACTATGAATTACATTTAACAAATTTTAATATCCCAATGATCAATCCAAAATCACTAAACTGATATAGGACTTTTAGGGTTATTTATTTCATATGCTGCCTAAGTCTAAGTAATTATAAAATTAGGGTTTTGAGATAATATATGTTTTATGTGAGATAAATGATATGTATTTAAGTTCCGATCTAAATTATTAATCTGGACACAGAATATTGACAAATAATATTATATTATAGTTGTGACTGTTCCGTCTGATACTGCAAATGACAAGTGAGGTAGGAAAGATAAATTGATTATAGATTGTGAGGGAATTATAAAAGGAAAAATACATCTGAAAGCACTAAATCCTCAAAGGAAATTTATAGTATGCAAGTAAAATGTCCTTTTAGATGAGATATGCGCTGAGTGGTAGCAGTTGAAAGGTGATGGTTATGTGTGGGTTTCACAATTATAAATTATCTGAGGACTTAAATGGTCATGACATATTGGGTCATCTAAAAGTTCATGAGAGACAGTTTGTTCATGACATGACGAAGTACAACTTGGCTCCACAGTACATAGTTTTTTCCTTGAAAGACAAAGATCTATAAAACCTCACCAATGTTACCCAAGTGTATAAATCTAGAGCTACATACAATGCCAGCAAGAGAGACATTGACGAAAATGCAAATGTCATTGACTCTTATTCATAGGAAAAAATATATGTGTTGGACAAAAAATAGGGAAGACTCAAATGTTGTTGCTGATATCTTCTGGACACATCCTGATTCAGTGAAGTTGTTGAATATGTTTCACTTGGTGTTGATTTTTGATTGTACATACAAGACAAATAGGTAATGTGCATTATGATCATACATTGATATCATTTCGACATACTTTAATTTATCAGATTTTTGATTATTTGCACCATGATCATATAGGTACTAGATACCACTCTTTGAGATTGTCGGCGTTGCATCAACATAATTGATGTTTTTAGTAGGCTTTTCCTATTTGGGACATGAAAGGGAGGAGAACTTCAAATGGGCACTGGAGAAGCTCAAAGAGTTTCTCTCTTCCGAGAAATTGCTACCGAATGTTATGATGACGGACCGAGAACATGCATTGATGAATGCAATTGAAGTTGTGTTTCTAAATTCAACACATCTGTTATGTTCGTTCCATATTTCAAAGCACGTTAGAATAAAATATAAAGAGTATGTTAAATCAGAAAGACATGAACATGTAATGGATCTATGAAACAACATCATGTATGCTAATAGAGAAACTAAGTTTGTCACGCACTAGAAACACTTTGAGACTCTTTGTGTTGATATTACTTTGTTTGTTAAGTATGTGAGTAAAACATGGTTGACACCTTATAAACAAATATTTGTTGCCGCTTGGACTAACATAGTCACTCATTTAGGGAACACAACAATGAACAGGTATACAGACTTCTTTTTGATGTTATTACTAAGCACTTTGAGACTGTTTATGCTGATATTCCTTTATCATGTTGGCTTATTATGGTTTAGTTATTGTGATTTAAGGTGGAGTCTGCTCATTGGAGACTAAAAAACATGTTGACTACAAGCCGGGGAAATTTATACCGAAGTTAGGATGTTGTGAACAACATGTTGAAGTTGCAGTTAGGTTTAATCAGGGTGTCATTTCAATAAAGTGTTGTCAATATTAAGCATCAGTATAACACTCCATTTTGTACCAACTTGCACGGTTTGTTTCAAGGCAGTGTATACATCACATAGAGAAGGAACTAGAAAGGGTAGAATTTTTTGGTACAAGTAAAGATGCTTGTGGTTGCTTCGCATGGGCTACCTTGTGCATGTCAACTTACTGGTTTCCAAATACAAGGCTTTCCTTTTCCTTTAGAAACAATTCATGTTTTTGGAAGAAATTATACATTGAAGAGTATGTTGACGGTCATGAAAATAGTGTCACAAAGTTGGATTTATAAGCAGAGTGTGAAGAGTTGAAGACATATTACAACTCTTTGGATATTGTAGGCCAAAGGGTGTTGAAGAAAAAGGTTCAGGAACTAACACATCCATCCACAACTTCTATGTGTCCACTGCCGGTGAAGTACAAGCCAAATATGGGAATTAAGAATAGCAGAAAGGGTGAAAAGAGTGATGTGCATCGTGATCCTTCATAGTGGGAGTATGGTGAGGGATCATAGGGGAGTCAGACTACAAAGATATCATGCATGAAACCAACAGGAAGTCAACCTTCAAGTATGTCGGGTCAAAGTCAATTGTCCACTGCATCTTCGAGGCATCTTTACTTGTCTCAGTCTCCCAGTTTTTTGCATCCATACATTGATGACATTGTTGATGTGAGCGACAATGGAAATTGTGGTTTTTAGGCTATTGCATCTTTACTTGGATAGGGAGAAGAGTCATGGTCGTTGTTTCGAATGCAGTTAGATACTCAAGTTCATCAGCACCCAAAATTGTTTTCCAATTTGTTATATGACACGGTCTCTGAAGTTGGGAGTTTCTTAAAAGTAGAACACTTGGGTGTGGCACTGGGAGGATGAAGTTAGGAAGTCATCCTAAATTTCTATGTAATCTTATGGACAATATGTATTTATTATATGTGATGAATTTTTTATGGAACCATTTATGCAGGTCGCTGTGTAAAAAATATTGAAATTATATATTTTTTGGAAATTTTGGGTTCATATCGAAAATTTCAAATTTCCGGAAGTTTGGACAGTTAATGTAAATTTCATATTTTCCGGTATAACTCACTCGAAAAATTTGAAATTTCTAGTATTGTCTATCGGAAATTTCAGAATTTCCAGTATATGTCTCACATGAGCGGTAAAACACTGTAAAATTTCCAAATTTCCGGTATAATACTATTAATTTCATAATTTTCGGAAAATTTCAAAGGGTAAAAAGGTAAGTTTGCTCAAAATGGGGGGGGGGGTGTCAATTTAAATGCTCTACTTTTAGCCATCAGTACGTTTGATACGGGCTTTGGGTCTGAAAGTTGTAGCTTTGTTTCTTAACTTTCCAATAGATGGCCAGACACTTTAATCGGATAAACACACTTCAAAATATGACATGTAAAGTAAGACATGGTAAAGACGAGGTTAAATCCGAAAAATTACTTAGTTTAATTTAATATTTCACTTCAGTCACTTAATTAAAAATGTTACATGTTACTTCCTTAAAAATATTTTCTTTAGTTTAATTGGTCCTTTGCGTAAAATTTTGTGAAAAAAGTTAACTAATGCATATGTGGCTATCTAGTTGAATGTATTTATCAAAAGTATATTTTTTTAATTATTTGAAATTTATTATATAATTGGTTATTTGAAAAGCAAAGAGACTAAGAAGAGAGGGAGAGAGATATAGAAGAAGGACGACTGAAACCCTAATTAAATTCAATAATTTGTTTGTCATTGAGACTGGGTAAGAGGCTCTCTGATGCTTTAAAGTCTCACAAGAGAATCTTATCAAACCTCCTTGCTCATGCATCAACTACCTCTTCCTCCCCTTCCCCACCATCACCTCTGATCTCCGCTGTCACTAATGACAACACCTCCATTTTGAAGATGAGAAAAATACACAAGAGGGGGGATTGAATTGTGTTTTTCGTTTTTTATTTTTCTCTAAACATATTTCAGATTCTAATAAATAAGTTTCAACAACATAATAACATAAGCAAATAAATAACAACAGAGCATATAGAGATTTATACTGGTTCCTCCCAAACTGAGAGTAGTATAGTTCCCTTGCATCACAAGAGATTTTTCACTATAATCAAAACATGATTACAACTGCTTATACACTTAAGCATAAAATTTTTCTTCTTAGACCCTAAGCCCGACACTTCCTACTTAAACCATCAGCCTAAGACATTCCTGCTCATATTCCACGAATCCAACACTTCCTTGCTTAAACCACTAAAGTTCAAGACTTCTGCTCAGACCCTCGGTCAAAGACTTCCCTTCTTAGATTCCATGAATCCAAGACTTTTACTCAGACCTAATCTAGTCCAAGAATTCCTTGCTTAGATTCCATGTATCTAATACTTCCTTGCTTAAACCCTCAGGTTCAAGACTTCTGCTTAAACCTCTAGTCCAAGACTTCAATTCTCTAGCACATATTAGGAGACTTACTTGACTCAAGCTTCACAGGAAAACAATTTTATGCTTAAGGACATATCAAGAGACTTTATTTAAACTACTAAATAAGTTATTTAGCATAATAGAGAGCAAGGTGTACTTGATACATAATCATAGGTACAAGGTAATAACCATAACAAAGATCACAATACTTAAGATTTCTAAGATATTCAATGTTTAAGAAATCTTAAGGCTTTGTACAATTTATGACATATAACAGAAATTCTGCACATTCGATTATTTTGCTATTGTTTATCTTGTTATTCTTCTATTCTGATATAAGAATAGCCGCTGGAAGAGATAACTTGTACAAGTGTTTTTGTTACTCTATAGTTTTTAGAGACGTTGAAGATAGATACAACAAAAGATCTTTATCCATTGTGTGACTTGTTTAACCATTATGTATTCCTTGTGATCTTGTATTATAGATCTGTTGAAAATAGATATCTGTAAAGCATGTCAACTCCTCTTGAACCTTATGAACATAGACTTTAGCTAACAAACTGATTTGACATTGTATTTTGCTTTCTGTAGTACAGATAACTTAGCTTTGCCACAGGTTCTAAATGATCACAAGAAGCTAATAAATTTAATAAGTGTAGAGATGATATATTGCTCTTCTAATGTCAAGGCCTTCAACTTCAGAGTCTATGCAAACCTATATTGTCATATTTCACTTAAAGAATGTTTTGCAGATTATGCACCACCAGAAGCCAATAACTCAACTTCTTTCAAATGCATTCTTATATCAGATTCTGAGTATATTATTTTTAAGCTTTACAATCTGCAAACTTGGAACACACACACATTAGATGACACCATTGTTCTTTCAATACTTTGTTATCATAAAAACCTAAATGACATATGTCATGAACAAATTTTATTCTAACAATCTACCCCTTTTTCATGATGACAAACATAAGTATTTAAAGAAAAATGTTTGACTATTTTAATTTTCTTGGCAACATTAGGGTTTGTGGTTTGTAAGCTCCCCTTGAGTCTAATATTCAAAGGTTGAGGTTTGTAAGCTCAGCCTATGTTCTATATTCAAGAAAAATAAAATACGTCAATGTTGGGCTATTTTGATTTTCTTAGAAACATCATAGTCTGAGGTTTCTAAGCTCCCTTTGAGTCTAATAATTCAAGGTTGAGGTTTGTAAGCTCCCCCTTAGTTCTATATAGAAGAAAACTAAGATATATCTCCCGGACAAAACAAATAACTGAAATAACAAAAATAACAGAATTAACAGAATTTTAAATAATTAAAATAAACAAAATTTAAAACTGAATGGATTCAGATTCTTTAATAAATACTTCTATATCTTTCTCCCCATTTGTCACATAAAAAAGAATAAAAAAATAAATACGAAAAGAAATATATTTACGTGATTGATTCTTAAGGAAGAGAAAATGATTCATGTAATAGAGAGCATTAAAAGCTTGTACAATGCACCTTTAATAGTTATTGGTCATAACACTTCCAAGGATCAAGAAAAGGATTTCATTCCATCGTTTCGGTTACCCAGACTTCACTATAAAAGTACCCAAAGTTTAGTCATTTTCATCAAACATCCTTTAGAGAAATATGGAAGCAACATCTGAGAGCACCAACATCTTTATCATAACAGAAATTTCGAAAGATATTACTAGTATAGAGACGCAAAGTCTTTAGAAGCTAGCGAGTTCTTAAGCTTCTGAATTTGGATCCTCATATACTCTACTGAAGTATTTTGGGGTAGACTCATCATTAGCTGTGGTGAAACCTTCTGAAGTAGGTTCATTAACAGCTGTTTTGAAGCCTAAGAAGAAGTCAATGAAGAAGAAGAAGAAGAAGAAGAAGTCTAAAGACAATATGGCATTTCAGATTGTTATCTCTGATTGTGAACATGAAGATGAGCTAGACTACACATGGAAAAATCATATGAGTTTTAGGGCTTTAGAAGAGTTAGATTGATGTAATTTAAATGTATTCATCTTATTTTGTAATCTCCAATTTTTATCAATGAAAAAATATTTTATCCAATATTAAATTTGCATGCGTACAATTTTTTTTACTTTTCCCTTTGATTTTCTGACAAATACATAAATGAAGTAAAAGAAGAACGAATGAAATAATAAAACCAACATATAACTGTTAAGATGACATTTACAGTTGTCTTAAGATAATTTTTATTAAGAGCAGTTACTAGTCATCATTTCCCAAGATTCATACGTTAGAAGATTGATTTGACTAATCAATATTTAAACAATAAACACTCAAGGTAATGGATGAATAAACTTTATAAAATGTTTAGTAAACTAACTGTCTGAATCACTTAATCTTTAGAACACAAAGACGTATAAGCATAAGCAAATATGGGTTCCAAAGAGAGATTTTAGAAAGGCAACAATACTGAAAGCAACAACTCAAGCAAACAAGAAAAATGTAGAAACTTAAGCATCTTCAAGCAAGTAGATTTCTTCAAAAACACATATTTCTACAACAACCTTTGTTGAGAGACAACGAAGAAAAATAACTTTTAGGTTAAAACGCATAAATCTTATGAGGAAGAAAGCTATTGAGTTTGCAAAGGAAGATTGTGAGGACTATATAAACAATCTAGATATGTCATATGAGCCTATAAAATTTCGTAGAACAGATCCATATGTCTAGTAATTTTTTGATAATATGTATTAGCTACCAATATTTCAACGAGTATGTTGCAAGTGATTTGAATTTTTGTCCTAATGTTTTATTCTCCAAATAACATAAGAAATGCACACGTAACAGTTAAGACACAAAAGAACATGAATAAGAACAATTTTTAATAACAAGATTTCTTAATACAAGATGTTTAACAATTACAAGGCTTATATTTGCAGAAATCCAACATCAGAATCTCTCATAGGTAGCTTTAAGCTTTTCTCTTCAAATTTTAGAAGAGTCATCCTCTGAACTTATGACAACTCCCTGTTGGATCTATAGTTCATAAAGAAAACCTCCATAAGGAATGAAAAATGTCTTTCCCTTGTGAAAAGATGAAAGAGTCTTCTTCAAATATTCAAACATAACTTGAGGAAGATCAATTTGTAAGTATAAATTGAGAAGAAGTAGCAAATATTTTTCAATAGGATCCAAAAGGTCTAGATCTTTGTCCATAGGTAGCAAGTTTTAATTCAAAATCTGATTCCAAATAATTGCACCAGGACGAATATTTGAGACTTGAAAGAGGTTTGATGGATCTACAAAAGTACGCCAAGTAGGAAGATAGTATTCCCAAACAAGAGTACCTGAGATTTCTTCAATCTCCCCACAGTTTATTACATTAGCAATCGTCTTATAGGTTACTGTTATAGAAACATCGAAAACACTAGAAAGAATAACATACTCATGCTTCAGCTCAACAATGAAATCATTAATCTAGAATTCTTTGATAAGAATTGGATAAGCAAAACCATAGTGCATATCAAAGTATCCATTCTAACCTTGACAGAAACATGTTAGAACAATATTTGTTCATGACATATATCCTTGGTTTTGATGATAACAAAAGTAAAAGAATAATGGTGTTATCTAATGTATGTTCAAGTATGCAGGTTTTTATGCTTAAAGAAATATATTCAGAGTTTGATATGAAGGCGCACTTGAGAGAAGCAGAGTTACTTGCTTTTGATGGTACATAATCTGAAGAACACTTTCTAAGTGATGTCTGACATAGACTCTAAAGCTGAAGGCCTCAGCATCAGAAGAAGCAATATATTGTCTATACACTTGGTGATTGTATTAGCTTCTGGTGATTGTTCAGAAGTAACAACAAAGCTAAAGTTATTCGTATTGCAGAAAGAAAGATGCATTGTCAAATCAGTTTGTCAGTTAGAGTCTAAGTTCACAAGGCTCAAGAAGAGTTTACATGCTTTATAAATAACAACTTTTAACGGCTCTATAGTATAGGATCTTATTGAAGACATAACAGTTAAACATGTAAGACAATGGATCAATATCTTTTAGTGTACTTATCTTCAATATCTCTTGTACTATGGAGAAAACAAAGACACTTGATCAAGTTATCTCTTCCAACGGCTAGTCTTCTGCAACTGCTATATAAGTAGCTGAAGGTTCAATATGAATCTTTAATAAGGAATAAGAAGGAGAAGGAATGCCAAAAAGATTAGAAGTGTTCAACAATTATATCTGAATGAAGACATAACAATATCAACAATGAGCAACACTATTGAATATGCATAATCTTCTGTTACTTTTTGTAAATTATTAAGATTTCCTAAACATTGATTATCTTGGAAATTTTAAGTGCTTAAGGTCTTTGTTAAGGTGATTACCCTGTACCTATGATCTTGGTATCAAGTACACCTTGTTCTCTATTCTACTGAACATGTTATTTAAGAGTTTAGATCAAAGTCTCTTTCTAAGTGCTTGAGTATAAAAGTCTCTAGTTGAAAAGCTTGAGCCAAGTAAGTCTCTTGCTATGTGGTTGAGCATTAAAATTCCTGATCTATTTTGACTAAGCAAGTGAATTCTTGGATTGAGAATATGAGAAAAGAAATCTAAGACGGTGCGTCTAAGCAGTGAAGTCTTGGATTGAAAATCTAAGCAAAGAAGACTTAGACAGTACATATGAGCAGTGAAGTCTTGGATTGAGAATCTGAGTAAAGAAGACTTAGACAGTGCGTCTGAATAGTGAAGTCTTGGATTGAGGATCTGAGAAAAGAAGTCTTAGATAGTGGGTCTAAGAAAGGAAGTCTTGAACCAGGAGGGTTTAAGAAAGGGAAGTCTTAGGATTTGAGGATCTAAGCAGAGAAGTCTTGATCAGGTGCTGATTGAGCAAGAAGTCTTTGGCTGCCGATCTGAGCAGTAAAAGTCTTGTGCTTAAGTGCATAATTAGTTGTAATCATGCATTGATTATAGTGGAAAATATCTTACGCTGCAAGGGGACTGGACTACTCTCAGTTTAGAAGGAACCAGGATAAACCTGTTGTGTTCATTGTTCTGTTTGGTTTATTTATGATATATTTTACGTTGCAATTGTTATCAGGTTCTGAACTCTGTTCAGAAGCAGAAACATTTTTTAGCAAACATAATTCAACCCCCTTCTTGTGTATTTTCCTCACCTTCAATTGGCATAAGAGCTTGGTTTGTGCATAACACTTTAGAATGGTGCAGACAAAGATCTTGTTGGGAAAGTATGCTTTTATTTTAGTATGAAAAGAAGGGTGGCAAAAAGATGAAGGAATCTATTGAAAGCAACTAGTCTATTTCTCAATGGTGTTATCCTTTTGAAGAAGATAGTTCAATATGTTGGCTCCTTAACAAGTCAGAAATACTTCATCAAAACATACTGGAGATCCTGAATCAGAAATTCTATCCAGGTAAATTTTGTTAATTATTTTCTATTTCAAGCATAATTTTCTATACAAGTTAGTTCAGTGTGTGTAATGTTTACGCTCAGATACCTTGGAAGAACTTAGCTTAAGAACTTTCCGACTGGTAAATTGGGTATTATCACCGTTTGTGATAATACCAGTGTCATGTTGAAAAAGAAGAGTTCTCTTTAAACATTCTTGAATAAAACCTCCTAGCTACTGATCATAAGAAACTGTATATGTTATGTTCTTCAATTGAGATACAACTCATAATTCTTCTAAGAATTATTTAGTCAAAAATGAGTTATGAACATAGTAATGTATGTTTTACTCGGAATGAAGAATCTGAATTAGATGTTAGTCAGATGTTCTCTCAATCAAAGTTTGTTTTTGATCCAAGATAATCTCTGAAAAATCTCTGATTCAGAAACTTGCATAAAGAAATCTTTGCTTTTCACATGCACAAGAGTGGAAATTCCTTTTGACACCTGCACCACTCTTTATACCTGTGTGAAATGTCTTCAACACGCTTGAAATTATTTATGCTTTGAATTTGAAGGGAAATGAATTTGTTTTGAATATTTTTATGTTTAAACTCTCTTTAATGTCATTTAATTCTCTCAACCCACATAACCTTTATCACTGTCATTTTCATGCTTTAACTGTAAACCCTAGAATGTTTGTGCTTTCTCATCGTCACTTTCGTGCTTTATCATCATCAACCAACCCTTTAAAGATAGATTCCATGGAAACTCTTAGGATCAAACCGAAGAATGTTCCGCTCAACCAAGATGATTAAAAGCTTCTCATTGAGAAAGTGGTGATTTTAACAGTTTTAAAGCAAATGGTTGTCCATTAAAAGATTATTTTGAATTCCAAGGATAGATGAACTTCTTTGATATGCTGAATGGACTAACTTACCCAACTTTGGTAAAATATTTATGGGTTAGAGCAGAAGTGTATGATGAGTACTCAACATAAAATAAATAGGGAAATGTTGTAGAAAAGGACAGAAGTCTAAAAGGGAAATCAAGAACAGAAATGGGTCTGAAGGAATTCAAGGGTGTGAAAATTAGATCTGCTATGATGGGTCTGGATGTTTCCCTCACTCAAGAAAACATTTCTCAGCTAAATGAGGATGAAAATAGAGGAATAGTGATACTCAACAAAAAGGATAAAGGTTATTTCGCCAGGGAAATTAAGAAGACTGTTCAAGATTCTTATTGGTTGTCTAATTCCTCAGAAAGGAAGTTCTGATCAAATTTCATGGGATCACAAGATGTTCCTTTAGTATTTGTCAACTGATCAAAGGTTAAATCTCCCAGTTTACATCTTTCATTATCTGTGTGAATCCATTAAGGACTCAACTAAGAAGCTCAAAAGAACAGTACCTTATGTAAGGCTACTTTCTGAAGTTTTCTATCAATGTAAATTAATTAATACATTGATAGATTATGGAGCTACTCAAAATCTGGATGTTACCTATGGAAGTGTGCTATTTGCATCAGTTATGGCTCATATGAAAAAAAGAAGGAAAAAGGATGTTGTTGTGATTCCTAATCCTATTAGATTCGGGAAAGAAAAGAGAAAAGAGTTTCTAGATCACTTTCCAATGCTAACAAAGGAAGAATCTTCTGATGTCATCAAAATTATTATTGAAAAAACTAAAAAGGAGTGTGGTATGACTATAACCCATGACCAACTTCCTGATAGGGCTCAAAATGAGTATGGCTTTAAGAGAAAAGTAAAGAGGATGGTAATCATGTATGATGAAGATGAAGAATATGTTACTCCTGCACTTGTCAGAAAGAAATTGTTAGGAGATGCTAAAAAAGTAGTTCAAAAGGAGGAAGAAATATTTATTCATAACACTGGAAAGAAAAGGGATCTTCATAGCTCCAAGATGGCTCTACAACATGAAGTTGAAGAACTCAAGGAAACCACTGAGATTCTTCCCTCCAAGACTAGAGGACGAGGATGTGGCAACAATATAGATAAGGAAATAGTTGTATTAAAGAATAGGAAATTGTCAAAATTAAGTCAGATAGAAGAATAAGAAAAGGAAACAAAAAGGGCTCATGTCTTAAAAGAAGTTGATAATTTATTTACAACGTTGGTTAATACTAGTGCGGAAGTCGTGTCATAAGAATTGATTAAGAGAAACCGTGTTGAAGACTCAATTGCAGTAAAGAGAAAAGTATGGAGGTTCTAAAAGAATGACTAGGAAGCAAACTTGAATCGGTCCTAAGTTCTCACGAAGTTGTTAAGACGACTCAAGAGTTTATCGAAATATGCAAAAAGGACACTGCTCGTGCTAAAGAATGTATAATTCATAAGTATAAAAAAAGTAGAAGTCGCTTCAGAGGCAGAAGTGGAAGCAGTATCTGCAAATAAGGATGGTGGGTCCAAAATTTGGTTAAATGAGAGTCCAGCTGATAATGTCAATGAAGAAGAAGCTACAGAAGAACTTATTTCATTAGCAGTAGGGTCAGGTACTGAGGCTGAACCCATTCATGACTTTAATCTTAATACTTCACTGAGAAAGTCTTCCTCACCATCACCTGCTAAATCCAACCAAACCTTTGTACTATCAATCATCCTTCTAAACACTGATTTTTCCTTACTTTCAAAGACCTCTTCACTCAAAACACCAGACAATATTGCTCCATATCTTGACCAAACCATTCGAGACATTGATGCTTACATCCAAACTGATCCAACTTCACCAATTCCTGGTGAAACTATAGGTGGTTTGGATGTCAAGCCTATTAACGTTGCTTCACTCTCAAATAGCTCCACCATAACCATTTTAGATAAACCTATTATGGACTATCTCAATGATGAACTTGAGTTTGTTGAGTCTGGACAAAAATCAGAAAACAATATCCAAGACCAACCCTTACCATCAACCCATCAAGAAACTACCCAACACAAATCTCCATCAAATCATGCCTTAGAAAAATAAATTTCAGCTGAATCTGTTCATGAAATCCAAAAAAATGAAATAAACACATTCAAACAATATCAACATATAACTAGCCATTAGCCTCTTCCCAACCATGTACTTTCTCAATTAGAAGTTTTCAAGATTGAGTTATTTAATGAGGCAAAAGCACTTGTGGAAGAAGGATTCACATCCACTGATTCTGTAGCTTATGACGCAAAATGGGAAAGCTTCAAAAGATATGTTAACTCGGTCATTGAAGATCTGGAGAATTTTTCAACAAAGGAAGTCGCTGCAACTAGCCAGAAGCAACTGCTCAATCTTGAAGCTAAAGTTGTTGCAGTTGCTGAATGTCAAGAATTTATGAAAATTCAGATGGCTAGCAACTAACTTTCAGTGGATGCTCAATTCAAGTATGTGGTTGAGAGGCAATAATAATTTGGTTCTGATCTTAACACAATCATGGAATTATTGAAGACACCTTAGGTCTAGGATGTATAACCTTTTTATGTGTTTTGCTTACTTATTTATGGATTTTTTTTATGTTTTATAATATAATTGTGAACTTATCATGTTTCTCTGTGTTTAAATGCTCTTATTTGTTATATGTTTTTGTGAAAATTTAAAAGTTAAATGAAACTTGCTTTTGCTGGCTAAACTGATCATGTAACCCGAATAAGGGAAACTTCATTGGAATTTAAAAATTACATGAGAAAAGATAAGACAATACAATAAATTAAGTTTATTCCTAGTCTTCTTTATTTCTTCAGTCATCTTTCTCAATGCTACAAACATACTCCCTTAAGTATTGTTTTGCTTCCTCATCTTCAAAAGAAAGATCTTCTGAAGCATTTATGTGCTCCTTTGATCCCGAAGTCTATTCTATGTAGGTAGCCAATCTGGTTTGAACACCTTTCTCTTCCTTCAGTTTCTGGCTCTCACTTGCCATATCTGTGAGAAGTTGTGCAGAATGTTCCTTGATTGCCAAACATCTTTCTCTTGGTGCTTCAGCCTTTTTCACTAATTTAAACTCTCTTGCAGTATCGCATCTCTCACTCTTGTGAAGCATACGATTATAAGACTTTCTCTTCATAACTATCTTTTACTTGAAGAATTTTTGAAGAACTGGATGCCTTTTTTAGGACACTATATCAATATGCATTTATAGAGTGCTTTAAGTATTCATTCAAGTATATCTGTGAACCAACATTTAATGATCTTTGACCATCTTGGGACACTGCACTTGCTTGACTCTAACTACTATAAACCCTATAAAGTGTCTTTGACCATCTATGGATTGCGCACTTCTGATTTTTGTTTGCTTTAAGTGTCATTTCTTTTGTTTTTAAATCTTTCTAATGTGACAAAAGGGGGAGAAAATGTAGAAGTATTTAAATAAATATTTATACCTTTCAGATTCAATGTTACTGCTCACTCAAACAATGGTAATATTGTTCATTTAATTTTCTATATCTACTATTATTATGGTTATCTTGCCTGGGTAATTAATTTTAACTTTTCTTGAATATAAAACTAAGGGGGAGCTTTCAAACCTCAACCTTAGCCTATTAGACTCAGAAGGAGCTTACAAACCTCACATTCTGATGTTGCTAAGAAATTTAAAATTATAATTTTCTTGAAAGTAGTACTTAGGATGGGTTTACATAACTCAGCTTTGGACTATTAGACTCAGGGGGGACTTAAAAACCTCGTACCCTGATGTTGCTGAGAAAATTAAAATATATTTTAAGATTTCTTAGAAGTAAAACTTAGGGGGAGCTTAGAAAACTCAACCTTTGATCTATATGACTCAGAGAGAGCTTACAAACCTCATACTTTGATGTTTTGTAAAAAAAATTAAAATAGCCCAAACGTTGTCCTTTAAATACTTATGTTGGTCATCATCAAAAAGGGGGAGATTGTTAGAACAAGATTTGTTCATGACATATATCTTTGGTTTTGATCATAACAAAAGTATTAAAAGAGCAATGGTGTTATCTAATGTGTATTCAAGTATGCAGGTTCTTATGCTTAAAGAAATATATTTAGAATCTGATATGAAGACGCAATTAAGAGAAGATGAGTTACTTGCTTTTGATGGTACAAATTCGAAAGAACACTCTCTAAGGGATGTCCGATGTAGACTCTAAAGATGAATGCCTAAACATAAGAAGAAGTAACATATTGTCTCTACACTTGGCGGTTGAATTAGATTATGGTGATCATTCAGAAGTAGTAGCAAAGCTAAAGATGTCTATACTGCAGAAAGCAAGTTGCAATGTCAAATCAGTTTGTCAATGAGAGTCTAAGTTCACAAGGCTCAAGAAAAGTTGGCATGCTTTACGGATAAAAGCTCTTAATGGCTCTATATTACAGGATCTCGTTGAAGGAGTAACAGTTAAACATGTTACACAATGGATCAAAATCTTTTAGTGTATCTATCTTCAACATCTCTTGTACTATGGAGAAAACAAAGACACTTGACCAAGTTATTTCTTCCAACGGCTAGTATTCTGCAACTGCTATATAAGTAGCTGAAGTTTCAATCTGAATATTTAACAAGGAAAAAGAAGGAGAAGGAGTGCTAATAAGATTAGAAGTGTTCAACATTTCTATCTGAATGAAGACATTACAAGATCAACAATGAGCAACACTACTGAATATGCAAAACCTTCTGTTACTTGTTGTAAATTGTGACAAGCCTTAAGATTTCCTAAACATTGAATATCTTGGAAATTTTAGGTGCTTAAGGTCTTTGTTAAGGTGATTACCCTGTACCTATGATCTTTGTGTCAATTACATCTTGTTCTCTATTCTGCTGAACATATTGTTATAGGAGTTTAGATCAAAGTCTCTTGCTAAGTGCTTGAGCATAAAAGTCTCTACTTGAAAAGCTTGAGCCAAGTAAGTCTCTTGCTATGTGCTTGAGAATTGAAAGTCTTGATCTGTTTTGATTAAGCAAGTGAATTTTTGGATTAGGAATATGAGCAAAGAAGTCTTAGACGGTGTGTCTGAGCAATGAAGTCTCTGGTTGAGGATTTGAGAAAATAAGACTTAGACGATGCATTTGAGTAGTGAAGTCTTGGATTGAGAATCTGAGCAAAGAAGACTTAGATGATGCATCTGAATAGTGAAGTCTTGGATCAAGGATCTGAGCAAATAAGTCTTAGATAGTGGGTATAAGCAAGGAAGTCTTGAACCATGAGGGTTTAAGCAAGGGAAGTCTTAGGATATGAGGATCTAAGAAGAAAAGTCTTGATCAGATGTTGATTGAGCAAGAAATCTTAGGCTGTAGGTATGAGCAGTAAATGTCTTATGCTTAAGTGCATTAGTAGTTGTAATCATGAGTTGATTATAGTGGAAAATATCTTGCGCCGCAAGGGGACTGAACTACTCTCAGTTTGGGAGGAACTAGGATAATATGATATGTTTATTATTCTGTTTCGTTTACTTATGATATATATTATGATGCACTTGTTATCAGGTTTTGAACTAATGTTTAGAATCTGAACTCTGTTCAAAAGTAGAAACGTTTTTTAGTGAACATAATTCAACCCTCCTTATTGTATATTTTCCTCACCTTCAAAAAAGTCTTCTAAAAGTCAAATCCTAGCTTAAACAGATCTTCAAAATCCACAAACTTTTAATTGATGACAACTATTTGATTCAAAGGAGAATTAACTAGAGAATTCATCTCAGGTTTGGTTTGATCAATACAGATGAAAACAATAAAAAGAAAAGAACTGAACAAGACTATAAAGGAATAAGAATCTTTTCAGAAGAACAGAAAAGGTGACACAAAATGATGTTTAAGACGAGGGATATAAACAAAAAATGCATATAACAAAGAAAACATAATTACCCTAGGGTCCTTACCCAACATACATATTGAATACACTAAATATTTTTCAACTTTATGGAATTTTATGTAAGACAAGGATTTAAAAAAAAATCTACTTAAACTGCTTTATCATAAGTAAAGATCCCTTTTTTGAATCTCGGAGACTGACAATTTTTCAGAAGCTATCTGTCATCAGAATCTAGTAGGATTAGACTTCGAGTGAGACATCTTCTGTTAGTCACCAATCTTCGATATTCTATTCAGAGTCAAGAATTTCTCTTGAGACTAGAGTCGTGCTTGATTTATGAATATTGAATTGGTTTCTTTGACCACTAACTAGCAACAATATTATCACAAAAGGATAGAATATTGTTTCCATAAATATGATAATCTTCTAGTTAATGACATATTCATTACAGTCAAATACAACATAGTTTATTTTCAAAGATTTATGAATATTCTTTTGATGTCAACAGAAAGAACTTTTCTAGATATTTAACACAAACTTTGTATTCACTCATACTTAAATAGTTCATTGAGTCAAGAAGTTTGCAAAGAGAAGAACTGAACGTACCTTTTTTTATTTTTCTTGGTCAAGCTCAGATGAGTATTCAGATTTGACCATGGAATTTGAATTTTATCTCAAGTGGATTTTAAGTCAATGGCATTTAAACCAATGATTCAACTTTCTTCTCCAAACTCCACATTTTTGCATCCTTCAGCTCTTGAGTTCGATATGTAGGAATTTCTTCCATCAAATGATGTAAACAACCTTTGATCAAGTACCATGGAAGATGTCTTGCTCCTTTCTTCTGTGATATCTGCAGCAGATACAATTTTGGATATTGGTACCCATATTTCTGTGGGTCCATAAATGTTAGTCCCGACGGGCTTTATTTTGCTTTATGCCTTAATCTAATAGTAGTACCAGGATTCTTTCCAGAATTTGAGTCTAGGATGAGTTATGGAACTAATAAAATCTTGTTCTTAGCAGAGTCTTTAATTTCATTGTCTAAGATTAAGTTTTTAACTTTATAATCCTTGATTTTGAAATTTGTGACTAGCATAGATTCAAATAGTGTTTGCTATCAGAGATAAGCATAAAACAAGTTTTCAAAACTATCTTAGTATTGTCAGAAAAGAAAAAAATGAAAGGTTTCTCACAGAATTGTCCTTTAACACACATTCTATGATAACCTTCAATTTCCTTAGGAGATATGGAGTCACTAAAGATTTTATCTTTAGTAGAAGACTCCTTATTATCAATATTGAAGAAAGATAGTTTAGAATTATCTCTTTCTCTTCGATATTTGATTTATTCTTGGATTCAGATGCTTCTTCAGAAGACGTAATGGCCAACAATGCCAGATTACTTTTTCATCTCTTTCTGAATCCTAAATTATGCCAACTTCAATAGGATATGCTTTGAAGATCTTTTACATTTTTCTTTTTGGGTTTTTCTGTCTAGTAGTATTTCTCCTTTCTTTTAAGATTGGGAAAATCAGTTGAAATATGATATTTCATAAGCTTCTAAAATTACTTCTCCATTAACATATATCACATTCCATTCAGCTGATAGAATCTTCAGATAATGAAGGCCAATTCCTCATCATCAGACATTCCATAGGAACTTTCTTCAACAAGCTTGAGGAAGGGTGATCTCTTTGACAAATTTTCTTCATATAATTCAATTTATTTACTTTGAAAAATGTTAATTAAACCTTCAAGACTCAGTCAACTCAAGTTTTTGACTTCTTGAATACCTATGACTTTTTGGTTTGACTCTAGCAGGCAGACTTATCAGAATTTGCTTGGAAAGATTAGATGAAGTGTAACTAGATAATCTTCTACTTGATTCCCTTCAAATTAGAATATAAGGTTTCAAAAATAGTCTGAGCAGTAGACATATCAATGATGTTGATATAATCAGAATGAGATAGACCACCTACCAAAATGCATCTAACTCCAAGATGATTTCTATAAAACTTATTCTGAGCTGGTGTGAGATATTTTCTATCATTGATCATCCATACACCATCAACTTTTATAGTAATACCTTTCTCAAGGGTATTCCATAAACCTTCATCAAAACCCTTTTATCAAGAGCAATGATATAAGAATATATCTTGTTTTTTTCATCATTTAAATTCAGTGGAGTCACCCCTGAATATGGTAGGATTAACAAAGTAATATTTTTCATATAATAGTTGATTCCTTCTCCAAAGAAATTCTTCAGCAAACATATTTTTCTCATTGGATATTTATCTTCACCACTATTTAGTGTAATGTACGACCATGCTCTGATACCAACCGAAGGTGAGAAAAATATATAAGAAGGGAGGTTGAATTGTGTTTTCCATTTTTGCTTTGCCTATGAGCAAAGTTCAAATTCTAAACAAATATTTAGATTCTGATAAATAAGTTGCAGCAGAATAATAACAAAAATAAATAAATAACAACAGAACACACATAGATTTATACTGATTCCTCCCAAACTGAGAGTAGTCCAGTCCCTTTGCAACACAAAATATTTTCCATTATAATAAAAACATGATTACAATTGCTTATGTATTTAAGCATAAGACTTTTCTTCTCAAACCTTCAGCCTGAGACTTCCTACTTAAACCCTTCAGGTTCAAAACTTCTTGCTTAGACCCTCAGCCCAAGACTTTCCTGCTCAGATTCCACGAATCCAAGACTTCCTTGCTTAAACCCCTTAGGTTCAAGACTTCTACTAAGACCCTCGGTCCAAGATTTCCCTGCTTAGATTCCATGAATCCAAAAATTCTGCTCAGACCTCTAATCCAAGACTTCCTTGCTTATATTCCACGAATCCAAGACTTTCTTGCTTAAACCCCTCAGGTTCAAGACTTCTGTTTAGACCTCTAGTCCAAGACTTCCTTGCTTAATCAATAATTGATCAAGATTTTAATGCTCTAGAACATAACAGGAGACTTACTCAGCTCAAGCTTCACAGCAAGAGACTTTGATGCTGAAACACATAACAAGAGACTTTATTTAAAATACTAAATAACTTGTTTAGTAGGATAGAGAACAAGGAGTACTTGATACATAATCTGAGGTACGGAGTAATAACCATAACAAAGATCACATCACTTAAGATTTCTAAGATATTCAATGTTTAAGAAATATAAAGGCTTTGTACAATTTACAACATATAACAAAAATTCTGCATACTCGATTGTGTTGTTATTGCTGATCTTGTTTCCATTCTGATAGAAGCGTGGAACACTTGTATTCTTCTTGGTCTTCCTTCTTTATTTCCTTGTTCCTTGTTGAAAATCCAAATTGAATCTTCAGCTGCTTATATAGCAGTTGTAAAAGAATAATTGTTGAAAGAGATAACTTGTACAAGTGTCTTTGTTACTCCATAGTATTAAAGATGTTGAAGATAGATACACCAAAAGATCTTTATCCATTGTGTAACTTGTTTAACCTTGTGTCTTCCTTGTGATCTTGTACTATAGATCCGTTGAGAGTAGATATGCGTAAAGAATGTCAACTCTTCTTGAGCCTTGCAAACATAGACTCTAGATGACAAATTGATTTGACATTGTAGTTTGCTCTCTGTAGTACGGATTACTTAGCTTTGTCACCGGTTCTAAATGATCACCAGAAATTGACACATTCAATAAATGGAGAGACAATATATTTCTCTTCTGATGTTGAGACCTTCAGCTTCAGAGTCTATGCAAACCTATATTATCATACTTCACTTAAAGAATATTCTTTAGATTCCGAACCACTAGAAGCCAATAACTCAGCTTCTCTCAAATGTGTCCTTATATCAGATTCTGAGTATATTATTTTCAAGCTTTAGAACCTACATACTTCAAACACACATTAGATAACCTTGTTGTTCTTTCAATACTTTGTTATCTTCAAAACTCAAAGTATATATGTCATGAACAAATCTTGTTCTAACAATCTCCCCCTTTTTTATGATGACAAAACATAAGTATTTAAAAAACAATGTTGGACTATTTTAATTTTCTTGGCAACATCAGGGTCTGAGGTTTGTAAACTCCCTTTGAGTCTAAAAGTCAAATGTTTAGGTTTGTAAGTTCACCCTAAGTTCTATATTCAAGAAAACTAAAATATGTCAATGTTGGGCTATTTTAATTTTCTTAGCAATATCAGAGTTTGAGGTTTGTAAGCTCCATCTGAGTCTAATAGTCCAAGGTTGAGGTTTGTAAGCTCCCCATAGTTCTATATACAAGAAAACTTAAATATATCTCTCGGGTAAAATAAATAACAAAAATAACATAATTTTAAATTATTAAAATAAAAAACATTTAAAACTGAATGGGTTCATATTATTTATTAAATACTTCTAGATCTTTCTCCTCTTTTTGTCACATAAAAAATAAAATAAAAAGAAAGATGAAAAAAAAAGACATTCATAAATGTAAAGCAGATCATTGTTACATGGTCGGTTCCCAAGGAAGAGAAAAAGATTCAAGTAATAGAGAGCATTAAAAGCTTGTCCAGTGCATCTTTAATAGTTATTGGTCGTAACACTTCCAAGGATCAAGAAAAGGATTTTATTCCATCGTTTGGGTTACCTAAACTCCACTATAAAATTACCTAAAGCATAAGTCATTTTCATCAAACATCCTCCAGAACAATATGGAAGCAACATCTGAGAGCACCAACATCTCTGTCATAACAGAAATTTCAGAAGATACTACTAGTCTGGAGACGCAAATTCTTCAGAAACCAACAAGTTCTGAAGCTTCTGAATTTGTATCCTCATCTACTCTACTAAAGTCTTCTGAGGCAGACTTATCATCAGCTGTGGTGGAACCTTCTGAAGCAGGTTCATCAACAACTGTTTTGAAGCCTAGGGAGAAGTCAATTAAGAAGAAGAAGAAGTCTATAGACAGGATGTCATTTCACATTGTTATCTCTGACTATGAAGATGAAGATGAGCTAGACTACACATGGGAAAATCATATGAGTATTAGCGCTTTACGAGAGTTAGATTGATGTAATCTAAATGTCTTCATCTTATTTTGTAATCTCATTTTTTTTATCAATGAAAAAATATTTTGTCCAATATTAAATTTGCATGCGTACATTTTTTCTCGCACGTGCGATGCATTTCACTGCAGTATGATGAGACTTGTAATGTGGCACAATGCTAACTGTCGCGGACGCGATACTACTTTTTCTACTGACACACTTTTCTTCTATTAAAAGCAATTTTTGCTACTTTTTGAATGGTTCTGAATTCTAAGACTGACAGTGACGATAAAGGGAGATTTTTTGTGCTTTTGGAGGCTATTGGAGAGCATTTGCTTCAGTGATTTTTCATATACTTTGAATCTAAACTCATGGTATATTTTTTTTATACCATGAGAAGCTAGATTTCTTCTAGGCTAGGTCTTTTTGTATGATGAACCTACTTTTGTTATGTTGGGACATATGTGTGATTGATGTTAATGTTATTGCTTTGACATATTGTTATTATTCAATTATTGCTTGTGTTCATTGTCTATTGTATGTTACGACATACAATTTGATCTAGGTAAGTAATGACATATTGACTGTAAGGATGCTTCTCAGAAATAGGATAATTGTCTGGTTACCTAATTAACTAAGGACAATCTAATTAGCAATTGTGACTTAAGGATTAATGCATTCTAGTGTCTAGTGTAACGTTCTAATTGACCCGAGGGATTAGGGAATTAACACTTAGACTAGTAAAGATGCATACCAAGGGATTAAGTGCAGTGGTATGGTTAATATATCATGTAACTCTTATGTCTACGCATGTCTGTTAATGCATATTTCATCAATAGAATAGAAGTAGGGGACTCTAACAAAAAGACCTAATCGTCTTTATAATCGTATCTTTTCCAAAGTCAAATTTCTCTTGTTTTCTAATCAAACAAACACCCCCTCTTTAGTTACGTTTACTTGCACTCGTTTTCCTTGTTAAAATCCAATCCCCCCAGAGACAAATCTTTTATTATTACTTCAATACATACTAGTACACTTGCTAGTTTTGTCATCATGGGCGCGATGGAAAAGTATCGCAATCGCAATACTATTCATCGAGGTCGCGATGAGATAAATTTCTAATGTGTTTTGCCTGCTTTAAATAAAATAAAAAAAGACTTAAATGCAATTTTGGTCCCCCTACTTTAATCATTTTTAACTATTAATACCCTCATTTTAAAAACTAGCTTTTTGATCCATAAACTTTACATCACTTTGGATTTGGTTGGCTCTCCTCCAATTTCGCATACGTGTCACTGATGACTGGACATAAAATTAATTTTTAATGACATGGCAATAATAACTTGGATAATTTATTATTTAATATTATTTTATAAAATAAATTAATAATTTTAACTTTAATTTTATTTTTTAAAATATTAATTAATTAAAATTGAGAAAAACATGCTTTGAACCCCAACCCGTTTCATTAAAGCTTCAACCCAACACCCAATTCACAAGTGGACTTCAATTGTGTTAGAATAGGCTATATAAACACAAAATAAAAGTTTAACAAAAACAATGTGGGACTTTTACACAAGGTAACCCTAACAACCTGCTGCTTATTTAAACTCTTCAGTACTTTATGTTCTACAATCTTGTATTTCCTTGCTCCATATTTGTCATGATTACAAAAGAAAGAAGAAATAGAAAAATTGCATCTCCGACATTGATAAGTAAAGTACAACATTGATAAGTGAATTTAACTTTGAAGCAATAGACATAAATAATACTCTAAGCTTGAGTGTTCAACTTCTAGAAGGAGTAAGCATAGATGTTTTGCATGTTGTCATTCAAATTATCATATGATTATAGAGACATTGGAATCCTCAGGCCTTGGTAGTTTTTATTATGCTCTTACATCGTGATGGAGGAGTATTAGCTATTACAAATAATTAACTATATCTAGTCTGGTTTTATGCAGGTTCAGGTACCATATTTGAGACGTTGTAGCTTGGAAAACCTTTAATTGTGGCTGTAAATGAAGATTTGATGAATAATCATCAAAGTGGGCTTTCAAAGGAACTTGCCAATAGAAAACAGTTGTATTGTGCTATTCCCCAAACACTCCATCAAACCATAACATATATGGACTTAAATGGTATCTGCCCTTACTCTTCAGGAAATGCTACAGCAGTGTCCAAGCATATGTTTAAGAAAGGAGGAATTGTGTACTGCACATTCAAATTTTGTCTAAGAAAGAAGGAATTGTGTATTGCACATTCAAATTTTATACTTGATTTTGAGGTAAATCAGACTTGCAAGCATCATAGACATCATGTTTATAAGCAATGTTAAACAGCACGCTGGTAACCTCTCAATAAACATTTAACATCCAGGATGATTTGTTGAAAGTATAAGAAAAGTTATTAGAAGGTCAGTATGAAGTTAAAATAGTTGCAGTTGTAGTTAAAATGAGTCCCACATCGTTTTTGTTATAGTTTTAGTTAGTGTTTAAATAACTTGGTCAAACTATAAGTTGTGTCTTATTAGAGTTTGGCCTAACACAACCCTATAAAATCGGTTGGTAAGGTGAGAGGTGTCACTCTATATAAACTATTTCATTGCTCTATCTTCAACCAATGCGGGACTTTAGGATCTTCCTAATGCACCCCCTCACGCCCAACATTCTTTTTGGGCTTGGTGCATGGATTTTAAATGGTGGGCTGCCCAAGGTCCAATCAATAAGCTCTGATACCATATTATAGTTTGGCCTAACAGAATCTTACAAAACCGGTTGGTAAGGTGAGGGTGTTACTCTATATAAACTATTTCAATGCTCTATCTCCAACCAATGTGGGACTTTAGGATCTTCCTAACACACCCTCTCGCGCTCGACACTCTTTTTGGGCTTGGTGCATGGATTTAAATGGTGGGCTACCCAAGGTCAGACCGATAGGCTCTGATACCATATTAGAGTTTGGCCTAACACAACCCTATAAAATCGGTTAGTAAGGTGAGGAGTGTTGTCGCAACTGCGAAAAACAACCGGCGGAAAAACAAAAGAGTCGCCACTTTCGTTATTTATTCCAAAGAGAGGGAAAGGAAACGATCGAAAACACCTAAAGAAAAAGAGAAAGACAAGGTCATCGCAACCATGTATGGATTCGGGAGTCAGTTACACAAAGGGAAGATATTAGCACTCCTCACGTCCGTCGTACTCGACGGGATCCATGCATTGTTGTCTATCTAAAAGGGTGTGTTGATACTATCTAGCTAAAGGCTTAGGGACAAAAGAAAAAGAAAAGAGAAGTGACTCGGCAGAGCATCGCCGCTCTGTGCTTACGTACTCCTTCGTGCAATGGGAAAGTCAGAGTCAATGTAGTTCGACTAACTACGGCTAAAGAAGGGGGAAGGTTGCTCGCCGAGACACCGCGTCTTGTGCCTACGTACTTTCATCTGGTATGAAAGATCAGAGCAAATGTAGTTCGGGCTAAAAGGACCACAGGTTGGTTTAATAGTTTTTTAGGCCCGAGTAGGGTTAACAGATAGTTCTAGCAATTGGTGTATGCAGCTCGACCATTGGAGACTTAGGCGTTACCGTTTGCGGTAGAACTAAGAGTTAACAACACTCTTCTTGTGAAAAGATTTCCCTGATTAAGAATCCCAAAGGAGGAAAAAGAGTTTGAAATGTTTTTGTGTTTTTTAGAGAAGAAGTGTTTTGAATTAGAGTGTTCATAATGTAAGTTGTAACAAAGTCTAAAACCTAGGATCGAATGCGTCGCATATCGTCCTAAGGACGTATACTAAACACTCTAGGTAATTGAGAGGTGGCCCCTCAATCACCATTTCCCAAGTATAAGACTCATGGCACAACATTCATTATCCTTATTAAGTATGTTAAGATTGTTTGAAGAGGAGAAGAGAAGAAGGCACACTAATGGGAGACTAATCAATCCTAAAAGTATCATGCAAAGTGGACTTAAAGTTGAGTTTGAAAAGGGGAACCACCTAATGTTATCATGAATGTGTAGAGCCTTAATGTCTATCATAACCTCAAGAGGTTATAAAACTTATGGGGAGCACGACAAAGAAAGCAACAGAAGAAGAAGAGGAAGGAGAAGAAGAAATGCATATGCAAATGAAAGGATGCACACATAAGATGCACACATAGAATGATAGTGGGAGGAAAATAGTGTGGGGAAGTAGCCACCACAAGCTCATCTTAACCAAGCATACATATGGAAATACAAGAAAAGAGAAGAAGAAGGAGAGAGATGCATCAAAAGCAAACAAACAAGTGACAAACACAAAGAAAGAGTCCTCATGGATTCATCATTTTAGATAAGCTTCAAGTTCCTCCTAAGGAGGGACAAAGCTACCTTAAATGACACTCCAAGGTCATTGGACAGAAGGGAAATGAAGAGAAGAAATCTCTCAAGCAATATCAAAACAAAACAAGAAGAAATGCAAGTAAGATCACAAAGGAAGCAAGCACACACCACTTAGGAGTTCAAGTTGAAAGCACAAAAAGAAAATCATCAATCAACAAGCAATGAACATACTTTTGACCTAAAAATGAACATAAAGCAAGCTCAACATGTCTAAAATGTGAAACAAAAATATTTGAGAGCTTATTAGATCCATAAAGGTCATTTCCAATCCAAACTAGGTCATGCACTTGTGTGAGCTGTCCTATGAGATGACCTAACTTGCAAGTCACCTCAAAAATAGGACAATGGCTCAAAAAATATCAAATAAAAAACACAAAGAAGCTACACAAGTTGGCAACCAGAGACCAAGAAATCAAGACAAATGTCCCCTCAAAGCACCATCAAAAGAATCAATTCATTTAGATGTACCACTTTGAAATGGGAGAAACAAAGGCAAGAAGAAAAGCCACAAAAGTCAATCCAAAAGTCAACAACCAGGGGCAAAATGGTCCTCCAAAATTGATCAACTCATCGTTGAGATGAGGATCAATTTTCAATCATTGGATCAAAAAGGAATGAGAGAAATAAATGCAAAAGCAAACAAGGTTAAAATTCAAACCATCTAAAACCACTCCAATATTTAATTCTTTTTTAAATTGAAAATAAAATAAAAATGTCCAAAAAGTATTAGACATCTCAAAGTTGATAAAAAATATTTTTGGTGAATTTTTAAAGTATTGGAGTTATTTTTAATGATTTAAATTCTAAACAGAAAATAAAATAAAAAAAACAAAAGAAAATAAAAAGAAAATAGAAAACATGCGTGGCAAATAGCAAAGAAATCAAGTTCAGAAATGGCTTGGGCCCAAACTGGGGGTGCGTATTGTTGCACCCTAAAATTTGCCCAACCTTATTCACTTGGTTTATGTTCCAATGTCATTAGCATTTGCATATAGAGTCATGTACATAGTCCAATCATCTGCATAACATAAGCATAGCAAGTCATTCAACAGGGGACCAATCATTATTCTCATCTCTAGAGGCCTATCAAGAGGTTATTATCCCAATTCAATCTCATTCAAGTCATCAGGAAAGAATTTGAAAGCAAAGAGTTCAGCAGATCAAGTCTTGAGTCCATCTCCTAGCTGAGGGTGTCTGAGGGTCAACAAGAGGGTTGTGAGCTGTGAAGTGAAGGCATGGAGAGTATCTAGACATTATGAGAGACTTATAAAGTCATTTAAAGAAGGAGATAAGTCATTGATGAGAGCACAAGAGCTACAGTTGAAGACAGTCAACTAGGGTTTCATCTGGGTCAACCCTAGGTCAATTGACTGATTTAAAGGGCATTCAAGTCTAGTGGAGAGATGTGGGGATCATCATTGGACATATAAAGAAGGATATGGAGATATTCCAAGAAGAATTCAAGAGAAATCAAGGAGAAGAGGAGTTTCTAAATTAGGGTTTCTGTGTAAAATCCCCTAGTTTAGGTCAAATTTCCAAGCAAGATAAGTCAAAATGATAGCATCAAATGGCTTCTTGGCCAACATGAAACTTGTAGAGGATCTCAAGACCTTTAATTTGAGTGGTGGAAGACATCAAGGAGATTTATAGAACTCAAGTTATGGTCCTTGCAAGTTACAGGTCATCTGAGGTATCTGAAATTTTGTCTGTGAAAGTGACTTGACTTCCAATCCAATTTTGCCCCTCAAGGAGATTTCAAATGAATTCTTGGTCAACATAAGAATTGTTCCTCATTGTCTTAGCTTTCTAGAATGGTATAGCATGCCTTCATATGATGTGTGGAACTCAACGTATGGTCTTGGCAAGCAAAGGGTATTTTGGGCATTTGTGAATTACAGGTCATTTTAACCTATGTCCAAAACTCATACAAGGAGGCCTCAAATGGAAAAACTTACAACATCAAACTTGCTCCAAATGGGATTTTAAGTCTAGAAAGAAGGTCACAAATTGTTGGAAAAGCTCATAACATGGAGTTGCATGATTGGTCCAAATTTGAACTAAAATGGCTTATAATTTGAATAAAGTCAAAGTGAAAAATGGTTTGGGAGATTTATAAGTCCAAATGGAGACTTCCAATATATGATTTTGAATGGAAAAGACATTCTAAGAACAATGGTTCAAACACTTTTTTGAGTTTAGTGGAAGATTTCAAAGTTATCCTTGGTTGCTTGCATTTTAAGAAACATAGCCAAAATGAATCAAAGTTGGAAGGCAAGGGAATGTGTAAGAGGGATCTAGAAGTTACCATTGAACACTATATATTCATGAAATGAAGATTGCTCAAGGGTTGGACTCATTTTTCACCAAGAATTTCCCAAATTCTCTCACTCTTTCTCATTGCATTTTCACTTCAATTCCTCAAATTCTTCACCAATCACCATCAAAATCAATCTCATCATACTGATTCATCATCATAGATCTGAATTCAACCAAGAACAAGGTGTGATCAATCCATTTTTGTGCACTTCCATCAAGAACACACAAATTGCAATTTCCATTGAACAGCAAGATCCAAGCCAAGTTTCATTCAAATATTGCAAACAGAATCAAGTACATCAAGAATGGATCAAGATTGAAGCATACAAGAGCCTGGATCCACGTGATTACTCAGCCTCCATTAAAGCTTGTTCAAGGTGCAAATCTTTCTAACTTATGCAATCTAGGGAGATTTAGGTAGTTTTACTAGTATATTCATGGTCCATGATGTTAGGAGGTTAGTTTAGATGAATTTGAGGCTGAATAGAGACAATTGTTAGCAGGTGTACCAAACTGTTAGGATGTAGAACTCGTGGCATAGTGCATCATAATATTAGGTTGTTAGCGCAGGATGATCACCATTAGTCATAGATTAGATTAGTGTAAGTTTGATTGAGAATTGTGCTGATGAGTTGCAGAGTATATTCATAGTAACCAGAACTTGTCTCGATCGGGTTTGTTGATTTGTTGAGTTTCAGAGCAATCAAAGACCATAGGCTTATAGAGGGAGAGATTTAGAATGTTTTTCATGTTTATAGCGTGGCGTTTCATGGACTGTAGAGTGAGAACCGATTGAGGGAAGTTTGCTCGTGCATGTGCTTTCATGGTGTAAACCCTAAGTTTTTATGATCCATTGGAGAAGACGAAATCGTGGCCGTCTGTTTGGTGTTAGACCTTTGACCTCAGAGCCCATCGTGTGGCTGAGGTTTAATCTGATTTTGGAGGGAATTAGTTAGGCGCCCTAAACGCACCGTTTCATTAATTGAAACGGGCGGGCCTGAATGTGTATTGCTAATCCCACCACCCTGCTGCCAGGCCCAATCATTTGCACGTGAATCCTATGCTTTTCTCACCCCCTGCGTGGTTTTTATTTTCATTAATTCTGAAGTGGTTCTGGGCCTTAACCAACTTGCTTTTCACACCCCCGTCTGCCTGGCCCAATGAAATATCAACTGAGCGCGTTTGCTTATTGAACCCCCCTGGCTATTTCTCTATTCTTTTTTATTATTTTCTTTTCATGTTTTTTTATTCATTTTGAAAATTCATAATAAATACATAAAAAATCATTTTTAATCCATTCTTTTTACATCATTTTCATTAGAATGTGTAGAAAATTGTCACCAAATAAAATTGCATTTTTATTTTTATTTGATATTTTTTCCATATTTTCTAAATAAATGTCATTCTAAATAGCTTCATTTCATGCATGATTTTAGTAATTTTTGTTCTACTAAATGCTTTCATATTTTTTGTTCATTCTTTTTAGGGTGTTTAGATGAGATATTGAACTTGTAGATTCAATTTAGTTCCCATTTTTAGAAATTAATTTTAGGTGATTAATGTAGGTTTGAACAACATGAACAAGTTAGGGTTTTTAGGTGATGACTTAAGAAGTTTGATTCTTTCCCTTAGGACTTAGGGTTTGACTAGATTAGTTATGGGACTATAGGGGCTATGGGTAGTTATTAGATCCCCTTAGAGAAAAGTTAGGACTCCCCTACTGCTATTAATACTCTGTGTATGTCTGATTGACTGGTGTGGTGTGCCCTCTTGGGATTATTGCTTGCTTGCTTGGGTATTGGGATTGTCTGGGGACTTGGGAGAGCTGAAGACTTGAGGAGATGAAGACCGTTGGAGATCCAGAGATTGAAGATCAACTGCCAGAGTTGGAGAGGAGGTTCTTGCTAGCAGCTGCTGAGGAGACTAGGGTTTAGGAGCTAGGCAGAGCTCTAGGATAGAAAGTTTGTTTCTCAAACATGGATTGCCTTGTCTGCATCCATTCTTCTCTGTGATTCAGAGTCTCTCTAGGACACTCACCCCCTTCCTTTGGAAGGCTTGGTGATAGTGTCTATGAGATAGAACTCTTGAGAGAAAATGTCTCTTGTGTTAGAAGCAGTCTGTTCACCACCCTTGGTAGTCAACTGATTGCTTAACACCCAATTCACTCTTGTGACTAATCCCTCATCCCGGAGGTTTGAGCTTGAAGAAAAGCCATTGCAGATGGAAGATAGATGATCAAAGCCCTTGCCTGAAGGCCATGAAGATGGAGATTGATGCTTGTTGAAGCCTGTGACTGATTGGAGATTACTTGAAGCCAGATGTTGATTCAGAGCTGCTGATGCTGTTTCTTTTGCTGTATTTCATTTGCTGATGTATTGATTGGTTTTCTGGACTGTATTGTTTGTTGTTTACCCTGCTGGGTTGAAAGTGAAGCCTGTTCACTTTTGCCTATTGTTTTCCAGGTTCGAGGTTGAGTGGGACTCCCTTGCCTCGCTTGTACTGTTGCATCCATGCATTTTACCGCTTTATTATATCTGATATTGTTTCTGTTTCTGCCTATCCCGTAGGATCTCTGTTTCTCTCTGTGCAAGAGAGGAGCATGATAGACACTAGGTCTTAACCCATGCATGATAACATTAGGTTAGTTTGATTCCCTTCGCAACCGTAGGTTAGAGTTCTGTCTCTTCTCTCTCAAAACAAACAGAAAAACACATAAAGATTTCAAACACAATAAAAGACACTTCTTCCGTAAAAGAATGTGAACTCATCAAAGACGTCATTTTTGTCCGCCGGGACTGTTAATCAGAAAAACCTTTTTCAGAAGGAATAAAATCAACCAAGACAAGCTTGTGTCGTACGTGGCCCGAACTACGTTTGCTCTGATCTTTCATGCTGTATGAAAGTACGTAGGCATAGGATGCGATATCCTAGCGAGCAACCTTCCCCTCCTTTCCCGTAGGTAGGCGAACTACGTTGACTCTGATTTCTCGTTCCAGACGGGAATACGTAGGCATAAAGTGCGATACTTTGCCGAGTCATTTTTATTTTCATTTTATTTTCTTTTAACCCCAGACCTTTAGCGTAGATAGAATAACAATCCATACCCGAAAACAAGCGTGGATCCCGTCGAGTACGACGGACGTGAGGGGTGCTAATACCTTCCCCTTGCGTAACCGACTCCCGAATCCAGGTTTTGGTTGCGACGACCATACCTTTCCCGTGTTGTGCGAGGTTTACTCTGAGCGTTTCCTTTCCCTCCCGTGGGATAAATAACGCACGGTGGCGACTCTTCTGTTCAGCCGGCGCCGATTTTCGCAGTAGCGACAGCTGGCGACTCTGCTGGGGAACCAACGTCCCCTGGCTGCTAAGGACTGCGATAGTCCTTATGCATTTGGGATCCAACGTCCCTTAAGAGAGTCAATCCTAGCGCTTGTTTTCCCGTCGAGGATTTTGCATGGAGTTATTTTATATTTCTAACCTTGTATTTTCAGCTTTATGTATTGATTATTGTTGCTGTATCTCGGGTGTGACGGGTGTTCTGATATTGAGAGATAAGCCGGACCTGGGCTTGAGTGCACCTAGAATTAGAGTAGAAATTAGTGGGCGCCCGCTTGCTTTGCTTGCTTTGGTGTCCCATGAAATCTACACTCAGACGAGGTTCCTCTGGTTGGCCTCCTGCCCCTTCCTTTGGTTGGCGTGGGTTGCTGGTTAGTTGGATTGTCGACTCTGGGGACCAATCATTTGGAAGTTGGCTAAGTGAGGCCTCTTCAGGAATTGATGATGCCACTCCTTCTGGGAATCGTATCATCAACCCTGAAAGTCTGTGACGCCAACGACCGCATAGGATGCCGTACCTTGTGCCAGTTATAGGGCCACCCACCTGTGAGGGGATTCAGGGTTATACAGGTAACTAGACCTTCAGACCACCGGTTATTTCTTGATCAGAGATCCTGGGTATTTATGGAGAGTTAGGAGGTCTGTCAGAGACCATTGGGAGATGTGTTTTGAGGTCTGTCAGAGACCAGTTGGAGAGTTCTGAGGTCTATCAGAGACCAATTGGAGATGTGTTCTGAGGTCTGTCAGAGACCAATTCGAGATGTGATTTGAGGTCTATCAGAGACCAGTTGGAGTTATGGTTTGAGGTCTGTCAGAGACCAGTGTTGGAGTTTTATTTTAGGTCTATCTGATACCAGGGTTTGATGACTTCTGGATGGTCTATCTGAGACCTTTCTTGATTGGGTTCAGGCTATTCAGCTACAGCTTTGGTCCCTGTTGCATGTTACTTGCATTGCATTGCCTGCATATCCATTACCATTTGCATTTCACTAACGTGTGTCTGTGCTGCAGGTGCATTTGCATTTCCCTAGTTCTAGTGCCCCGACTTCTGAGTGTTTGATCATGACTAGCTTAAGGAGAACGGTTGCTTACAAATTGCCTACGCCTGATATTGTTCCTTTACTTGGGTTGATCTCTCTTGCTGATGAGGGTGTTCGTAGGAGCTTCCGGATGAGCTATGGTAGATTATTGAGATTAGTGTGCAAACCTACAGAGGTAGAGTTAGATGGGCTGTATGCTTTGATGCAATTCTACGACCCTGCTTTGAGGTGCTTTACGTTCTCTGACTTTATTATGGGACCAACCCTGGAGGAATACGCTGAGTATGTTGAGCTGCCCGTGCAGAGCCAGGTTCCATTCATTCATTATGGCGCCAAACCCAAGCCTGAGGAATTGGCAAAAGCCTTGCATGTTGATGCTTCTGAACTTGTGACTACTGTCTCCCGTGGAGTTCCAGGCTTCTCACTCCAATTCTTAGTTGGTAAAGCCCAAGAGTATGCCAAGAGCGGGTGCTGGATTGCTTTCAATGCTGTGTTGGCCTTGTGCATTTATGGCATAGTACTGTTCCCCAATATACCGGACTTTGTGGACTTTGATGCGTTCTACTTGTTTGCCGCTGGTAATCCTGTACCTACCTTACTCGGAGATCTCTACCACTCACTGCATTATAAGAATGAGAAGGGAAGAGGGAAGAATGTTCACCTGTGTGTGCCCTTGTTGAGTATGTGGTTTGAGAGTCACCTTCCTAAGAGAAGATCTGCTGCAGAGACTACAGTTCCAGTTGGTTGGCCAGGGCGCCTGATGAGGCTATCGTCGGAAAATATGGAGTGGTTTGATCGAGACCTGTTGGGATCTGAGCTCATCTTCAGTTGTTCTGGGTACCCTAATGTGCCGTTGATCGGAAGAAAAGGGTGTATGAATTACAACCCTTCTCTATTCATTCGTCAGTTCGGATATGCGCTGAAGAACCCGCCTCAGGAGGAAGAAGTACAGGAATCTCTGTACTTCACAGGTGAAGTGAAAGGGGAGTTATTAGCCAAGTTGCAACATGCCTGGACACGTATTAACCGCAAAGGGAAGCCGTTGTTAGGAAAGAATGACTGTCAGGCCTATGCACCTTATAGAGTTTGGATTCAGGAGAGGGCTAGTCAGTTGAGGATGCCGTTTCCAGATGCACCAATTCTTGTTCCCGTTCCGGTAGCGGAGCCAACTACTGTTTCTAGGGAAGTCTATGAACAAGTTGTGAAGGAAAAAGAAGCCTTGATGAAGATTAATGAAGGGTTAGAGCAAGAGTTAGCCCAAGTACGCAGTGAGAAAAACAAGGCTGTGTATGCTTTCCAACAACAGATCGAGCTGGTAAACAGGTTAGGGGCCGAGTTGACTGAGGAGAAGAAAAAGCGTGAACGTCTGGGGCAAGAGTTCAGAAGCTCCCATGACATGCTGGAAGCCAAAAAGAAAGCGCTCGACGCAGCACACCGAGAGATATCCTCTTGCAATAAGACTTGGAATGCTACACTCACTAACAATAAGAAAAGGGAAGATAAGCTGAAGCAGCAAATTTCCGACCTCGAAGAGAAGTTGAAGTCTAGCATCAAGAAGTGTGAGGAGGAAGTGATGACCCGGTATAGTGTCCAGCATGCACTGAACAAGGCAATCAAATCCAGAGATGAAGCAGAGTCTCAGAAGCGAAAGTTAGAAGATTGCTTCGGAGAAGCAACATGGGAAGAAACTGCTGAAGACGTACGTCGTGTCCTTAAGAGGAGAAACCAGCTTGTTGAAGGGCTGCTTGATCGACCAAGCCATCCGGAGACCAGAAAGTTGATAGAGGAGTACCAGACTTTTGGGAGGATTTGATCATTTCATGTAGTAACTTGTATGCTTTATTTGCATAGTGCTGATCATCACCAGGATTGTTGGTTGAGGTCATGCCTTCTTTGTACTCTCAGTGATATTGTACCCCGGGCTTATTGATTCTCTCTGCAATATATGAGGCTTTCTATGATTCAGCTCCGATATTCCTATTGTCAGCACTGTCACTGCACCGGCACCTTCGCACTAGAACTGGGGGAATGAACTTCCCTAATGCACAGACACATTGCATTGCATTCATATTCATATTGCATTACAGGTAATCTTTGGATGGTGTCTTATTTCCTGCTCTGTATCAGGTACTTAACAGGATTGCAGATCAGCATCCGCACCGCTATTCTACACGCTCCAATTGTCGGAAAATCATGGACCAAATGCAGAACGAGATGCAAGATGTGCGCGAGAAGCTCGCCCTCTTCATGCAGACCATGGAGGCTATAGCAAAAGGGCAGGAGAATTTGCAGGCCATGGTCCAGCCTCTGTTGGCTCGAAACGCTGGTCATGGTAATGAAGATCATCAGTCTGTCCGGGTTGATACTGCTCATGGAGACGGCACTCCCACGCCAGTGGCTCCGCCCGTAGTCAATATACCTGCTGCTCATGTCAACAACGCTACCGCTGCTGTGAACGGTAACGTCGGAGGGGGGAATGAAACTGCTGTCCATAATGCTGGGCTGGGTGATGTCAATTTGGGAGATAATCTAGGAGGCAATGGCTTTGTCAATACTGGGTTCGGATTCAACGATCAGGGATTCGATAACACTGGGAAGTATGGCTTTAATGCTCAAGGCTTTGGGCAAGAGGGTTATGGTATGGTCAATCAGGGTTACGGAGGCTTTGGAAACGGAAATGGTACTGGATTTATGGCTTTTGGTCCTGCTGGAGGTGTTCAAGGGTACGGCAACAGAGGCCGAGGTCCGGGGATGAATCAGATCAGAGCTGGACGTAATAATGCATATGATGGGTACGGGGCTAGAAATGGTATGTGGCAAGAAGATCAGCAGGAAGACGCCTTCTCCGGAGGAGGTTTTGAAGGGCCGATGGATGATTCCCAAAAGATTAGAATGCTGGAAGAGCAGATGAAGGGAGTCCTAAACCAGAGTGCTGTGGGATTGGACATGGCAACCATGGGCTTGGTACCTGGCTTGAGGGTGCCAATTAAATTCAAAGCTCCTGCGTTCGATAAGTACAAAGGAGACACATGTCCGAAAGTGCATGTACGAGCTTATTACAGAAAGATGTCTGCATACTCAACTGATGAAAGAATGCTAATGCATTTCTTTCAGGATAGTCTATCGGGTCCTTCCTTAGAGTGGTACATGGGGTTGGAGCCAACTGATATCAAGACGTGGAAGCAATTGGCGGAGGCGTTTGTAGCCCATTACAAGTATAACAGCGACTTGGCGCCCAATCGGGTCCAATTGGTCGGGCTGTCGCAGAAGAAAGGGGAGAGTTTTAAAGAGTACGCGCAAAGGTGGCGCGATATGGCTGCCAGGGTCCGCCCTCCGGTGGAAGATAAGGAAATGAATGATATGTTTGTCGGCACATTCACAGGGCTGTTTCATGATATGTTGTTTCATACGTCTCTGGCCAGTTTTTCAGACCTGATTCTGATGGGGGAGAAGATTGAACGTAACATTAAGCAAGGAAAGTTCCAAGTCGAGGAATCAACTGCATCTGGCAGTAATAGGAAAGCTTATGGTGGGCGCCGTCAGGGCGAAGCTAGCGCAGTATTTGGAGGCCGAGGCCGAGGCCGAGGCAGGGGACGAGGTCAATATCGTCAGCCGCAGCAGGTGTCGAGTGTTACTATCCCATATCAACAACAACCATTCCAGCAACAACAACCGGTTCAGCAGCAACCAATGCCACAGCAGCAGCAGCCTCAGCAGGGGGCACCGCAGGCTCAGCGAAGATTCCAGGGCAGTAAACCGAGAAGAGTGTTTGAGAAGCCTCCCTCGACCTATGCTGATTTATTGCAGACATTGTTGGGATTGAATCTGGTAGAGAAAAGAACTCTGGCACCAATAACGGGAGCTCCCCCGTTCGGCTACGATGCAAGCAGGCACTGCGAGTTTCATTCTGGGGCCCCGGGCCACGATATAGAAGGTTGCCATGCTTTTAAGCACGTTGTGCAGGATCTTTTGGACAACAAGACTATCAATTTTGGAACGGCAGGTCCGAATATAGTCCAGAAACCCATGCCTAATCATGGGGCGAACGCCGTGCTGACTGAGGAAGGTCTGAATCTTATTATGAATGTTGAAGATTTAAAGACGCCGCTGAGCGAGATAAAGAGCCGACTATTACAAGGAGGTGTTTACCCAGGATGTAATGAGTATTGCTTAGAGTGTTGGACCCTAGCTGGGGGGTGTGAGGATTTGAAGAAAGGCATTCAGGCTTTAATTGATGAAGGTATATTGCAGTTTGATCGAGCGGCAACTGACGAGCCTGCAGGGGCAGTAGTGGATAATCGGAGTGATGTGGCCACGGTAACGATTCCTCGGAAGACGATCACTATTGCAGCACCAGCTCGGCGACCACCGATCACCATAACTAAGGCCGGGCCAATCCCGTACGAGAATACGAAAGCAGTCCCATGGTCATATGGGCTAGAGGTGTATTGTGATGGGATAAAGATTGACGTTAGCAAGCAGTCAGCGGAGATTGTGGATAATGTTGTTGGTTCAGGAGGCATGACAAGGAGTGGCAGGATCTTTATATCTCCTGAAGTGGAGGCCGAAAGACTAGCGAAAGGAAAAGGGAAAGCGGTTGAGAATGTTCCGGTACAAGCAAGTGAAAAAGAAGCAGCATCGAAGGATGTAGAAGAGTTCATGCGCTTGATTCGAAAAAGTGATTATAAGATTGTGGAGCATCTGCAGCAGACACCGTCCAAAATATCTATCTTGTCATTGCTGTTGTGTTCGGAAGCTCACAGAAACGCTTTGCTGAAAGTCCTGGACACTTCTTTTGTACCCCAGGATGTCTCCGTAAATCAGCTAGAAGGAGTATTGGCACATGTGAATGCAGGCCACAGTCTGGGTTTCACCGATTTTGACTTGACCCCGAAAGGGAGAGATCATAATATGGCATTACACGTATCTGTTGAGTGTAGGGGATCAGTAATGTCGCATGTATTGGTTGACACCAGATCATCTTTGAATGTGCTGCCCAAGAAGGCGATGATGAAGCTGGATGTTAGAGGAATTTTGTGTACGCCCAGCGATTTGGTAGTCAGAGCATTTGACGGCACGCGGAGAACAGTCTTCGGATCGATTACCTTGCCTCTGCAAGTGGGGCCGGAGGTGTTTGCAATGGAGTTTTATATCATGGATATACAGCCTGCGTACAGCTGCTTGCTGGGAAGACCCTGGATTCATGGGGCAGGGGCAGTCACGTCTACCCTGCATCAGAAGTTAAAATATATGGTCGGAGACAGTGTAGTCACCGTGTGCGGAGAAGAAGACATCCTGGTCAGCCATCTATCGTCGTTTAAATACGTGGAAGTCGACGGGGAGATCCACGAGACACCATGCCAGGCATTCGAAGGTTTGCGCATCAAGGACAAAGGTCCCGGGCCGAGCAAAGTGCCAGAGATAGCTGTCTCATCGTATAAAGAGGCTCAAGCTCTAGTGGAAGCAGGAGAAGCCAAGGGCTGGGGCAAAGTGCTGGACATTCCTGTGAAGATGGACCGGTTCGGACTGGGGTACCAACCGTCGTCATCAACTCCTTCCGTGGGGGCCCCCCGTTTCAGAAAGCCGATTACCATCTCTGCCAGTGGAGTATGTCATGAAACTGTCAATGCTGCTTCAGAGTCTGATGAAGGAGACAGCGACTGTGATATGGATGCCTGGATTCAGCCAAGCACGCCAGGACAAGGACTGTGCAACTGGTCCATTCAGGAGCTTGTTCCTGTGACTTTTAAACAGTAATGCTTTGCTTTATTAATTGTTGAATAATCTGATGTCTTGCCCGGGGCATCAGGATTTGCTTAGGGCTGTGTTGTTATAAACATTGCGTGTTAATCATTAAATAAATGGCGTTTTTTCATGTGCAAATACCGTAATCCCTGTCTTTCTTGTTTTATATTTTTCAATAAAATGGCAACGTGGTTATTCGCTTTATACGAATTTTGAAGCACTTAACCATTCCTTTTGCAGGATAACATTTTCAGATGACATCCTTGAACCACCTATGACTCGTCCCGACTTTGAGCACCCAGTGTTACAGGCTGAAGAAGAGGTTGTCGAAGATAGCGACGTTCCTGAGGAACTGTCTTGGTTAGTGAAGCAAGAGGAAAGAGCCATTCTGCCTCATGATGAGGTCATCGAAATTATCAACTTGGGGTCGGAAGGGGTTGAGAAGAATATTCGTATCGGAGCCGCACTGCAAAGTGATATCAAGCGAAGACTGGTTGAAATGCTCCGAGAGTATAATGATGTATTCGCTTGGTCATATGAAGATATGCCGGGGCTCGATACAGATATGGTCGTGCATCGTCTGCCACTGAAAGAAGATTGCCCACCGGTCAAACAGAAGCTTCGCAGAACACGACCAGATATGGCAATGAAGATCAAAGAGGAGGTTCAGAAACAGTGGGACGCTGGTTTCCTGGCTGTGACAAAGTATCCCTCATGGGTTGCCAACATCGTACCAGTGCCAAAGAAAGATGGCAAGGTTCGGATGTGCGTGGATTATAGAGATTTGAATAAAGCAAGCCCAAAAGACGATTTTCCGCTTCCTCACATTGACGTGTTAGTTGATAATACTGCTCAGTACTCCGTATTCTCCTTCATGGATGGCTTTTCAGGCTATAATCAAATTAAAATGGCGCCAGAGGATATGGAGAAGACTACTTTCATAACGCCTTGGGGAACATTTTGCTACAAAGTGATGCCCTTTGGTTTGAAAAATGCTGGGGCAACATATCAGCGTGCGATGACGACTCTTTTTCATGACATGATGCATAAAGAGATCGAAGTTTATGTTGACGATATGATTGCCAAATCCCAGACGGAGGAAGAGCATCTGGTGAATCTGCTGAAGTTGTTTAAAAGACTTAGGAAGTTCAGGCTGAGGCTGAACCCTAACAAATGCACCTTCGGGGTGAGATCGGGTAAACTGCTGGGGTTTATCGTAAGCGAAAGAGGGATAGAGGTCGATCCTGCTAAAATAAAAGCGATTCAAGAAATGCCGACGCCTAAAACAGAGAAAGAGGTGCGCGGGTTTTTAGGGAGATTGAACTACATCGCTCGGTTCATATCTCACCTAACGGCCACGTGTGAACCATTATTCAAGTTGCTAAAGAAAGATCAAGCTGTAACGTGGAACGAAAATTGTCAAAAGGCGTTCGACAAAATAAAGAAGTATCTGCAGGAGCCTCCTATTTTGATACCCCCGGTGGCAGGTAGACCCTTGATAATGTATTTGACGGTTCTTGAGGGAAGCATGGGTTGTGTTCTCGGTCAACACGACGAGACAGGGAGAAAAGAGCATGCGATCTACTATTTGAGTAAGAAATTTACAGATTGTGAATCTCGGTATTCAATGCTGGAGAAAACTTGTTGCGCGCTAGCCTGGGCCGCCAAGCGTTTGAGGCAGTACATGCTGAATCATACAACCATGCTCATCTCGAAGATGGATCCTATCAAATATGTATTCGAAAAGCAGGCGTTGTCAGGTAGAATTGCCCGTTGGCAGATGGTCTTGACTGAATATGATATCCAATACGTCTCGCAAAAGGCTATAAAGGGGAGTGTGCTGTCTGAGTATCTGGCGGAGCAGCCTATTGAAGAGTACCAATCGATGAGATTTGATTTTCCTGACGAGGATATCATGTACTTAAAGATGAAGGATTGCGAAGAACCATTGCCAGACGAGGGACCAGAGTTGGGGTCCAAATGGAAGATGATATTTGACGGAGCTGTGAATGCTTACGGAAGCGGAATAGGGGCAATTATCACTACGCCACACGGGTCGCACATCCCGTTTACTGCCCGATTGACCTTTGCCGTTACCAACAATGAGGCCGAATACGAAGCTTGTATAATGGGGCTTGAAGAAGCCATTGATTTGCGAATCAAACATCTGGACGTATACGGAGACTCAGCTCTGGTGGTGAATCAAATCAAAGGGGAATGGGAGACACAACAGCCTAATTTGATACATTACATGAATTATGCAAGGAGATTGTTGCCTTTCTTCGACAAGGTTGAATTGCATCACGTACCGCGGGCAGAAAATCAAATGGCTGACGCCCTTGCCACTTTGTCTTCCATGTACAAGGTCAACTTCTGGAACGAAGCTCCCCAAATCACTATCTCTCGGTTGGACAGGCCAGCGTATGTATTCGCTATTGATGAAGCATCCGATGACAAACCGTGGTATTTCGATATCCTTAATTTCCTGAAGAATAAAGAGTATCCGGCTGGGGCATCCAGTCAAGATCAGAAGACTCTCAGGAGGTTAGCGGGTAATTTCTATTTGAACCCGGATGGCGTCTTATACAGAAGGAACCACGACTTGGTGTTGTTGCGTTGTGTAGACGAGAAAGAGGCAAAGCTTCTCATGGAGGAAATTCATGAAGGTACCTTTGGTACGCATGCTGGTGGGCATGCAATGACAAGAAAGCTGCTGAGGGCAGGTTATTTTTGGCTGACGATGGAAACTGAGTGTTTCAAGTTCGCGAGGAAGTGCCACAAGTGCCAAATCTATGCTGACAAGATACACGTGCCTCCAAGTCCTTTAAATGTGATGTCATCTCCATGGCCATTCTCGATGTGGGGAATCGATATGATTGGAAAGATCGAGCCGACGGCTTCTAACGGGCATCGGTTCATCCTAGTAGCAATCGATTATTTCACCAAGTGGGTGGAAGCGGCGTCTTACGCGAATGTAACGAAGCAAGTGGTGGCCAGATTCATCAAGAGAGATATCATTTGCCGATATGGGATTCCCGAGCGGATAATCACGGATAACGGTTCTAACCTGAACAACAAAATGATGAAGGAGCTCTGTCAGAATTTCAAGATCGAACATCACAACTCCTCCCCTTACCGACCCAAAATGAATGGCGCTGTTGAGGCGGCCAATAAAAATATCAAGAAAATCGTCCAGAAAATGGTGGTGACTTATAAAGATTGGCATGAAATGCTACCTTTCGCTTTGCACGGTTATCGTACGACGGTACGCACATCAACCGGGGCAACTCCGTTCTCGTTGGTATACGGAATGGAAGCGGTATTACCATTGGAAGTTGAGATCCCTTCTCTGAGGGTATTGCGAGACGTTCAGCTGGACGAGGCAGAATGGGTAACGAATAGATTGAACCAACTGAGTTTGATGGATGAGAAGAGGCTAGCTTCTCTGGCATACGGTCGTTTGTACCAAAGACGAATGAAGAAAGCGTACGACAAGAAGATACTTCCGCGAAGCTTTCAGACGGGCGACCTTGTGCTGAAAAGGATTCTCCCGCCGCAAGCAGATCACAGGGGCAAGTAGACCCCCAACTACGAAGGGCCATACGTTGTCAGAAAAGTCTTTTCAGGAGGAGCTTTATTGTTGTCCACCATGGACGGAGAAGACTTTGCGTCGCCTGTGAATTCGGACGCAGTTAAAAAAATACTTTGCTTAAAATAGACCCGCTGGACAAAAAAAAGAGAGTCCAGGCAAAAATGGGGCATCCTGGCGAACCAAAAACAGAATGAAAGGTTCGGGCAAAAGTTAGGGATAAAATTGAAAAAATGTACACCCGCGAAGTTGAAAACCTACACTGGGCGGCTTCGGCAAAAAGGGGTATCCCGGTGAACTGAAAACCCGTAAAGGGCGGTTCACGCAAAAGTTAGGGATTTGAAAAGCAAATGACTGCGGTCCGAATTTGATATTACAATGAGCATCAATGCGGGAGAATACATTTGAGGAGTCAGTTATCGGATACAATCTCTTCAGAAGTGGGGATACCGGGAAAGCATTAGAGTCGGACGAGTCATAGGAGGATCAGTTCGTGGTGTTCATCTGCATCCCGTTGCCGACATGTGTACAAAATTTAATTTGTCAAAATATTCATGCTTCTTGTGCATACTTATGTATTTGCTTTGCGTAGCTTCCTCTTTTCAGGAGTTACATCCCGTGTACCAAAAAACTCCGCCTATTCAGGGGCCCAATCAATGAAAATATGTTATTCAGTACTTGATGCTGGTTCTTTACTGTTTTGTGCATGATAAAACGCCTAAGTTTGATGAAACTAGCATGAGTATAACGTCGCTGGCCCTTGCCAACAATTGTTAAAGCTTTGAATTAACTGAGTGTAACGTCACTAACCTGAATTGATTTGATTGCATAGGCTTGTCGTGTCTTGTTTGTGTTGTTACAGGTTTCATAACCATACGAGGAAGATGATCAAAAGATCGCGATAACGAAAGACTCAGTCTTCACGCAGGTCATGCATGTTCTTCCTGAAAAAGGATAGAATTCCCCAGCGAGCCGTAGCTTATCCAAAGGACGTGCTCCAGAAAAGTTGTTCGTCCTCAGCAGAATTTGGTGATTCCAAGATCTTAAGGCTGTATTCAGACAGATTCATCTTTCCCCGCAGGGTCATGCACTCTCCTCCAGCGGAGTCAGTGGAGTTCACCCCAAGAGAATCATCCTATCCCCGGCGGAATTCTCTTTGCAAGTGTTTTCATTCCTTCCAGTGGAACTCGAAGATCAAGACTCTCCCCAAGCAGAGTTGATGGTGGTACCTGTCATTTATTTCGTCAGGGATACTGTGTGATATCAGTTCACGTTCCAGCAGAAAGTCCGATCGTACTGTGCACATCTGCTATTCCCCAGTAGAGTTATATTCCCCAGCAGGGGGTTACTTCAACAAGGTGTTTGGTTTGAGTTCCCAATTTCCCAGCAGGGTTGACTTCACCCTTCCAGCGTTTATCTTGCTGGAATAATTCTGTAGCATCTGGCTATCCCCGGCGGAGTCGGCATTATCCTTCCAGCATTTTATTTTGCTGAAGCAGTTCCTGTATTTTAGCAGTTCAGGTGGAGAGAGCACTTGCTCAAATGAATTACCAAACATTCAAGATCTCGGCATGAGATATCCAATGATAATGTCAGTTTCGGCAGTATTCCCCACAGAATTATCAGGATAAGTTTCTCTTTATTCCCAGGCAGAATTAGTTGTCACCAGGGGTTCCATGAATCAGAATTTCAGAGGCCACCGCCGGTTATCAGAGCAGGCGTCCGATAGTTGGTTTCCAGACATCCCCAGTAGAGTCCGCCTCAAAGTCGCTGTCACGTCAGTACTAAGAAGTTTGTGGGTGAGTATCATTGGAGAACTAAGTCCTGACGTGGACCATGTATTCCTATATTGACGGGGTTTCTTCAGAAGTGGGCGTCCTAACGTGGACAGGTTTATTTCTCTGGATTGGTGAGGTGTGTTAGTCCTATCGTGGGCAGATTCGGGTTCTCGAAACTAATGGAATGGGAGGTCATGACGTTGACAAAAGTGGTTACTCTTTGTGTTGGTGTCCTGATGCGGACAGATCAGACCAGCGTGTGAGTCCTTACGTGGACAAGTCTTATTTCCTCAGCGGGTCGAAGATGCCTGAGTCCTAACGTGGACAAATCAAGACGAAATCAGTGTCCTGACATGGACAAATCAAAGAAATTATTATTCCTAACGTGGAGAAATGGGTCCTAACGTGGACGATGTAGTCCTTACGCGGGCATATCAAGTTGGATTCCTTACGTGGAAAGAGATCAGTCCTTACGTGGAAAGATTGAAGTCCTTACGAGGACAGATTAAGATGGCATTCCTTACGTGGAAAAATGAGTCCTGACGCGGACAAATCGGAAAGAAGTTGGTATTCCTTACGTGGAAAGATCAGAGTCCTTACGTGGACATATCAAGAGCATCCCTTACGTGGAAGAAAAATGGTTTCCTTACGTGGAAAGACGAGTGCATTCCTTACGTGGAAGGATTGAGTCCTCACGCGGACATATAAAGAGATTGACTCCTGACGTGGAAAGAAAGAGTGTATTCCTGACGTGGAAAGAGTTTAGTCCTGACGCGGACAGATTCAAGAAAAGTTGATTCCTAACGTGGAAGAATGATGTACCCCTTACGTTGAGAGTTGAGTCCTGACGCGGATAGGTTCAGAACCAAAGTTGAATTCCTTACGTGGAAAGATTGGAGTCCTGACGCGGACATGTCAAGTAGTATTGGAATCCTTATGTGGACAGAAGATTGCTTCCTGACGTGGAAAGATGAAAAGTTTAGTCCTGACGTGGACAGATACAGGAGAAATGATTCCTAACACGGACGATGTTATTCCTAATGTGGACAGGTGTTACTCCTAACGTGGAAGAATTTTATTCCTAACGTGGACGATTCAGTTTATGGAAATGCAGACGAATTATCCCCAGCGGAGTTGCCGAGATTTTTCTGGGTTAACAGCAGGTGGAGTCCTAACGTGGACAGGTTCTAGTTGAGAGTTCTTCGTATTGATGACAGACAGAGTCCTAACGTGGACAAGCAAGCAATCTGTTATGACAGAATCCTCTTCAGAACGATGAAGACAATCCCCAGCACGCTCGCACGAGATCAGTGGGTTACTGTAACAGTCAGATTCAGCTGATGAATGTCGTTCCTCAAGCAGAAGCGCAATTTAGTTTTGAGGTTGGCAAATTTCTGGGTTCACTAGTATTCAACCGTCTCGTACCGCGAATGTCTGAAGGCTCCGGGCTCTTCACCCAATCGGGTCCAAGCCGCTTGAATAGGGGCAGCTGTTGCACCCTAAAATTTGCCCAACCTTATTCACTTGGTTTATGTTCCAATGTCATTAGCATTTGCATATAGAGTCATGTACATAGTCCAATCATCTGCATAGCAAGTCATTCAACAGGGGACCAATCATTATTCTCATCTCTAGAGGCCTATCAAGAGGTTATTATCCCAATTCAATCTCATTCAAGTCATCAGGAAAGAATTTGAAAGCAAAGAGTTCAGCAGATCAAGTCTTGAGTCCATCTCCTAGCTGAGGGTGTCTGAGGGTCAACAAGAGGGTTGTGAGCTGTGAAGTGAAGGCATGGAGAGTATCTAGACATTATGAGAGACTTAGAAAGTCATTTAAAGAAGGAGATAAGTCATTGATGAGAGCACAAGAGCTACAGTTGAAGACAGTCAACTAGGGTTTCATCTGGGTCAACCCTAGGTCAACCCTAGGTCAATTGACTGATTTAAAGGGCATTCAAGTCTAGTGGAGAGATGTGGGGATCATCATTGGACATATAAAGAAGGATATGGAGATATGCCAAGAAGAATTCAAGAGAAATCAAGGAGAAGAGGAGTTTCTAAATTAGGGTTTCTGTGTAAAATCCCCTAGTTTAGGTCAAATTTCCAAGCAAGATAAGTCAAAATGCTAGCATCAAATGGCTTCTTGGACAACATGAAACTTGTAGAGGATCTCAAGACCTTTAATTTGAGTGGTGGAAGACATCAAGGAGATTTATAGAACTCAAGTTATGGTCCTTGCAAGTTACAGGTCATCTGAGGTATCTGAAATTTTGTCTGTGAAAGTGACTTGACTTCCAATCAATTTTTGCCCCTCAAGGAGATTTCAAATGAATTCTTGGTCAACATAAGAATTGTTCCTAATTGTCTTAGCTTTCTAGAATGGTATAGCATGCCTTCATATGATGTGTGGAACTCAACTTATGGTCTTGGCAAGCAAAGGGTATTTTGGGCATTTGTGAATTACAGGTCATTTTAACCTATGTCCAAAACTCATACAAGGAGGCCTCAAATGGAAAAACTTACAACATCAAACTTACTCCAAATGGGATTTTAAGTCTAGAAAGAAGGTCACAAATTGTTGGAAAAGCTCATAACATGGAGTTGCATGATTGGTCCAAATTTGAACTAAAATGGCTTATAATTTGAATAAAGTCAAAGTGAAAAATGGTTTGGGAGATTTATAAGTCCAAATGGAGACTTCCAATATATGATTTTGAATGGAAAAGACATTCTAAGAACAATGGTTCAAACACTTTTTTGAGTTTAGTGGAAGATTTCAAAGTTATCCTTGGTTGCTTGCATTTTAAGAAACATAGCCAAAATGAATCAAAGTTGGAAGGCAAGGGAATGTGTAAGAGGGATCTAGAAGTTACCATTGAACACTATATATTCATGAAATGAAGATTGCTCAAGGGTTGGACTCATTTTTCACCAAGAATTTCCCAAATTCTCTCACTCTTTCTCATTGCATTTTCACTTCAATTCCTCAAATTCTTCACCAATCACCATCAAAATCAATCTCATCATACTGATTCATCATCATAGATCTGAATTCAACCAAGAACAAGGTGTGATCAATCCATTTTTGTGCACTTCCATCAAGAACACACAAATTGCAATTTCCATTGAACAGCAAGATCCAAGCCAAGTTTCATTCAAATATTGCAAACAGAATCAAGTACATCAAGAATGGATCAAGATTGAAGCATACAAGAGCCTGGATCCACGTGATTACTCAGCCTCCATTAAAGCTTGTTCAAGGTGCAAATCTTTCTAACTTATGCAATCTAGGGAGATTTAGGTAGTTTTACTAGTATATTCATGGTCCATGATGTTAGGAGGTTAGTTTAGATGAATTTGAGGCTGAATAGAGACAATTGTTAGCAGGTGTACCAAACTGTTAGGATGTAGAACTCGTGGCATAGTGCATCATAATATTAGGTTGTTAGCGCAGGATGATCACCATTAGTCATAGATTAGATTAGTGTAAGTTTGATTGAGAATTGTGCTGATGAGTTGCAGAGTATATTCATAGTAACCAGAACTTGTCTCGATCGGGTTTGTTGATTTGTTGAGTTTCAGAGCAATCAAAGACCATAGGCTTATAGAGGGAGAGATTTAGAATGTTTTTCATGTTTATAGCGTGGCGTTTCATGGACTGTAGAGTGAGAACCGATTGAGGGAAGTTTGCTCGTGCATGTGCTTTCATGGTGTAAACCCTAAGTTTTTATGATCCATTGGAGAAGACGAAATCGTGGCCGTCTGTTTGGTGTTAGACCTTTGACCTCAGAGCCCATCGTGTGGCTGAGGTTTAATCTGATTTTGGAGGGAATTAGTTAGGCGCCCTAAACGCACCGTTTCATTAATTGAAACGGGCGGGCCTGAATGTGTATTGCTAATCCCACCACCCTGCTGCCAGGCCCAATCATTTGCACGTGAATCCTATGCTTTTCTCACCCCCTGCGTGGTTTTTATTTTCATTAATTCTGAAGTGGTTCTGGGCCTTAACCAACTTGCTTTTCACACCCCCGTCTGCCTGGCCCAATGAAATATCAACTGAGCACGTTTGCTTATTGAACCCCCCTGGCTATTTCTCTATTCTTTTTTATTATTTTCTTTTCATGTTTTTTTATTCATTTTGAAAATTCATAATAAATACATAAAAAATCATTTTTAATCCATTCTTTTTACATCATTTTCATTAGAATGTGTAGAAAATTGTCACCAAATAAAATTGCATTTTTATTTTTATTTGATATTTTTTCCATATTTTCTAAATAAATGTCATTCTAAATAGCTTCATTTCATGCATGATTTTAGTAATTTTTGTTCTACTAAATGCTTTCATATTTTTTGTTCATTCTTTTTAGGGTGTTTAGATGAGATATTGAACTTGTAGATTCAATTTAGTTCCCATTTTTAGAAATTAATTTTAGGTGATTAATGTAGGTTTGAACAACATGAACAAGTTAGGGTTTTTAGGTGATGACTTAAGAAGTTTGATTCTTTCCCTTAGGACTTAGGGTTTGACTAGATTAGTTATGGGACTATAGGGGCTATGGGTAGTTATTAGATCCCCTTAGAGAAAAGTTAGGACTCCCCTACTGCTATTAATACTCTGTGTATGTCTGATTGACTGGTGTGGTGTGCCCTCTTGGGATTATTGCTTGCTTGCTTGGGTATTGGGATTGTCTGGGGACTTGGGAGAGCTGAAGACTTGAGGAGATGAAGACCGTTGGAGATCCAGAGATTGAAGATCAACTGCCAGAGTTGGAGAGGAGGTTCTTGCTAGCAGCTGCTGAGGAGACTAGGGTTTAGGAGCTAGGCAGAGCTCTAGGATAGAAAGTTTGTTTCTCAAACATGGATTGCCTTGTCTGCATCCATTCTTCTCTGTGATTCAGAGTCTCTCTAGGACACTCACCCCCTTCCTTTGGAAGGCTTGGTGATAGTGTCTATGAGATAGAACTCTTGAGAGAAAATGTCTCTTGTGTTAGAAGCAGTCTGTTCACCACCCTTGGTAGTCAACTGATTGCTTAACACCCAATTCACTCTTGTGACTAATCCCTCATCCCGGAGGTTTGAGCTTGAAGAAAAGCCATTGCAGATGGAAGATAGATGATCAAAGCCCTTGCCTGAAGGCCATGAAGATGGAGATTGATGCTTGTTGAAGCCTGTGACTGATTGGAGATTACTTGAAGCCAGATGTTGATTCAGAGCTGCTGATGCTGTTTCTTTTGCTGTATTTCATTTGCTGATGTATTGATTGGTTTTCTGGACTGTATTGTTTGCTGTTTACCCTGCTGGGTTGAAAGTGAAGCCTGTTCACTTTTGCCTATTGTTTTCCAGGTTCGAGGTTGAGTGGGACTCCCTTGCCTCGCTTGTACTGTTGCATCCATGCATTTTACCGCTTTATTATATCTGATATTGTTTCTGTTTCTGCCTATCCCGTAGGATCTCTGTTTCTCTCTGTGCAAGAGAGGAGCATGATAGACACTAGGTCTTAACCCATGCATGATAACATTAGGTTAGTTTGATTCCCTTCGCAACCGTAGGTTAGAGTTCTGTCTCTTCTCTCTCAAAACAAACAGAAAAACACATAAAGATTTCAAACACAATAAAAGACACTTCTTCCGTAAAAGAATGTGAACTCATCAAAGACGTCATTTTTGTCCGCCGGGACTGTTAATCAGAAAAACCTTTTTCAGAAGGAATAAAATCAACCAAGACAAGCTTGTGTCGTACGTGGCCCGAACTACGTTTGCTCTGATCTTTCATGCTGTATGAAAGTACGTAGGCATAGGATGCGATATCCTAGCGAGCAACCTTCCCCTCCTTTCCCGTAGGTAGGCGAACTACGTTGACTCTGATTTCTCGTTCCAGACGGGAATACGTAGGCATAAAGTGCGATACTTTGCCGAGTCATTTTTATTTTCATTTTCTTTTCTTTTAACCCCAGACCTTTAGCGTAGATAGAATAACAATCCATACCCGAAAACAAGCGTGGATCCCGTCGAGTACGACGGACGTGAGGGGTGCTAATACCTTCCCCTTGCGTAACCGACTCCCGAATCCAGGTTTTGGTTGCGACGACCATACCTTTCCCGTGTTGTGCGAGGTTTACTCTGAGCGTTTCCTTTCCCTCCCGTGGGATAAATAACGCACGGTGGCGACTCTTCTGTTCAGCCGGCGCCGATTTTCGCAGTAGCGACACGTATAGCAGGCGCGTGCAAGGCCCATCAGCAAATCCAAAACAAAAATAACAAAACCTGGCAATCCCACGTGATGAGTCAAACAAGGTGTATCATGGACACTCAATTGGAACCACTTGATCACTTAGTAATCAAATCATAAGGTTGCAAACACGCCATCAAATTAATGAAAGTTTGAATGAGATTCTATGGATTCAGTCAAACATAGACCACTGTAGGTCTTAATCATAGCCATTGGAACCAAAAGTATTCAAATCAAACGAACCACACACTGCCACGATATCATCTTCTCCAATGAAACAAGGAGGGAACCAGGGTGGCCGGACTGCAACTCTGGTCATCTTCTTCGCAGCTCTGGCCACCGCGAATGTAACAACAACACAAGGCTAAAGCTAAACTTAACCATTTCGCATGAAATTTATGTCAAAATTCATCTAGAGATCATGAGGATCTCAAATCCTGTCTCAAAAATCACTAATCATGCGTAATAAACCCAACCCGAAGCCAACAAGATTGTGCATCAAAAAATCAAGTTCATAAAAACTCAACCAATTTGGTTTAAAACTCATCTAGAAGTCACGTAGGTTACAGATCAAGCATCAAACAAGCAAGAACACGTATAAACAAGCCAAAACAGATCCAAACATTTTTGAGCATCATCCAACAATCAACACCAATGCCAGTTTGTTTTACATATTAATGATCTACATTATTTCTACATCTCAAATATGTAAAAATGGCAGTGAATCAATGCTTATCAAGAGTGTACAGTTGATTTTCAATTACCTAGTGGAGAACTTCCACTGAGCCTTCAAATGGAGCTTAAGCTTGAAGAAAATAGTCCATAATCGTTCAATGATCTTCAATAGAGCTTTTGCAATTCACAATTTGGCTTGAAATGTCCTCTATCTCCAAATTCGAAATTTGAATTTTCAACACTTTTTCAAAACTGTTCTTGATCAATTTGGCTCCAATTCTCACTTCTAATGATTTGTGAATGTTGAAAATCTTATGTGATGGATCTTGATAAGAATTGAGCCCAATCTCAGCCTCTAACAGCCCATTTGAAAATCCAAGGAATTAAAATTGGAGCTCACTAATGTACACGAAAATTCCACCAAATTGGCTCAAAAATGGTTGAAAATGCTTGCTGGTACCACATGGGATTTGAATGGCTAGGATTAAAGCCTTGTTTAATCTCAATGGTTGTGATTTGTTGTGTAACTTCATGATGAAGAAATCTTGAAAATGGCTCACTAAAGCACCTCAAATCCAAAATCTAAAATTGCCAATGTGTTCAAAATGTGATTTGCACTCAAAAAATGTACTCATTTGCACCAAAATGATCAATAATGAATTAATTCCCATTTTGCCCTTTTAAACTTTCTTCCATGAAAATTCACATATCCAATCTTCATTCCAAGCTTAAACCATGACTTATCAATGCTTGACTAAGCAAATAACACTATTTGAAACAATTTTGATGTTGGAAAAATCTTCATTTGAAGTGTGCAAGTTGGTGAAATGGACTTATAATTTTATGACCTATAATCTCACTTTCCCAAAATACCCCTGACTTGCAAACCTCATAACTAGAGTCCTACAAATCAGATGAAAGACTTCTAGTACTTTTTAGAAAGCTAAAACCAAGGCCTACAACTTTCATGTTGGCCAAAAGTTAAGGAGAAACATCCTTCTAGGTAAAAAATGGCTTGGAAGTTGGTTGACTTTTGTTGACCAAAATCACATCCCTCTGATGACCTGTAACTTGTCTGAATCATAACTTGAGTTCTATAAATCCAATAAAGGACTTCTAGTACTCAAAAGAAAGCTAAGAACATGCTCTACAAGTTCCATGTTGGTCAAAATTTGAGATGAAACTTGTATCTTGAGATAGGTGGTCTTGAAGTTAGGCACTAAATAAGGGATTTTACCCTGAGAACCCTAATTTAGTAACTTCTCACACACTCGATCCTTAATGAATTGAACTTGAAATAATATCTCATATATCTTAACACAACATCCCGTGACCATAGAGACTTTGAATTGAGTCTTAATCTCCTTCAATTGCACAATTGACTGAGAATTAGCCAGATGAAAACCCTAGATGCAACAACTTCAACTGTAACTTTCCCCACTTGGCATAAACAATTGGATGAGCTACACAATTACCCTCAAGGCATTTAATGAGCTCTCTCATGAATTCACAATCCCCTGATGATCTTCAATTGGCCTCTAAGTTAGGTGCTGACCCACATGCATCCATCCTTTCTTCACAAGACCAATGCCTACTTCCTGATGACTTGATGACCATCCAAACTTGAGTAGAACCCCTTGCTTAGGCTCAATCCTCTGAGTAGACTCCTCTTGATATGCGAAAACTCTTGATCCCCTGTTCAATGAAAAATGCTATTCAATGAAAATGCTAGAAAGAAATGAAATGAAACATAAACCAAGTTAGGAAAAGGTTGAGCAAATTTTGGGGTGCAACAGGTGTCACTCTATATAAACTATTTTAATGCTATATCTCCAACCAATGTGGGACTTTAGGATCTTCCTAACACACCCCCTCACACCCAGCACTCTTTTTGGGCTTGGTATGTGGATTTAAATGGTGCGCTGCCCAAGGTCCGATCGATAGGCTTTGATACCATATTAGAGTTTGGCCTTACACAACTCTACAAAACCGGTTGGTAAGGTGAGAGGTGTCACTCTACATAAACTATTTTAATGCTCTATCTCCAATCAATGTGGGACTTTAGGATCTTCCTAACATGTCTACATATGGGTTGAAAGGAACTTATGACTGAATGTGCCTTAAGTTAGATCCAAACAAATATATTTTGAAATTTATATTAATTAATTTCTAAAAAACAATTAAAATTATTAATAAATTATTAACTTATTCTGTAAAATAATATTAAATAATAAATTATCCAAGTCATTATTGCCACGTCATTAAAAATTAACTTTATATCCCAATCATCAGTGACACGTATGCAAAATTGGGGGACCAACCAAATCTTAAGTGATGTAAATTTTAGGGATCAAAAAACTGGTTTTTAAAATGGAAGATTAAAAGTTAAAAAATATTAAAGTAGGGGTACTAAAAGTGCATTTAAGCTTAGAAAAAATAATACTTTTTTAGGGTTTCTGATTTTGATAGGAGAAAGTGACGACAAGATATTTTCTAGCACGAATTTGGAGAGCTTTGGAGCCATTTGAGACATATTTCTTCATTGATTTTCATGTACTCTTCATATTAACTCATGATATTTCATTTTTTAACTATGAGTACCTAGATTTCTCTTGATTAGGTCTTAGAAGATGAACTTGATTTTACTCTGTTGGATTATATGATTATTTGATATTATTTAAATGTTTTGATTATATAATTTCTATTCAATTACTTTTATTCTTAATGCTATTTGTGTGTTGACGAGCATGCAAAGTAAAGTTAGATGAGTAAGGATTATTGATCGCAAGTTTGCTGATCGAAAATAGAGAAATTGATTAACTTATTAATTAATTAGGAATAGGTAATTTTAAGTTTTGCCTAGAGAATTAATGTACATATATCATCTAGTTTTACTTCGAATCCATCTAAGGAATTAGAGAGTTGTCATCTAAATTAGTAAGTGGTAAACCAAGAAATTGAATACAATAGTATTGTTAATTTTCCCTAAGATTATAAATCAATTCAATTCAAATGATGCACAATTATCAATAGGGAAGAATTAAGGGATTCAAATAAGATCTAATTGCTTTCACATTATCGTATCTTTTACTAATTTTTATTCGCATGATTATTTTTTGCAAACTAATTTAAAACCCCCGCATTTACTTTAAATCTTACAATTATAACCTTGTTAAATTTATAATTCTTGTGAAGATGATTTTATTTTATTACTTAGAATTTATTACAGTTCCAGGATTATATTCATGCAACTCAAGTATGACTTCATCTTGTGCCCTCCAAATTTATTATCGAGTTCTTTTCTTTTATAGGGATTTATTTTTAACCTCCTTCAACCAGAAGTCACACTTTGATAGCTTAGCATAAAGCTTCTTCTCCTTCAGAACCTTCAACATAGTCCTCAAATGCTTTTCATGCTCTTCTTCTGACTTAGAATAGATCAGAATACCATCAATGAACACTACAACAAACTGATCTAAGTAGTTATGAAAAATCTGATTCATATATTCCATAAATACATATGGTGCATTAGAAACACCAAAAGGCATCACCAAGTATTCATAATGTTCATAACAAGTTCTGAAATTTGTCTTCTGAACATCCCTTTTAATTTTATTTGATGATAACCCGACCTCAACTCTATCTTACTGAAAACTTGAGCACCCACCAGTTGATCTATTAAATCATCTATAATGGGAAGTGGATACTTGTTCTTAATCGCCACTTTTTTCAACTGCCGATAATCTATACACAATCTCATACTACCATTGTTCTTCTTTACCAACAATACCAGAGCTCCCCAAGGCGACACACTTGGTCTTACAAACTTCTTTTCCAACAAGTCTTCCGGTTGTTTCTTCAAATCTGCTAATTTTGAAATCGACATTCTGTATGGTGCCATAGAAATAGGTCTGGTACTAGGGACAAGATCAATACTAAACTTCACTTCTCTTTCTAGCAATACATCTGAAATATCCTCCGAAAATACTTCTGGAAACTCTCGTACCACCTGCACTTCATCAATCATAGCTTGTCTGTCAATAGATAGCAATGCGAACATCGCAAACACATGAGTGTCATCTTCTAAAATCTCCTTCAACTCTTCCATAAATAAGAAACCATCCTCTCCTCATCACCAGGAGTATGATACCATACTGATTAATTAAAACAATTAATCTAAACATGGTTAAACATCAACCAGTTCATTCCCAATATAATATTGAGATTCATCAACAGCAAGCAAATGAGATCCACACCAAAATCCATATCAAAGATTCTCAAAGGACAATTCAAGCAAACAAGAGAAGTAGCCGCCGATCCCTTAGCAGAAGTTTCGATAACCATTTCTCCCTTCATCACTGATACAATAAGGCCTAGCCTTTTCATACATCAATCAGAAATAAAGGAATGATTAACACCAGTTCCAATAATAGCAATCAAAGGCGTATTACTAATATAACATATACCTCTGATCAACATGTCTTTACTGGAAGTTTGAGTTCCTGACAGAGCGAACACTTTGCCTTCAGTTGCAGCTTGCTTTAGTTTCTGGCAATGAGTACCGATATGACCAGGTTCTTCACAATTGAAGCAAATCGTTACCTTCTCAGTGCAATTAGCGACCAGATGTCCTATCTTACCACACTTGTAGAACTTCTTCACATCGCTCTTGCACTTATTGATGCGATGACCCATCTCACTATATCTATAGCACTTAGGAGTCATAGGAGCACCTCACTCACTCTGCTTCTTGCCATCAACATATCTCGGTTTACCTTTATCAGCTGAAGCTGCATAAGGCTTTCCACGGTTTTCTGTTGCTTTCCTTTCCTCTTGGCCAACCCCTTATAGTGAGTCAATCAAGCCTTGCTATCTTCTTCATAGATTCTACAACAATTCACAAAATCTAGAAATCTCCTGATTCGTTGGTACCTGATCTCCTGTTTGATCTCAGGCCTTAAACCATTCTCAAATTTGACACACTTCGAGAACTCACCAGTTGCCTCACTGTAGTGAGGGTAGAACTTAGCCAGTTCCATAAATCTGGCAACATATTCTGTAACCGACATGTTACCTTGCTTCAAATCCAGAAACTCAATTTCCTTCTTACCTCTAACATCTTCAGGAAAGTATCTCTTCATGAAATCCCTATTGAACACAACCCAAGTGATAAGTTATCATGTAGTTCCCAACCGTTGACGGGTGCTAACCCACCAGTCGTCGACCTCTTCAGCGGGCATGTGAGTACCTAACTGCACCTTCTATGCCTCAGGACAATTCATAACCCAGAAGATCCTCTCGATCTTGATTTCTCTGAGCCAAGTCTACGCTTCATCTGGGTAGTATCTTCCCTTGAAGGTAGGCGGGTTGTTCTTCCGAAACTCGTCATTCTCACCAGCATTAGGCTGATTCTGCATAGCATGAGCAGCAACCTGCAACACAACAATAATAGTGACATCGTTCCTTCCAGCAATTCTTTGTTACGCATTAACAACAATACACAATGGTTAAGGAAACAACATCGACATTAGTCAATTGTCACAAAATAACAAATCAATAACTTGGCCGGACAGACTAACTTGCTCTGATACCACTATGTAACACCCTAAATTTCCACTGTAATATTTTTAAATAAAACATCAGAGTAATTAAATTAAAACATACGAAACATAGAATGTTACGGTCAACATGCAAAACATGCTCATTATACTGACTATGTAACACTTATATTTTTGCATGATCATAAAGACTTGAACATGTCCAAATATAATCTTTATTGCAGCGGAATAACAAAAATCATGCATTGACTCATGGTATATAAAGTTCTCATGGTATCACATATCTATCAAACAGTGATGAAACGTGATAAAGGTAATGTTTACAACATCAAAGAAATATAATTCAAAATGCATTCCACGACACCCCAGTGTTACAATCAGAGCAGACGCCAACTACAAAGAAAAAGTAAGGAGACTCCATCTTCAACTCACATCTGAGTCCTACTGTGGAGTATCTGCACATTGCCCATGCAAAGGAAATACTCAACCAGAAGGAGTGATATATCATGATATTATAAAGGAAAGCATGTTAAACGACATGCATTAAGTTAACACAACAACGATTCAATTAAACATCTCACATCAATCACCCAATAATATCATCACCAATTATTCACCAACCAACAAGAAATCACACGATAACAAATCGATTCATCACACAAAACTACATACTTATCAACATAGCATCATGGATAATATATAATGCAATGAGACTCACACTCAACTCAATGCTTATACATGTGGTACCAATTTTCATGAACACTCAGGTTCACCATTATGATCCCTACCTCCTAGGATCAGAACCACTCACTGATCCATCAACTCCGAATCAGCTACCGGCCCAATACACACAATGGGATTTTAGACTCACCAACAACGAACCATTTGTCTACAAATTATGTAACGCAACTATTTGTGCATCCAACAAAAACAACATCGTGCACAATAATCCACCACCATGGTTATTGTACACCTCCCAAATTGGTCAATAAGCACACAATATATTTTATAGAGTCTGGATATATATATATATATATATATATATATATATATATATATATATATATATATATATATATATATATATATATATATATATATATATATATATATATATATATATATATATATATATATATATATATATATATATATATATATATATATATATATATATATATATATATATATATATATATATATATATATATATATATATATATATATATATATATATATATATATATATATATATATATATATATATATATATATATATATATATATATATATATATATATATATATATATATAATGAAATCACAACAACATCATTAAACATACTCATATTCCATCAATAACACCACAACAACCTCTTTATAACAACATTCAAGTTTCGTTACTTACAATAGTGCTTCTTAACATATGCAACAATTAATAGTCACATTCCTCAACATATTAAACATAAAAATACTGGGAAAATGTTTCACCTAATTATGCCATGCTAAAGTTCTACTTATTAGCTTTCCAACAGTTCAAATGGTTTGTCATTTGGATAAACGGTTAAAAAGTTATGATCAAAATCGTTCTCAACATTTTTCTTCCTGTGTTGATGCATTCTGTTCCAATTTTCAAAATATTACATTCGGGTAGCATTAGGTCGACCCACCAGACCCTGGAGGTCGATGCACACTGCTACGAAGCTCAAACATCACTTTTAAAAAGCACTTTCACCATAGATTTTCACACCAAAGCCTATGCTATAGAAATCCATCATCATAGACTCGATTTTATACTAAATGGCATCATAAAACTCAATTATACCATGTTTAACCATGGATTAACATCATATCATCATCAATTTCATACTTACGACTCGAAACTTCAAAACTCAACAATGGAGGAACTTTTCAACAATTCAAAAACAGAAAATATCACACATATATGCAAATGAAATTCATCACATACCAATTAAACAATTCATCACATACCCATTAACAATTTCAACATTCATCACCTACCAATTAGCAACTTCAACATCAATTACTTCACAACCATCATATCACAGAACAACACACAATCCACAAAGTAAGAACCTAACTTTTACCCACTATTCAACATACTAACTCATAGAAGATCAAAACCCCACCCTTACCTTGTAATCAAGCTTTCTAAACCTTCACAAATGAAATTCTTACCAGCGAACTTACCTGCACTCTTACCTGCGAGTTTACCTGCAATTTGTGGGAACAAAGCTTAAAATAAAAGTAATGATGTCTCAAACCGTCATAATTGTTGGAGTGGTGGTTGGAACAACGGTTTTAGCAATCGTCGCGATATAGGCTGGCGACACACGCTTTTGTGACAGAGCCACAACTGTCGCGACACAAATTTTGTGGCGGTTCTGTAACACCCCACTTTCCAACAATAAAATAAAATAAAATATTTTCAAATAATCATCAGAGTTTCTCCACCAAAGTGGGATATCACATCGTAAAATTCACTAAAACACTTTATTAGATATTTTTCAAAATAAAGCAGCGGAAATTATTATTAATTCATCATTCTCGGTCATCCGCCAAATTACATAAAACGTTCATTAAGAAGGTTCACCAAAGTAAAATACGTCACACGAGTAAAACAAATTCAACATAAAACAGATAGACACCCAAGTCCCGTGCTACGTATAAGAGCATCCTAAGACTCGACTCGCACACCACTATCCAAGCTAGCTATGTACCTGGATTATCTGTACTTCCGAAGAAGCACAGACCATAACAACAACAAAGGGGTGAGAAAACATGATCAGAATTATCGTTAATAAGATACATGAAACAAAGGTAGTAATCATACAATTCGTCACCCAACATTCAACAGACCCGACCTACAGTCCACCATCAACCACAACATACAATAATGCAAATATGCAACTCAATACCATGCATGCGGTACCGACTCAGTGGTTCATTCAATCGAACCCCGGATAGATCACATACACCCCTCCTTGGCAATGATCTATCTCCACCATTCTCCACAAAGGAGTACGGATGAATCACATACGCTCCTCCTGAGCAATGATTCATCCCACCAAAACACCATGATATGCACGACACTAAATGTACAACAGATAAACTCAAGCACACTAAGTGCACACGATCCTCCTGATCACATCACCAAACATCATATATATTACACAACAAATAAACACAAGCACACTAAGTGCACACGATCCTCTTGATCACCTCACCAAACATCATATATATTACACAACAAATAAACACAAGCACACTAAGTGCACACGATCCTCCTGATCACCTCACCAAACATCATATATATTACACAACAAATAAACACAAGCACACTAAGTGCACACGATCCTCCTGATCACCTCACCAAACATCATATATATTACACAACAAATAAACACAAGCACACTAAGTGCACACGATCCTCCTGATCACCTCACCAAACATCATATATATTACACAACAAATAAACACAAGCACACTAAGTGCACACGATCAAACTCAAGTAAATAATCAATAAATCATTTCACTTGATCCATGGTTTAGTTACTATTTAATTAACCAATGACTACCCAAACATATTGGATATAAAAATATTTGGCAACTAATTCTATTATATATACTATGTTATAGATCTATTCATTAGCTTTCCAACGCTTCGAACAGGGACTAAAACCGACTTACGGATCAAAAGTTATGGCCAAAACTGTCGAAACAGAAAATTCACTAATATACATACAGCTTTGAGCCAACCGCTGGTCGGCGCATAGCAAACAGAAGCAAAATCCAAAAAGACGCAAACAATATGCGTCGACCGCTGCAGCGTTTGAGTCGACGCAAGCAGCGCAGAATGTAGAAAATTCTGCATTTTCCACCGTTGGAGGCCTTCCGGACCTCCGATTTCAATTCCGTAAAAAGCCCCGATTTCAGAATTCGAAATCCTACCATAATATGACAATTATAACAGCCAACAACATATTTTTAAATGTCATATCATCATATATCATATAACCATACTTTTCAAAACCATGGAATTTAGGGGTTTCTATCCTAAATGTGATCCTACCCATCATACGCTATTACACCATCACAATGATCATACGAAAAACCACCCTTATTGTCCAGAACTGTTATCTTGCTCAAATTCAAGCCTATTTCTCCATTTCTATCTCTTGTCCTCTCGATACTGTAAGTGCTCTTGATTGGCTGCATTTTGTGGCAATACATTAGTGTATGTATGAATGTCATGTCTGATATTGATACATTCATAATATGGACTGTGCAGGGTAAGTTAACTCAGCTAACTATAAGTTAAGCTGGATGTCATACTCAATGTTATGACATAGGTCGTATGACATCAAGCGCAGGTTTGTTATTCTGGTAGCTAGAACTCAGGAAACAAATCAGAAGCTCAAGCTGGAGTGCAAGAGACATTTTATAAGCCCTAGAGGAACTAATATGTACCTGATTAAAGTGGAAAGCGTGCAGAATACTGAAGAGAGGTTTTATTATGGATAAAACCTAATTTATGCACCAAGGCCCAAAGGGAGTGAAGCGACTATAAATATCAGAAGGAGCAATTCTGTAGAGCAGCTCTTGACAGAAGAATAGAGAGTGCAAAGCAGAGAGTCCTAGGAAGTGAAGAAGGCTAGTTTTCACGTATAAAGTCTGTTTAGGAATACTTGTACTCCAAGCAATTGTCTGGTGGATGATTGCATTGGATAGGTAGATTCTAGGCTGTGTCTCACTCGAAGCTGTGAAGCAAGGGTGTGTGAGTTCCTTGATCAAAGCTGTGAAGCAAGATCAAGGTGTGTGTTTTAGAGTGTCTCTTCAAAACTGCTTTTGCAATTGTAACTGATATCACAGGTGTGTGATAGTCGGGGAGTGAGTGGGTATACTCAAGTACTAGAGAGTCTCTAGGCTGAAGTGTCATTTGGTAGTGATTAAGTGAGGAGTGTAAACTGGAGGTTTAACTCTGAATTGATACTGCTAATAGTGAATTTCCTCCCTGGCTTGGTAACCCCCAGATGTAAGTGTTGTTGACACTGAACTGGGTAAACAATTATTGTGTGTTTACTGCTTTATAGTTACTGCATAATAGTAGGTCTGTAGTGAATGTCACAGTGGATGTTATAACTTCTGTGATAACATCCATCGTGTGCTAGCCAGAATTTTCAGATACTACAACCAATACACATTATCCTATCAATTTCTACTAGTTTTAACTTCAGAACCCACCCGATGTTCATCATCAGAACTATCAGAGTTACTCAGAACCCCACCCAAATTTACAACAACAATGGATGTACCAAATTCTACAATATCATACACCAAATTTACCCATATCAACAACAACAACAATTATGAACACCAATCCACCAATTCATCAACATACAGGTCATATTCATCAAAATCTCTACGGGGTTAAAGAATCCCCTTCTACCCAAATCATGCAATTTACCAATCTTAACCCGTTTCTCCCCCTTACCTCGATTAGTGCTCTGATTGTTGAAGAATCTTTAAGAATCGTTAGCCCTAGCCCTCTTTCCTTCCTCCTTGTTCTTCCTTTTTTCTCTTTTCTCTTGGAACTGATGTATCGTGTTCTAACTTTCTTTTCCCAAAACTTCTCTAATATTACTTATTCCCTTATCACTTATTCCAACCACTCATATTCCCAATAATAATAATAATAATAATAATAATAATAATAATAATAATAATAATAATAATAATATTATTATTATTATTATTATTATTATTATTATTAATCATTAAACTATTATCCTTATTAATTATATTATATTACTATTAGACTCCATACTCTATTAAATAATTCCCTCTAAATAAGGACACCCACCCAACGCCCACAGGCACACTCCCACGTAAAGGCACACCAAAACAACATAACGCCAAAAAGACTAAATAATTAAAAATGGGTGTTACAGGTTCAAGCCGCCCTAACCTTCTAAAAGTAACCGTCGTAACTTGTCATTTTTCTTGTAGTGAGATTCTTCGAAGAATTTAACCTGTCACACCCTAAATTATACCTAACACCCCCCAATGTTTCATAATGGAAAAACTACCCCTAGGTGAAAAACACACTAAGTTTTCATATGAAATTTCCAGTAGGCATATTGAAAGTTCTGGTAGTTCATTTGAAATATCCGGTGTACCGGAAATTTAGAAATTTACGATAATGTGCAAAATGTTTAGGAAATTTGGAATTTTCGTGGTGATACCGAAAATTTCAACCTAAGTGAAACTTTCAGTAGTTTCATTTTTATGATTTTTTTGATAATCAAAATTTTGCCGACAGTTTTCTATGGCTGTGACTGCACCGACAATTTGTTTGGTCCATAATAGATTCAAAGTTGTATAAAAAAGGGTCACATGTTGAAATTCTGGTATCAGACATGAGATGTCGATGGAGATGTCACGACACTAATATCTGAACAATTACCACTATATGAACAAGATAAAATGTAGTTAACAATTGTAAAGAGACATAAGAAATTGTTAACCCAGTTCGGTGCAAACACACCTACGTCTGGGGGCTACCAAGCCAGGAAGGAAATCCACTAAACAAAAATAGTTTGAAGACACACAACAAACTCTTTCTAGTTTACACTCTTCGCACCTAATCTATACTAATGTAACTTCTATCTAAGACACCTCTCACTCCCTCTCAATCACATGTAGTGATAAAAACAGAATATTAAAAAGTAGAAGACACACTTCAAGGACAACACTTGATCTTGTTTAAAAGCTTCAATCTAGTACAATGCACTTGTGCTTAAAATCTTAGAGTGGATAACTTATAACTCAAAGAACTCAGTCCAATTCAAACATCAAAGTGATGAGTGAATGGCTCACAAATAACAACAACACAAGAAGGTAAAAACCTATTCCTTACGCAATGCACACTCACAACCCTAGCTTCTCTAATCTTTAAATAGGATTGAAAAGAATTTATATAGAAACACTTTGAATGGGCTTGGGCAATAGCAAAAACTAACTCTGATTTGATAAAATCAAATTAGATAATTCTTCAAATCTTTTCATAATTAACGTCATAGAAATAAAACCAAATCAGATTTGATCAAATCAAATCAACCTCCAAATCTTCTCAAGATATTCTGCACGAAAATAGAACAAAAGATTCCACAATACTCCACGAATTATCCAGCATAAGCTCTTTTGTTTAAAGAAGATCTCCACGTTGATTTGTACCAGCAAACACTCTTACCATAAAAGCACACACGGTTGCACAAAAACGCAACAGACAAAACATAACATTCTGACTGAATGTTCTGTACACAAATCTCAGGACATCATACTTGACATCATGAACTAAACCCTGCAACATCAAGAAGAACCACCTGTAGAATTTTAAGATCATATGTCAAGACATCCTATAAGGCATCTTGTGATAACACTAAGTTTTACCAAAATTGCTGCCAATTAAGAACTAACACATGTTGTTGATAAACACATCTCAAAAAATGTCTCTTCCTCAATTTTTGATTAAGGTAGAAGTGTACTTCAATGGAGCCACCTTTTTCGATGGCACCACCTTTTTTGTCGACCTGACGTTGAAGTTGAATGAATTGTTGCCTAATGGCAGCAACAGAAAGGTGAGAAAGGTCAAGTTTCGTGAAGATTGGATTGATACTAACGGGAGGGTGAAATACAACCTGATTGAATTGAAGAACGACGAAGATGTGAAAGAAATATGGCGATCATTTCACCGTAGGATAACAAAGGGGCCCATCGAGTTAGATGCGAAGCTTTCAAGATCCGTTGACGGCATAATAGAAATGCTGAAATGTTCTGAAGCGTTTGGTAGTGTTTAGGTTTTTCTTATTTATTAATCATATTGTAGTGTTAAGTGTTTTTTGTTTAAATTGTGTAATCCATTGTTAGATGTTAGTTAACATTCACAATGCAATTTAAGGGAGATCAATAATATTAGCTAATAAAGTGTTATGATGAAGATGTCTGAATAACATACAAATAATACAAATAATAAAAAAGATATCTAAATAGCCCCCCCACAGGCTATGTGTGTAGCCCAAGCTAATCCAGTATAAACCTCACCATCTTGGTTTACCAAACTCATGAGGTTATCCATAATCACTGCAATCATTTGGAGGCGTTGTTGGTCATCAACATGATCTACTAGAGGAGACAGCGACAACAAGTCATCAACAGGTACCCAGTCATCAAAAACACCATCATCAGCTGAGCGTGAGGTGATGCGAGGGTGTGATATAGTGAGGTACCACTCTAAGTAACCATCCTCGCCGTGCGAGGGGTACTGAATAGTGATCGCTCGATATTTGATGGCACGACCATAGCTGATGAAGTTATTTTGAAATCACCAGTCAATCCCTAAAGCTGAAATATGTGCAATTGGTCGTGGATACTCTGACCATAATCATAATGTCGCATACACCTCTCAGGCAAGTGTCTAGCAACCATGGTCTCCCACTGCATATAACTTAAATATAATGACGACTCCTCGAACTCACAGTGGACTATATGACCAGTGTATGGTGTCCAAATGACATCCTCTAGAATCAACACATCGAGCCTCCTCATATACTTAGCAACACAACCAGGATGTGATTGTCTCACCTTTCACCCCTTCGCCCGTGGGCCCCCCCACCTTGTAATGATGCACCCTCCTATCATAGATGGTAGGGAAATGCTCGTATATCCAGCACTAAAATCAAAACACAAATACATCGAATAATAATTTATGGAGATCATACGTAAAAAATAAATACAAAAGCAACAACGTATAATAATTTAAAGCATACCTGTAACATACTCAAATAGCCAACAAGTTGTTTGGTCTCAAAGACCCTCGCCACTCCAAGGACCGTATACAATTGAGTCAACACAACACACCCCAAGCCTAGTTGGTGTTCTCCAGGCTACTAAAGAGGCACAACTATCAGGCATCAATATAAATACCATACTTGTCCGCAAAGAGAGTACATGATACTATATGTAGCATGTACGCCCCAACGACAGCCTCATACCTCCCAGCAGCTACAAGCCGATCGTATGTCTTCCAAAGCCAATGCATACAAAGGCGCACACGCCTGGTCACACCAAACTCCTCCAGCACCTCCGCCTCAAACAAACTCAAATCATGTTCCCCAACCTGACATGCAATGGTCATGCTAAGAACGAGCATACACAATCTTCGGGAAGTCCTTCATCTTCGGGATAATCCGACTGACCTGCTCAAGCATCCGAATCTTCGAGAAGTCCTTCATCTTCGACCCCTGAGATGTCACATTTAGTGTGGGTCGCTCATATGACAACAAAATATAAACAAATTAGTTGATATATCATGTGACAGACATATATAAACAAAAATTTAAACTAAACATAAAAGACATATACCTCACCCTGCCATAACCGTAAGGCCACATGCTCAGCATACTCTATAAGCACAGACCGGTCAATGGGTCCTCCTGGGAATACTCAATCAATATGCACAGAGGGCTCAGTCGAAGGAGTCGTAACCTTCGTGTGAGCAGTAACTGATGGGCCCGACTCACCAACAACAACATATGGTTGTACCTCCTGAACAACCTCCTGAGAAACCTAATAAACAACCTCCTAAGTAACCTCTTGAACAACTGGATCAACCACCGGCTCACCAACGGGATCAACTTCAAGAACATCTGGCAGTACCTCATCTGTAGCCTAGTCTACGGGTCGGCGTTGAGTGGAACGAGGTACCCAAAAATGGCCCCGCCCAGCTAACCGTTTCTGGTGTGAACCAGTGGAGACCACTCGTCCTGCCCGTAGTTGGGAGTACTCAGCATCAACACCCCTGGAAGCCCTACCATGGTCTGATGCTCGATCCACAACTCTCTGCAATAGTGTTGTCTCTGGCTCTAGATTTCAACTTATTGTAGATTTCCTCATCAAGGATTTTTGCATTCTTGTACACACTTTATGTACAAATCTTTCCATATTCAATAAAATTCATCATTTGATTTCTCATTTGTCTTTTTTCAGTATTTGTTTGCAAAGCAAATGATTATTTGTGATTATAATACTATAAAGCGTTGAGAATAATAACAAGCTAAATCAACAAAGCAACTATTATGCATTGCATGCTTTACCGAAAATCCCTAAGGGATGATCGATAATCCTCATTGCAGGCTTGATCCCCAGCAAACACTGTTTTGGTTCGTCGGAAGGTTGGTTTACCTCCCATTTTGCCATCAGAACTATGATTAGTCCCCAAGCAGAGACATGTTTACTTTTCCCCAACAAGAGCGTGATTCTCGCAACATCCCCAGCAGGTCAAAGTCGTCATTCCCCAGCAGCGATAATGTTGCAGTTGTCCGTTGTTCTCCCCGAGCTGTAGGGTTCAGCTGGACCGTGGTATTCCCCAGATGGATCAGATACATTTTGAAGATCGTCCAGGGTTCCTTCACCCCGGCGGTGATAATAGTAGTGGCTTGGAAATTCGAGATTCTAGATGTATTCACCAGCAGAGTAGTCGTCATCTTAGTTTTTTTCCCCATCTGAGGATGTCAAGTTCGTTTTGCTACGATCCCTACCATCCGCAAAACAGTACTTTAACCTGCGCCATTGCATGACAAGATATTAAGCATCATGTAAGATCAACCATACATAGCATATGCATCAAGGATACTCCCCATTGACTGATTCATCTCCCCAACAAATATTCAGCCAAGCTTCTCATCTATCAACTCTCAAAACACTCACCTTTATAAAAATATTCTTTTGTCGCCGTCGGACAAACTTTCGAGCTACTCTTTTATTTAATCCCCTTCTACCTCGAATAATCGAAAAGCTGGCGCAATTCGAACATTCAGATCCAAGAAGATTAAATAGGGGCAGTTGTCGTAACCCGAAATTTGACCTCCCCTTTTGCCTTTTGCATAAGCATGTGCGTTCGCATCGCTGACATACGCACTAAAATTTTTTATCTGTGGTTTTGTTACAAGAATATTTCGATTTACTAAGCCCGATTAATTGCATCCTCACAAGGTCATTACATTATCAACACAAACAAAATATAAGAGTTTCCATGCCCATTCATCAAAGCAAAAGGGTGAAAATCAGAATCATGGCCACAATACTTTTTTTAAGCAAATTGGGCAAGTTTTGTCTGTGGTAATCGATTACCACTTTGCTAGGAAAAATGAAGTAATCGATTACCACATGTAAATGGGAATATTTTGCTGCATTTTCATGACAACAACTTTTCCACTACTTCTTTGGGGTTTACTTGGTTCTACCATTATGTGGAATATTCTAGACATTGCAGGACCTTTTAAGACACTTCAAGGCATTTATTCTAATACATCACTTTGAATCAAGACTACCATGTAACTTCATTTCCAAGCATGAGGACCATTTGATTTGGACTTGCATTGGGATTACTCCACCGAGTTAACAAATAACTAACTGAGTCAATTTCCGACTCAGTGAGTTAAGTGTAACTAACTTCAAAGCTAGTGTCAAAGCAAACTACAAAGCAAATTTCAAACCTAGCCACTCCTAAGCTAGCTTCTATATAAAGAAATCCTCACCATTTCACAAGGGACCTTCAACCATTCTCACAATTCTTCACTTTTCACTCTCTCATTTCTCTCAATTCTCTCTGCATTTTCTGCAATTTCTTCACATTCATCTTCATCTTCTTCCCAAAACCACACTAGAGCTTAACTCTCACCATTCAAGAGTAGCAAATTTCACATTGAAATTGCTTTTCTCTTGAGCTTAAACCTTCATCACGTTGCATTTCTTCTTGGATCTCTGTAATTACAGTAACTTCTACTACAATTCAAGTGATCAGTTCAATATTTTCGGTGTAAATTTGATTTCGGAGCTTTTATCGCGTTTCGATCAATTTCGCTACGATTTGATATCAAGCTTGATATTCTCTGATTTTCTTGTCTTATTCTCACTACACTTTATTCACAATAATCACCAAGGCAATTCTCCGTCAGGTAATTGATTACCATTGTGACAGAAGGCAATTTTTGTGCTTTTTCGAGTTTGTTTGATATTATTTCCTCATTTAACTTCTATGGATTGATATGCTTGATATTTGTGGATATTTTATGAGCTGTTCAACTTCTGTTTGAAGCATGTATGCAAACTTTCGATGCACGATTTGTCAATTCTTGGAATTGTTTACATATTTTAACATTGTATGATCATGTTGATTCTTGCACATTTTGCTTACAAGATGACATGATTTATGGTGCATGCTAATTGACATTTGGTACTGCATTGCAATTTCATTCTTGATCATATTAAGTTTGTTCTTCATTAAGCAAGTTTAATATTGTATAATCAATAATCCGCATGTTTGCTTTGACGATCTTTTGTTTCGCTTGAAATATTGTTGGCTTGTTCTTTCCTTTTTGATTAATTGATCGAAACCTTGTTTCGATTAGTTGATATTCCCTCTTTCTTCTCTTTAGGATCTTTTAGAGTCTTATTCTCTCGATCCCCTGCTGAGTCAGAGGTCTACACAACACATTGGAGCAATGTACAACTTATGTCGTTTCTCTGTCGGTTTCATCTTCCACACTATACTTTGGGTTCTAGAAAAGGAGTGAGGATGAAGTATATCCTACCCTCATTCTAACTATTTCTGGTCAGGGGTGCTTGACCCTGAACTTAGAATAGTCACCTCTATATCCGAATTGTGGTGTCTCCTGAGTTTGATCCTTGATCAGTCACTCCTTTCAATCCTTCCTTTGATCAATCACTGTTTCCTTGGTTCAAGATCATTGTTTCTTCCTTGGGTTAATCACCTCCTCTTGGTTAATCACCCATTCTCTGGTTGATTATAGTCTGCCTGCTAAAATCAATTCTCTTCTTCCCCAGCGAAGTCGCAATCCTTTTTCTTTGATTAATCACAGTCTTTCAGTTAAACACTGAATCTCTGGCGAAGTTCGCAACCTTCTCTTGGTTCTATCTTCCTTTTTGTTGGGTTAATCATTGCTTGTCAGTTAAAACACCAAATTGCTCTTTTTCTCAATTAACCACAGTTTGTATGTAAACATACTGAGCTTCTCTTTGGTTAATCACCTTCTCTTGGTTAATCACTCGTTTTTTGGTTGATCACAATCTGCCTGTTAAAATCAACTTTCCTTGGGTCAATCACCTTCTCTTAGTTAATCTCTCATTCCTCAGTTAACCATAATCTGTCTGTTAACATACTGAGCTTTTCTCGAGTTAATCATCGTCTCTTAGTTAATCACTCATTCTTTTGGTTAATCACAGTCCTTCTGTTAAAACCAGTATCCCCAGCAGTTAGCAACCTTTCTTTGGTTCAAACACTCGCACTTTTGGGTTAGTAACACTCTTTTGGTTCAAATACTCTTTCTTCGGTCAAGTACTGCTTGTTTCGTTCGTGTACTGAACTCCTTTTGGGTCACAACCTTTGCTTGCTTCCACACCCGTCCATTGGGTCACAACCTTTGCTTGGTTCTACACTCGTCCTTTAGGTCATAACCTTCGCTTGGTTCCACACCCATTCTTTCGATTAATCATTGTTTATCAGTTAATATACCGAAATTCCCTCATAGTTAAACACCGTCTCTCGGTTCAATGCTCCCTTTCTGGTTCATCTTATTCCATCTATTGACACCAACTCTTTTCCCCCACATAATCATAATCTTCTTTTCCTTCGGTTAATCACTGCTTGCAATTTAATGCACCGAATATTCGGTGTCTGTTACTTTGTCTCAATTCAATTCTTTTGCTCCTTTATTCTCCTGATTTCGACATCATTTCTTTGTTTTTTCTTTAGTGGAGTCATCACCGTTACCTTTGGCCTTCTCCACTAGAATCTTTCTAATTTCCTTCGCTCTTGGTTTTGACACCATTCTTCTGTACTCCTCAGCTGAGTCTTTCTACCCCTTTCGCTCTTGGTTTTGACATCACTTCCTCTTCCTTTTCTTTCTCCGTCTTTGCCCCGAACTACGTAGGCTCTGATTTCCTCATTGCACTGTGAGGATACGTAGGCACGAGATCGCGAGATCTTGGCGAGCTACTCTCTACCTTCTTTCACCTTCTCCTTTCTCTTTCCCTGGTTCTCTGAACTACGGAGCTCTGAATTCCTCATTGCACTATGAGGATACGTAGGCACGAGAGCCCTAATCCTCCACGAGCACTTCTTTCTCTCTTTCTTTCCTTCATTTTCTCTTTTCCCTTTCCTTTTTAGCTAGTAGCCTTTAGATATATAACCCATCTAAGCTTAGAAGTAAGCAAAACGGTTTACGTCGAGTACTACAAATGCGTGAGGTGCTAATACCTTCCTCTCACATAACCGACCTCCTTATCCGTTTCTCTTTCCTTTGAGCTTTTATCGATATTTTCTATGTTCTTTGGGACTAAATAAAGTTTGGTGGAGACTCTGTTGTATCTTTGAGTGTGTGATTCACTCAGGTATAATCTCACTAGCTTCAACTGTAAATTTAAAAATTTTGAAAAATATTTTTGCAAGTTAGTTTTATCTTTTCATACAGTATAGAGATGTGAGATATAACTGAGAAGTGACAGGTTAATTGCTCAATTCTTCGTTATGAAAGATGGATTAAAGGCCACATTAGAAAAATTGGAACGTGTAATGTCTTCCATGCTGAAATGCAGAGCTTATATCCAGGATTGAACATGGCTTAGCGAGAAAATATATCTCATCTCATCATAGAATGCGACTCTAAAATTTTTATCAACCTAATCTCCAATAATTACAAGTTCACTGGAAATATTCTGATTTTGCCCCTCCACATTCGTAATATGTTTAGTTTAAAATGATGTTTCGTTTGTCTTAAATTATAAAATATTGAGTAAGTTAAAAAACATAATTATTATTATATAAAAAAGAATAATTATCCATAACTTTATAATATTAAGAAATTTAAAAAATTAGAAGAAAAAATTTAAAGAATTAGAAGAAAATATAATAATATTAAATAGAAGGTATATTGAAAATAAAATCATTAATGCATTATAATTATATAAAGTGATTTATAAATTGAGACAAATTGTTTTAACAAATTAACAAGTATGTCTAAATCAATTATACTTGGCTCGAATGCAATAGAATTGCCGGCTAAATTTAGCATTTCTTAAAGGTGATTTAGAGGTTTTGAGTTTATAGAACCCTCTTAATGAACTTCAGAAACTCCATTTTAATAATTTATAAGGGGATCACATGCCTAGAAATTTAGCTCGTTTCTTAATTTTCTTTCTTTAGGTTACCTTATAATATGGACATCTTTACAAATTCTAGAATATTTGTACTTATTCATAAATTACTGAAATAAAATGACCTATCTTTACAAACTCAGATCAATTTTGTAACTTGTTGGTTTTCTTTCTTTTGCCTATTAACATTTGCAATAATTTGTTTTTGATAAATAAAGCAGTGGTAGCTTAAATTATTAATCAACCCATACACTTTTGACTTTTAAAATGCACCTTTTACTTTAAAATGATTAAAACTCAACTGATTAAAAACCAATTATTAGTAACAACTTAATTTTTAATTTTTTTTGTGTACATTTGATCGTTAATGTATTTAGTTCATATATATATATATATATATATATATATATATATATATATATATATATTATGAGTCAAATTTACTTAGAAGGTATACTTAACATTATTGCCGAGATTTAAATCCTGAACCTTCAATTTCTTTTAACCGTTAACTCAACTATTTCAAGTCATTTGAACTATCTATCCTACAATGCTATAGCATGTGAATTCAATATTTAAAAAGTAAAGATACATTATTTCTTTTCATTTTGATTAAAAAAAATCACTAGCAAACATGTCAGATATTATATCATTATTATTCCCTGTTTCAAAAATGCAACATACTTTTATATATATGGAAAGCAGAGGCAGTAAGTAACTAATAAAGAAAGAAGGAAATGGTGGTGACAAAAGTGACCAGAAAGTGTTGAATCAGTGTATCAGACAAACAAAACAGCAACATGGAAGGATCTTCTTCTGCAGATCTTCATCGTCATGAATCAGATATAGAGCTCATTGCTCCTGAAAACATCACAAAGTTAAGTGTTGCTGAGCCTAAAGCTGGCACCTATGTTGACCATAACAAAAAAGAAGAAGAAGAAGAAGTAGCAGACTATGTTGAGGTGACCATGGATATTCAAGGCGGTTCTGTTGCCTTACACAGTATGAAAACGATAACAGAAAGTGAGATGGGAGAGAGTGATCGCGAGAAACTGTGTTTGACTGGGAAGAGGTTGGTGAAGAAGAAATCTTTTGGTGCTTCAGTGGTTCAGAATGCTACTATTCGTATAAAGCAGCTGAAGCGTTTGACATCATTTGCAAAGCCAGAACCAGCAAAACGATTGGAAAGAACCAAGTCTGCAGTCGCTCATGCTCTCACTGGACTCAAGTTTATCAGCACCACCGATGTTAGTGCAGGATGGTCTAAAGTTGAGAAAGAGTTTGAGAAGCTTACTGCTACCACGGATGGATATCTTCCTCGCGCTCTCTTTGCAAAATGCATAGGTAAGCCAATTCTACTATATTGCTTCAAATGATATGATAAGAACTTTGGATACTATAACCAATGTTTTTTGCCGACAGCGACTATTTGAGTTGCATCAGTTGTATTTGACAGTAATTCTCTGCAATATCAAAGATTGCAACGATCAAGTGATTAAAAACTTTGATTATAAATTATGGAGTAATTTCTAAGTGTTTTTTTGAATTTAATTGTAGGATTGAATGCGGAGTCTGAAGCGTATGCGGAGAAGCTTTTTGATACTCTTGCTCGGCAGAGAGGTATTCAAGGGGGTTCGATTAACAAGATCCAGCTTAGGGAGTTCTGGGACTGTATTTCTGACCAGAGCTTTGATACTAGGCTCAAAACATTCTTTGACATGTAATTCTTTCTTTTGGTTAATGTAAACATTTTGTGGAATGCTTCTTAAACATATCACCGACATTTGATTTGGATTGCAGGGTTGACAAAGATGCAGATGGAAGAATCACTGAGGAGGAGATAAAAGATGTATGGTATCATAATATTATTATAGTTTTCTATCCGACATTTTTTTTGTTAATAAATTGTGTTTTATGTGATTCTGCTCTCAGATTATATGTCTGAGCGCCACTGCCAACAAACTGTCAAACATTCAGAAACAAGCGGAGGAATACGCGGCTTTGATCATGGAAGAACTTGACCCGGATGACACAGGATATATTTTGGTAATAAAAGACAAAATCTACACTGTAATGTCCATGTTAAAATAACTATTTCAATACTATAGAATTGTGACCGTAATTATTTGGCCTCTTTGGTAACAGATAGGAAATCTGGAGACTCTCTTGTTGCATGCACCTGAAGAAAATACAAGGGGAGAAAGTAAGTACTTGAGCCAAATGCTAAGCCAAAAGCTTACGCCTATGTTTGAGGAAAATCCTATTAAGAGGTGGTATAGAGATACAAAGTACTTCTTCCAGGATAACTGGCGAAGATCTTGGGTGTTTGCGCTGTGGATTGGTGTGATGTTAGGTCTTTTTGCCTATAAATTTGTGCAATATAGAAGAAGAGCTGCATATGAAGTGATGGGGCATTGTGTGTGCATGGCAAAAGGTGCTGCTGAAACACTTAAGTTGAACATGGCTATTATCTTATTGCCTGTTTGCCGAAACACCATCACTTGGCTCAGGAATAAGACCAAGCTAGGCACTTTTGTTCCCTTTGACGACGGCCTCAACTTTCACAAGGTAATTTTCGCTTCTGATTTTTCCCTAGAGAGTTGCAAGAAAATAAAATACACACATTGTTTTTGGATTATAGCAGCTTTCACAAGTGACAGGATGAAATTAAGAGTATTTTTGCAGATGATAGCTGTGGCAATATCGCTTGGTGTTGGGATTCATGCTATTTATCATCTTGTTTGTGATTTTCCTCGCCTTCTTCACGCAAGCAATGAAAAGTACAAGCTGATGGAGCCTTTTTTCGGACGTAAACCATCGAATTACTGGTATTTTGTCAAATCATGGGAAGGAGTAACAGGGATCCTAATGGTTGTGCTAATGGCAATATCCTTTACACTGGCCAATACTAGGTTCAGGAGGAACCGCACCAAACTACCTAAACCGTTTAACAAACTCACAGGTTTCAATGCCTTTTGGTATTCTCATCACCTCTTCATCATTGTCTATGCCCTCTTGATTATCCACGGGACCAAACTTTACCTAACTAACGAATGGTACAAGAAAACGGTTAGTAGCATCAGTAAACCCCTACTCTAGTCATTTATGTAATTGATTCAGACACATAATAATACTATTGTGTGCTTTTCTAGACTTGGATGTATCTTGCTATTCCCGTCACCATTTATGCATTGGAAAGGCTTACTAGAGCACTTAGATCGAGCATCAAGTCGGTGAAAATATTGAAGGCGAGTAACAAATAATTATAATGAAATATTATTCATATGATATGATATGAAGACACACATGTTTGTCTCAGTAAGTACTTTTGGCAAGTTCAGAAAGTATAAAGGTCTCATTCCATTTTCATTTCATTGCTAAATTTAAAGGTTGCTGTTTATCCTGGAAATGTGCTGGCGATTAATATGTCAAAGCCTCAAGGGTTTAGCTATAAGAGTGGACAATACATGCTTGTCAATTGTGCTGCTGTGTCTCCACTAGAATGGTATGTATTTGTTTTTTTGTTTTTTTTTTGAAGAAACATGTTCTATATGAAATATGCCATCTAAAAATCATCACATAACCTTAATTCATGAATTATGCATTTTACAGGCATCCATTTTCTATAACTTCTGCTCCTAATGATGATTACCTTAGCGTTCACATTAAAATACTTGGTGATTGGACTCGAGGTTTGAAAGACAAATTCTCAGAGGTGAATATTATTATTATTATTTTTTATATTTATATCATGTGGTGTCTTCTAATTAACAAACTTATTGTTTTTGTTTCTTTCAGGCGTGCCAGCCAGCCAACAATGGACAGAGTGGACTTCTAAGAGGAGAATGTTTGAAGGGAGATAACAGCCCAATGTATGGTTTATTGTTTTTGTTTTTGCAAGTAGGCTTTTTTCTTCTTTTTTAAATATGTGATGATAGGTAACATGCAAAAACTATAGTTCTGCTTCGGCACTTAACATATTTTAATCTTATAAATAATTGTTAATAGTTTATTTAGAAAATCTGACTGTGCAATAATTGACTATGGCTTTTTGAATGACTTTGTTTGAATATACAACAACAATACAATTTATTGAAGAACAAGTTATTTGATGTCATGTTGTTGAAACGGCTTTTAAATTATTAGTATTAATAGGGACAAAATTACCACCTTTTAATTATTGTTAGACCTAGTTGTTCATTTTTGGTAGTTTGCAAAGGGACTGATTATAAGATAGCAAGAGTGTATGCTAGAGAACTACCTTCATTAGTTACTGGATACCACAGGTCAATAACTGAAGAACGAGTTTGAAATGAATTAAGAACATGTTTTTTGTTTTGTTCAATTCCTTTTGGTTGTCAATTTATCGTTGCTGATATTCCAAAGGCAACTTGACACATGCCCTGTTTTTATAATCAAATGATTATGTTATTAAGGGGACAACAAGACTGACTGTTATCTTGTTTTTTTCTGGACGAGATGTGGTTGTCATCTGAACTTGAAGGGGGGGAAATATATTAGGGTGATAAAGACACTTTTTGAAAATTTATGCATATCATACAAACCCAATCAAATCCATATTTCCTACAAGTATCTTAAGGAGTCTATACTTTTTATTTGTCAACTTTTTTAAAATATTAATTGTTTGTTGTTTGTTGTTAAGTAGGGATATAAACCTATGACTTTTCTATCCTTATGTTGCTTTTGAGATGCATATTATCTTATGTTGCAAGTTTTAAGTTGTAACACAAAAAAGAAGAGATAAGATATACATTGCCCAAAAGATGTTTCTCAGGCGGTGATGATTGGAACCAATCATTCAAAGACTGATAAATTTCGTCTGCCATGCATATTAATTAACAATTGTTTTTCAAGTAATTGTATGTATATCCCTTTTATTGAATGACAAAATAATGATTGTATATTATGATTATGATATTATGTAGCACTTTCCCTAAAGTTTTGATTGATGGTCCGTATGGAGCACCAGCACAAGACTACAGGGAGTATGAGGTGGTTTTACTTGTGGGGCTAGGAATAGGAGCTACCCCAATGATAAGTATTCTAAAGGACATGGTCAATAATTTCAAAGCCATGGAAGACGAAGATGGGTTTGCAATGGAGGAAGGATCACCCGTGACAAACAATCATAAAGACACTCGGTTCAGTGACTTCAAGACAAGAAGGGCATACTTCTATTGGGTGACAAGAGATCAAGGTTCCTTTGATTGGTTTAAAGAGGTGATGAATGATGTAGCTGAGGAGGACAGAGGGGGGTTGATTGAGCTACACAGCTACTGCACCAGCGTCTACGAGCAGGGTGATGCTCGCTCTGCTCTTATTGCTATGGTGCAGTCTATAAGCCATGCAAAAAATGGTGTGGACGTTGTGTCCGGCACTCGCGTCAAGTCTCACTTTGCCAAACCCAATTGGCGATCTGTTTACAAACGCATTGCACTTAATCATCCAGAAGCACGAGTTGGTGAGTTCCCACTTCTTGAATGCGACAATTGTTTTTGTTTCTTTCTTTAAATTAAAAGTTAGTAAAAAAAGTAATCAATGATCGATATATGCTTTGGAAATTGGAATCCAAATTCAAAGATGCCTCTAGAGGGTTAAGTTAAACATAAAAAGGAAAAGGTCTGGTTGAAGTGAGGGTGATTGCTTTTTTTTTTTTGTCAACATCAATCATGCGTTTACCTTTTTTTGACGTATTTCATTAAAATTAAGCTTATCATCATATTGCAAATAATGGACATCATGTTTTTTAAATAATGCAGGGGTGTTTTACTGTGGGCCATCCACCCTGACGGACCAGCTTCGCCAGCTATCATTGGATTTCTCTCACAATACATCCACCAAATACGACTTTCATAAAGAAAATTTCTGATAAGATGAAAATAATTGAGGATTACGGTGAGAGCTAGTCTTCCACCAAGATGACTAAACTATAATCATATATTGTTTCCACCTTTCTGTCGATAACCTAAAGTGTGTTTCTACTTTCTACCTATCGTTGGGATAGCTTTATTTAAGGATCAAGATATACGTGGGGGTAAAAAGTTTGGTTGTGGGTTGGCTACCAAATACTAAAGTGTGGTAAGAATAGGATGGCCCCGTCAATAATGTATAAGCGTGTCGTCATGATTGTAAATTTAATACATTAAAGGGAAATAGATAACCACGGCAAGGATTTTTTGTTTTGTTTTGTTTTTTATTCATATTGTGGTCTCCCGATAAGGGACCAGGAAGAAAGTAAACGAGAAAGGAAATAACAAGATGCAGTGCAATTAATAGTTTATATTTTAATTGATTTTGTAATTATTTTATTTTATTTAGTATGTTTTATAAGATTGATGATGAGTAGATTTGAAGTAAAATTATTAATATTTAAAACTTTTCCGTTGTATGAAAGTTTTTATTATAATTTACTGTAAATTTGCAATCCAAATTCAGAAGTTATGTTTCATCACTTCAATTTAAATGAGTATTCCAACAATTATTATTTTGAATAATGGAAAAACATCTAAGTTTTTGCTATCGGCTATCCTAGTAAAGGTTCACCTGAACTAGTGACCCACCCAACCCAAAGTTTTCGCTATGGACAAATGAAGAGAATAAATTGTTGTAGAATATTTTTATGCTTCATCTCAATGCAGCTTGATGTATGTAAGGTCAATTGAGCAATGAACAAATACGAGGAAAGAGTAACTTGAAACATAGCTCTGAAGATAGAGTTTGTGTAAGTTGGGTATATAAATTGAGACTAGGCAGGAGATTTTGACTCTCATATCTACTTCTCTTAAGAGTCCCATATCAGACCCTGTTTTTGTATTACATACATGAAGGGGAACTAAGATGTGGCAGTCAGAATTGCAAATTTTTTTGCCCTACCATAAAGGCAAAGCTTATTGTTGAAATTTAAATTTGCAAGTTGTTATAGGTGAATTGAAGAGTTTTCTGCATGAGTTTGTTTTCATCCAATGTATTATCACAACCAAAGTACCATGCACCTTATCAAGACTTCTACATATCGTTCAAGATCAAAGCATATTGATATTAGAGTTCATTGAGTCGTGATGTGTTGAACTTCAAGTGATTAGATAACATTGTTACTAGTATGTTAACAAAACTGCTAAGCATTTTCACACTTCTGATTCCTTGGAAAAGATGTCCCGTGATTAGTTGTGAGTGCTATGGAGAGAAGTAGATATAAAAGTTTAACAGATTTTAGTAAGTGGAATCTTGAGCCCACTCAAAAAAATGTATGCATTTTAGCGCTTCCGATCCATTAGAAAACACGTTTCATGATTAGCGGGCTCTTTTTTAGCAGCAAAATAACTCGTGGGATGATAAAAATGGGAAAAGGAATGTCCTGACCTTATATACCTTTGAACAATTATTTTCATGAAACTCCGAGTTCCGTTCCTTTCATCTTTGCTTTCTTTTCTGCCTCTGGAAATTTGGTTTCAATAGCTGGCTGCTGATTATGACTTGTTCTGTATTTTGAGTTGGCTGGAATGGTATTAGAGGCTTCTTTGTAGACACAGTTTTATGTTTCACACAACTTTCATTTGAAACAGGAGAGGCCTTCTTTCCTTTCAATGGCCTTGGAACCTCCAATCTCTCCAAAATCCTTGAAGTTTCCTTGTCTAGCTGTCTATTACCATTTTGCGGTGCTATACTTGATTGATCCAACTTGGCTTTGGGCATGCAAGATGGAGAGTACAGCTTAGGCTCTTCATTTACAACCAATTGCTTCCATTCTTCTGTAATACAGGCCATGGTTCTGTCATCTTGATCCGTAATATCCATAGACAAAATTTCCTCATCCACAACAACGACATTATTTGCTGATTTTGCTCTCCCGATCACCTCAGATGAAGGTTGTTGACTTGAGCTTAGTTCAGAAAACGCACCATCCGTTTTGGGAAATACTGACCTACAAAACATAATTAACAAATAAAATACAAATCTTTGAATGTTTGGATGACAAACTAAATTTGCAACAATGATTCATTGAGAATAACAAGCCAAAAGAAAGGAAGTCTTGAATCAAAATACTAAGTCATCTTTTATCTTAAAGAAAATTAAATGCAAAAACTGTCAAATCTTGTAGTAAAAATGTTCATTCTAATAAAAAAGTCAGTTGCTAAATCTGGCAGCATCTGCTCAAAAGCGCTAGATGTTAATTCTTATATCTACTTCTTTTGGAAAAAAGGGTTTTGTTACGCGTATTCTCAAGTTCATGCATTGTCATTTGTTAAGCTGCATGCAGAAAGTAGAAACTCACCCCAATTGTAGGCTTTCTTTGACAAGCACATTTAGTTTTTGATGAAAGCCTCTTTCATGCAACAGCGGATCATAATCTGTTACATCAATCTGCAAGTAAATTTTGGTTTCAATACTCCATAAAATAAGGAACGTATTCAAGTTTGTAAATTTTTATGTGATTCAATTTGAATTCAAAATATAAAGTTTAGTCTGCAGAAGTTTGTGTACTAATTCTTCCAGTAATCCAGATGTTTTGACAGTCCATATTTCCATGGTCCATCTATCCCCACATATCAGACCATAATTCCACAACTCATCAACTACAACACCTGCCAAGCTGAAACTAACCAAACGACCCTTAATGATACCTATTGTAAAATATTTCACTGATAGAATTAAAAGTTCTATTTACAATGTTGCAACTACATGCTTTAAATAAGAGAGAATAGAAAACCTAATGGGTTTTGACTAATGGGCCTCATTACTAATACTACTAATTACTATTTACAGTCTAATATTTACAACACTCCCCCTCAAGCTGGTGAATGGATATCTATCATTCCCAGCTTGCAAGTAAGTTGTTTGAATCTTTCTGTTGGTAAGCCTTTTGTTAACACATCTGCGAGCTGATGTCCAGAAGGAACGTAAGATGTAGTTATCAGCCCACTATCCAACTTCTCTTTGATAAAATGTCGGTCAATCTCAATGTGTTTAGTCCTGTCATGCTGAACAGGATTATGAGCAATACTAATAGCCGATTTATTGTCACAAAACAATTTCATAGGGCCTTCACACTGTATCTTCAAGTCTTCTAAAACTTGTTTCATCCACAATAGTTCACAAATTCCTAGTGCCATAGCTCTAAATTCTGCCTCGGCGCTTGATCGAGCAACTACACTTTGCTTCTTACTCTTCCAAGCTACAAGGTTACCACACAGAAAAGTACAATAACCTGACGTAGATCTTCTATCACTCACTGAGTCGGCATAATCCGCATCATTGTAAGTCTTCATAGCTAAATTCTCACCTCTTTTAAACAAAAGTCCTCTCCCTGGAGTTGCTTTAAGATATTGTAGGACGCGGTCTACAGCCTGCAAATGTCTCACCCTCGGATCATGCATGAATTGGCTCACCACACTGACTGCATATGCTAAATCTGGTCTAGTGTGTGCCAAGTAAATCAATTTTCCCACTAATCTCTGATATTGACCCTTGTCAACTTTGTCACTTTCCTCCTCAAAGCTTATCCTGTGATTTTGTTCAATGGGAACACTTGCAGGTTTGCATCCAAGTTTGCCAGTTTCCTGCAAAAGATCAAGAACATACTTCCTTTGAGAGATAAAGATGCCTTGCTTTGAGTAGGCTACCTCAATTCCCAAGAAATACTTGAGTTGTCCAAGGTCTTTCATCTCAAACTCTGCCGACAATTTCTCTTTGAGCAAATGTCTCTCAGTCAAATCATCTCCTGTAACAATAATATCATCAACATAAACAAGAAGTACAGTCAATTTTCCTTCCTGTGAATGTTTAAAAAATAAAGTGTGGTCTCCTTGACTTTGCTTATAGCCCAAACACACCATTGCCTTTGTGAATCTTCCAAACCATGTCCGAGGGGACTGCTTTAGTCCATATAAAGCTTTCTTCAATTTACACACCTTGTTAGCTTCATTTGTTATGCCAACACCCGGTGGAATCTCCATATACACTTCTTCCTCTAAGTCTCCATGCAAGAATGCATTTTTAACATCAAACTGTTGCAATTCCCATCCACATGAAGCAGCAAGAGATAGTAAAATTCGAACAGTGTTCATTTTTGCCACTGGGGCAAATGTCTCCTCATAATCAATACCATATGTCTGAGTATAACCTTTTGCCACTAGTCTTGCCTTGTACCGATCAAGTGTGCCATCAGATTTATACTTTACGGTATAGATCCATCTGCATCCAACCGGCTTTTTGTCTCTTTGCCTTTCAATAATCTCCCAAGTACCATTTTTTTCAAGTGCTCTCATTTCCTCATCCATAGCTTGGACCCAATTTCTATTTTGCAATGCTTCTTCAACTGATAATGGGATTTTCACAGAATCAACAGCTGCAATAAAACTTTGATATTGTGTGGAAAGATGTTTAGTGGAGACATATTGAGAGATAGGGTGTCGATATAAGGAGGGACAAGATCTTTTATCCTTCCTCAAAGCAATGGGTAAATCAACTGGATTAGTGTCACAAGTATCAGAAATAGAACAATCATCATTTGAGGAATCATTTTCAGTACTTACCTCCGGTTCAGACGATTGAATTTGTTTCTGGAGAAGGTCAGATTTACTTTTTCTCTGATATACTAGAGTTGGTGCTGAAGGTGTTGATTCCTGTGGAACATAAGGCATTGAAGGACCAGGAACAATTACTGACTCAGATTCAGGTGTTGAACTAGGACTCAAACTCAAACTAGGTGACAACTCGGGTTCAAGAGAGGGAACACTGACAGGTGTTCTCGGGAGGCTAGGACCAAGGATCAGAAACTCGGACTCAGACTCTAAGTCACTCATGTTCTCCCCCTGAGACTGAGAATGAGTGAAGTATGACACATTTTCATGAAAGGTGACATCTTTGGAGACAAAGAATTTCCGACTCGGAGGATGATAACATTTGTACCCTCTTTTATTGGGTGCATAACCCAGAAAGATACATCTGACAGCACGGGGATCCAACTTGTTGCGATATTGTTTGTGAACATGAACAAAAGCAACACAACCAAACACGCGAGACTCAAGATTATGTAAGATAGGAACAGAGGGAAAACGTGAGAGCATAAATTGAGCAGGACTAATATTACCTAACACTCGAGATGGGACCCGATTAATCAGATAGGCAGCAGTAAGAACTACCTCCCCCCAATAAGAGGTGGGAACAGACATTTGAAACAGGAGAGATCGAACAACTTCAAGTAAATGACGGTTTTTTCTTTCTGCGACACCGTTTTGTTGTGGGGTGTCAACACATGTGAATTCATGAAGAATGCCATGTTTACTAGTGAAGTTGGAGAAGGTATGATTGACATATTCTTTACCATTGTCAGAACAAACTCTTTTTATACATTTCCCAAATTGTGTTTGTACCATATTATAAAATTGGATAAATATTTGTGGTACTTCGGATTTAGTATTCATCAAGAAAATCCAAGTTACCCGAGTACAATCATCAATAAATGAAACAAACCATTTTGCACCAAAAATATTAGAGGTAGGGGCAGGTCCCCAAACATCAGAATGAATCACATCAAAAGGTTCAGCACTTTTATTAAAACTGGAAGGAAAAGTTACACGATTGTGTTTTGCCAACTGACAAACATCACACTTAAAAGACTCAACAAAATGGTTTAAAAACAATGACGGAAACATAGACTTAATGATATAAAATGGAGGGTGACCGAGACGCTTGTGCTGAAACCAAATGTGTGAGGCTGAAGAGGAAGACTGAGACTGGAGACAGGAGGACAACACCTTTGGATGGTCATCAGAGAAGTAGTATAACCCTTCCTTTTCCTTAGCAATTCCAATCGTCTTCCCCGTGGTAAGGTCCTGAAAAATACAATGGGACATAAAAAACGTTACTTTACAATTTAGATCACGGGTAAGCTTATGGATGGAAATCAAATTGTGGGAAAGTGTGGGAACATGAAGCACGGATTGCAATTGAAATGGAGGTTGCAAGTCAATATTTCCAGTGCCAACAACACAAGCCTGAGAGCCATCAGCAACAGTGATATAAGGAATACTCGAAGGTGTGGTATAAGAGCATAATAATGTGGAATCAAATGTCATATGATTAGTAGCACCAGAGTCAAGAATCCACGCATTCTTAGGGATATTACCACAAACAGTAAAAGATCGGGAACACAAACTCTTACCGGTAACTGCTAGAGACCCAGAACCAGAAGGCTTACTCATGGAGTCAAGCATAGACTTCAACCGTTCCACGTCATTCTGGCTGAAGGAGGAAAGATCAGTTCCCTCTTTTTCAAATCTGTCAGTATCATGGGCATGTGTGACAACATGTGCCTGATGCTGGTGCATGTTGCGAGCACTACCTCCTCGGCTAAGAACCTGTTCCCTTCCATGTAGTTTGAAACACCTATCCTTTGTATGCCCTGATCGGTTGCAATGCTCACAATAGAATTTGTCACGACCATTCTTAGATGATGACGATGGTGGTCCTTGTCTTGTTGTTTTTCTAGCTACTAGTGCTGACACATCCAGGGGCTGTTCATGAAGCATAGTTTGACGACGGGTCTCCTCACTACGAACAGTGTAAAAAACTTCATTAAGATCAGGAAATTTTTCCTTACCCAAAATCTGCACCCGAATGGGGTCAAATTCAGCATTAAGGCCAGCTAAGAAATCAAAGATCCTATCCCGCTCAACAACAGTATTCAAGGTGGCAGTATCCTTGCTGCACTCCATCTTCAAATTCTGATATTGATCCAACTCAATCCAAAAACCATTGAGAACTCCAAAGTAATCGTTGACCGAAAGACTTCCCTGCTTAGTGTTGAATATTTTCCTCTTTAAATCATAACAAGCAGACATATCTTGTTTCATGGAATAACTTCGACGAAGATAATCCCAAACTGCCTTTGCACTTGAGAGATACATGCAATTTCTACTAATTTCTGGAGATATGGAGTTCCAAAGCCAAGTAATAATAGCAGAATCATCTTTATCCCAGGAAGAGAAATTAGGAGCAGTAACCAGAGGAGGATTGCCTTCAATATGATCTAGCATGTCACAACATTTTAGAGTGTGTCTAATGAACTGAGACCATTGAAAATAATTTTTTCCGGTAAGCCAGTAACCTTTTTGAACGACAAAATCCTTAGCATTAAATGGGACTGGTGGATTTGTGGGAGGTGGAGGCAGAGGTGGTTGTTGGTTAATAATCTCGGCCATTGAAGGGACAATCGAAAGGAACAAACAGCAGATATGTATTGAATCACAAAGAAAAAATACAAAGAAACCAAAAAACATTTCACTGATAGAATTAAAAGTTCTATTTACAATGTTGCAACTACATGCTTTAAATAAGAGAGAATAGAAAACCTAATGGGTTTTGACTAATGGGCCTCATTACTAATACTACTAATTACTATTTACAGTCTAATATTTACAACAATACCCATGATGCTTACTTCATTCAGGAGCAGAACAGACGCACAAATGTTAAGAGGTAAGATGGTTGGATAGGATAACATACCTAGATATAAAAGGATAGAAGAGAAGCCATAAGAAGGCTCACATATTTTTAACGAGAGTATAATATTTAAGGGGTGCCAAATAAGTAAAGGAAAAATTCATTCTTTAACCCATGTCTTTAGGAACAAGAATGACATACAAAACGGTGCAACCTTTGGGAGAGAGTGATTGAGGAGAGATTAAGAGGAGAAAATCACGTCACATTAAAACAACTTGATTTTATGTTGTTAGTAAAAGGTCCAAGGAACCTTGGTTTTCAGATTCACCACCAGTACCAGACTTCAATTTATGTGCTTTAGCTGGTAAAAATTGGGCAGATTGTTCTCAAACTAGACATTCTGTAAATGGTTACTGCACTTCCTTTGGTAGCAACCTGATCCACGATTGTTCATTCTAGTGCCAGGGACATGTCTTTTGCTAAATTGTCACTACCAAATTCACCCAGACTTCCTTTTTCAGTAGAAACATTGGTTTTCTTCTGCTAGATCAACCTACATTCTTATGTGACAACTTGTGTCTCATCTCAAAGTTAACTCAATGTTTGATTCCCACTCTAAACAATTAACTTGACTTACTTTTCGTTCGTAAGAAGTGTTTCAGGATTGTAAGTCACCAAGTTTGGTCCACCTGCATTGCAATTAGCAACCATTTTTAAAACCCCCTTGTCTCAAACAAACTTCCATTAGCTGCAAACCAAAGGCTAACTAACCACCAGTCTGTCTAGTTTAAAGGACGTGCAAATGAAGGTGACTGTGCTTATCCAATAATATCTTAATATTCTGTTTTTTTTTCTTCTCGTTCTGTTATATTTTATTCTGTTGATAAAGTTTATCTCCTATTTTAGAGTATCTAACTTTTCTATTTAATAAACATCTTGACCATCTTTGGAGTTCAGCCAAATCAACCTTTCTTCAATCCTCTACAGTGAACAGGCAATATTTTCTCAGATAAATTCAGATATGCAGAGCTCCCAAAACATTGAAGAAACCTAAATGTAAAATTTTATGCACCGGGGGTTTTCTTATTCTCCACAAATCATCCCCATAAAATAACACCCACATACAATTTCTGGTCTGCATCAATAAGTCAATCGAAGGAAAAAAGGAACAAAAAATAGGTAAATTTCAGTGTAAATGTTTAACTCCCACCTTAAGCAAACAGGCTTGAACAGAGTTCTCTACATCTTTATTGACCAATGGATCAATTAATTGGTTGTCAGGAGCTTGTTTGACTTCTTCTGCCCCTGCAAGGCGCTGCATGATTTATGGATAATGAAAAGTGGTGAATCATCATCAATGTGTATGTTAGGAACCCAATATATGTTCTATTGCATTGTAATGACACTACATGGTTGCTGTTATTATACTATGTGCTAATGTGCGGAGACGGAAATTAAGAGGGATAAAGAGCAAAAGTTAGTTCTCACTCTCATATGCATTGGTCCTTTATCTGACGGCTGCAGAATGTAATAACAATGATAAGGAGCCTCTGTCATTGTTTCTAAATCACAATTTGAAGAGCATATCAAACCCTGGTCCATTGAATGTAGAACACTAGAAAGGCCTTGAAAAACTGTCAAATCATAGCCATGTTAGGAAAAACGATAAACTTTGAAGAATTTGACCAATAAAAATTGAACAGCAACAATTCAGCAAAAATGGATACTACTACTCACGTTGAGCATTCATGTCTGACTGATCAGCGTCATCGGAATTGGTTTCGATCACGTGATAAGACGATGCAGTCACGACAAATGAAGCCCCCAATATTAGACCTGCATTAAAACTCAAAAATCAGAAAACCAATTTTTTGTAGAAAACCAGAGAGGTTAAGAACAAGACGTTGGGTGCACCAATATTGCTTAATCAGTCTCAATAGTCCATCATAAAGAGGAAAGAAATCGGTATGAAATAGACTTTAAAAAAGTGAAGTAAAAAAGAAAAGAAGTGAAAGAATGGTGTTTTCTTTTTCTCCCATAGGCTATTGATATAAATGTCGGACAGATCAATTTGATCATGTAAACACTCAATCAAGCAGCAGTTTGTCCAGGTTGCATTTTAACTGAATTTAAAATAACAAACAGATTCTTGTTGCATACTACTATTAACAAAAGTTATAAATGAAAGGCAATAAGTAAATGCACACCTTCATCAAGAGAAGCCAAGTTTACCCTCTCAGTAACAGTTACATTGATTGGTGAATAAACTGGCAGGAGCTTCAGTGAATTATGGAATGAGGGAAGAAACAAAATTGTTTGTTCCCCAACTCGAACAGAATTTTCATTAACATCACTTGTTTCCAGATTGGAGCCAGTGACTGGACAGGAAAACATATTGAGTTTTTTTTCAGCATTTCCTAAAGGAATGCCATGGCATCTGCATGTCTGTAAATTTCCAATAATCAAGTATTGTTCCTTTTCCTTTAAATGAGTTGAACTCGTTATTATGAAAGAAAAAGAGGATTATGGTGTAGAGGGCATTCGAAAGATACAATTATTTTGGAATTAGACCAATAATGAAAATAACCAATTGAAGGTGGAATTAATAAATGAAACGATTTTTTGTAAGAATGTTACTGAAGGTTTGACATTTTCTGTTCAAAAAAAATTTCCTACTGTAAAACTAACTATATATTTATAATCAATCATGTTCAGCGTCTCCCGTTTGCTTCTGGAATTGACATAACCAAAATTGAGCAATTGATTTCTCCAACAACTATACACAATACTTACTGTCTATATAGTTGTGGAGATAGCTTTTCTAATCTAAACAACCAACATAAACACACTATTCTAAACAAAAATATACACATCTACCAAAAATTGGGATGGTTAGTAATATTCAATATAGATTGGACACTCTATTACCTGACATTGACTGAAGCCGTTAGCTATTGGATTCACCGGTGGAAGCAGGTTGCAGAATATATGGTTCACAGAATCTAAAAGTTTATCCTTGAAAATGAGACGTGCTTGCAGGGGCTTGTCCATGTCATCTTTCAAATACTGCAGCCATCTTTTAACCATGCCGTTGAATGATCTGAAATCTGCAATGTTTTAGACAATTCCCCTAAATTTCTTAAGTGTGATTTTAGAATAATAGTCTACTGATTTCATGTCATTTTTTGTTTCTGTGTTTCTCAAAGCCAGTGCTATGATGCGTGTTTTTTGCACATGATCTAGTTCTATCAAGAGAATCGCAAAAATAAATAAAAAACTTAGGGGTTAAGAAAAACTTTAGAAGCATAAATCATTCATTTAAGTGGAAGAAAAATGGAGTATATCGCGTGTAAGTTTAGTAAGGGTATACTAATTCTTCCTTACAGACAAAATTGGAGATCATTTTATGTCGCAAATCACTTAGCCAACATAACTTGGATTCATTGTACAAAATGAGGAGGGAACAGACAGAGGTTTTAAAATATCGAATTAAAACATGATGAAGCAGAAGAGTGTTTTGCATACTATTGTGATAGAAAAGTACCACTTCAGCTTAAGGAGATGGTTTATCTAGAAAGTAGTAAAATGTGTGATGCTGTATGGAAGTGATTGTGAACAGTAAAGAACCAAGAACAAAATAAGTTCAGTGTTATAGAGATGATAATGATACGATGAATATGTGGAAACACAAGATGAGATAGGATTAGTAATGAATGTATTAGAGAATGTTAAGTAGCTCTTATATGAGAAGAGATTACATAATCTCATCTTAAGTGTTTGGTTTGGGCACTTTCGTGAGAAAAAGACTTATAAAAGCTTTGAACAAAGATGATTAAATCAGACGAAGAGTAGTTATTAGTTAAATAGTAAAAGATAGGAGGAGCTAAGAGAAACTATAGGCCAATAACTTGTCATTAGACAGAACTTACGATAAGACATTATGGTGTCATTTGTTATGTGTAACTAACTCTATCTAGTAGGATAACTTTTCTAATTGTTGCTATTGTACTTCTCAAAGCTAAAGCTCAAACTCCATATTAAAAAGCATTTGGAAAGAAATTAATTTTGGTCAATACACATTGTGAGAGTTCTTGACCTGTGATGTAGGTCTGAACTGAGCAATTATCAAGATGAGAAATGCAACGACGGAAATTGTTAATGTTTTCACGCGAATCAATCAGATGACTTGACTTCGGCTGAAATACAGCAAAATCAACTGAAACACATTTATCTGCAGCATCCTTTCAAAATGAAAATAAAAACAAATTTAATATCCTTTAGACAAAATTGAACTACACAACTCAAAGAAAACAAAATTCATATCATGAATACAAACGCTCACCATGAGGCTCTTCTGCATTACAGAATCCACATCTTCAGGCAAGATTGAAGTTATGACTATCACTTTTCTCTCAATATCTTTACCTTGCCAAGAATACAATACTCGTTCGCTCAAAACATCTGAAATCATTACATCTGCAAATCAACCACCAAAAAACTGTCAATGCCTTATTCTCAACCGGAAAAAAGCAACACACACAAACACACACGCATACCAGATACGTTATCCATATCAAACACATAGGCATCTGATGGCAAACTGTTAACAGCCTGGTGAAAATCGCGCAGGTTGAAATCTCCCACTGGACGGTAAGCAATCATCAACTACATTACCAGCAAATTCACTCGGGATCATAACACAAACACATCTAGTGCATTTCGAATTTATCAACCTAATCGCAAATTGTAAAAAGGTTCGCAGTACCGAAACATTACCTCGTCAGAAGAAGTGAGTCGATTCTTGACGACATAGCACAAACCGATTCTATCACTGAGAGTAGCAGATTTGCGCGAAGACGAACTCGAACTCGAAATCGCGTAGAAATTAACGAGTTGAAGTAGTGACTGAAAACGAAAACACAAACGAACAACGAAAAATCGTCGATCTACTAGGAATGATGAAATTGCGAGGGTAACTTCATGAAATCGGAGAATATGAAGATTATAGGGAAAACAAAATTGATTGAGAATGTATGATTATGAAGCTCTATGTACCTGCTTTAGGTCTCCTAGCAATGGAGGTGCCAAGCTTCGAAGATCAAGAACGAAACACAGTTGAACCATTTTGCGTCTCCAACGATGGCTCTCTGGTTTGGCGCGAAATAGAATTTCAAGTCTGGCTGAGATATTTAAACTTGAGGAGTGGTAACAAAAAGTTTGAATGAAAACAGTGGCGAAGCTCCGAAGTTCAACGGAAAACAAACTCAAATACTCAATAGAAAGGAACATATTTCAAGCATATTCGATTGTAAGTAAAAAAAGTTAATATACAAATTTAAAAATTTAGCTATGTTTAATTATTCTTTTTAAGTTTGACGAATGAAAGGCAACAAAATATTAAAGTGGCACAATTTCTATAGTATTTGAGATTAAAGGTTATGTAACTACCATGAATTATAACATTCACTTATATTATATTAATATTTCAAAACTCAAAGTGTTAAATGACAGATACATATTTCAAATTGAAAGTGTAAAAATATTTTATACTTTTAATATTTTTTTTTCTCCTAATATTTTGTATTTGAACATTAATTATTCTTAGTATTACTTTAAAACTTTTAAATTTCAGAAAATATAAAGTTTAAGATTTTGAGTTTTGGACATGTTTAATGGGAATTTGAGTTTTTTTAATGTCAATTTGAGTTTTTTTAAATAATTTTTATAATGTAACATAATTTTGCATAAGAAAGTTTTATAAAGAAATTTTCACAAAAATTTTAAATAAAAATTAGGTTTGAACATTTATTTTTTAAATATTATTTTTGATTTTTTTTAATATTAAATTTTTAAAAAACAAACTATTTAAATAATTTTTATAAAAATAATATTTGAGATACAATTTTTTTTTAAATTGTGATTTAGACTATATTTTAATCTTTAATAACATATGTTTATGTTATAGAAAGTCAAAATTAATTTTTCAATTTAGAAAAAGCGAATAAAATTTTATTTTTAATATTTTAAAAAATAGTTTTAAAAAATTTATTTTTAAAAATATAAAAAAAAATCTATTTTTTCTAAAGTTGAAACAAACAAAATTTGAATTTCAAAGTAAACAAAAAGTCTATTTTGTTTTGGATGTATTTCTTATGAATTTGAATTCTCTTGTAATATTTGATCCGATAGAATTTTAAAGTTTGAATTAAAAATTCAAACAATGTTATTTGTGTATTCTGTGTGTTTTGGATAAACATAAACTTTCTTATAATATGTAGTCCATTCGGAGTTTAAAATTCAGTGTGTAAGAGGCATTGCAAAACATTTCATAAGATTCATGTGTAATACTAAAGTTGTAATAAAGTTGTATTTCAACTTTATGTATTTTTTTTCGAAAGTTACTCAAAGCTCAATTTAAATTTTTTTCCACTATCAAATATGAAGATTATAAAAGTAAAAGTTAATTTGAATTTTTTACTATAGATTTAACGGTAAATAATGTAATGTTCGTTTATCACAAGTTCTAAATATTATTCTTTATATAATTTGTTATTTAGTCCGGAAGGTATTATGAAAAGTTTATTAAGATTGTTTTAACATTGCAATTACAACTTTCAATATATAAAATATTATTTATAAAAAAATGACCAGATTAAAATATCTTTAATCATATTATAATTTGTTCTGATTCATGTAATGTTAATCACAAATATAATTAAAATATTAAAAAAATATTATAAAACAACAGTATGATAAGGTGTCATTATAATTTTAAATTTGAACTATTACTTCTCCTCCTGCAACATGTTTGAAAGACAAAAATATACAACAAAAAAAAAGTAACAACTATTGTTCTGGTCTGGGCCCAACCTCACAGTTCAGCCCAATAACGCACAAGACCCATTAAGTGGACTAACTCGATCGGGCACACGCACCCCCATAGGACGGGCAGGGCACACTCTCCGCCGGGATGGACAGCACGTCCTGTATCGTCTCAACGTCCCCTTCGTCGGCCGAACAGGGCACCCTCAGTCCGTCGAGCAAGATCCTTGGTCCTCCCACGTCCTCGCGTGCTCCCCTCCGCGAGGAGAACAACATGCCTCCGAGGAACCTCCCGAGCTCCCCTCCGCGGGGAGAACAACGTGCCCGGTGCGCGTCCTCCACGTGCTCCCCTCCGCGGGGGCACGTCATCAACCAACTGCCCACCTCCGAAAGAGCAGGTCAAACCCACTTTCCGGAGATCACGGGACAGTTGGACTAGGGCGAAGACCACGTTCTGGTCTTCACTACGCCACGTAAGCCCTAGCAGTCACCTGGGTTGGGCCTGGCAATCCAGCCCAACTCAAGTGACCGTTGGCCCAGCGTTGGGGTCTCTTTATAAATACCCTCCTCCACAAGAGGGTCAGGTAATTCACATCTTGCCCTTTTCTGTACTTTGCTCTCACTCTGCCCAACTCCTTACTTTGGCATCAGAGTGTTTTGCAGGTACACCCCCCTTTCTCCTCCTCATCATCGGTGAACAGGTAGCAGTCCAACAGCGTGTGGCCAGCCCGTGATCCCCTTCTGATCAGGTCAGATCAGTGGCGCCGTCTGTGGGAACAGAAACTTCCTCGTTACTCCGAGCAGAAAACCAAAGTTTCACCAACACTCCACGATCATGGCTAGCCCGCACCGCGACGACACTCCACACGACCTTGTGCTCAACGTCGCCACCAAATGAAACAAGCAGATGGAAACGACGCGTCCGGCGGAAACTGACGAGAGAGACGGCCAAACTGCCTCACCGTCATCCGCGGAGCGGCTCCTTCAGACCGACCACCGGCCCCCAGGCCCGGCAGCATTCCAACCCGTTCCCATCCCGGCGGGAGCGGACCCAACGGTGACCGCCCTCTTTACGACCATCAACCAGACGAACCAGCTGCTGTTCCAGCAAAAAGCGAGAATTGGAGCATTGGAACGCGTCGGCCCTCCGAGGTCCCCCCCGCGGGAAGACCAGAACGGAGACTCGAGAAGTCCCTCACCTCGACCCAGAAATCGCCGACCGCGGCTGGAGAGACACCGCGCACAGGTAGTGCGAGAACGCACCAGGTCCCCAGCAAGACAAGTTTGCGAGAGGCACCAGAACGCTGCGGCGATCCCGACCAGGGATCCTCGAGGCGAAAACCCAGGCAGGAGGTCGAGAACCCGAAACCAGGGCCCTATTCTGAACGGCTCGTCTCCCCATCGGTCCCCGGCCCCCAGCGACGAGGACGATTACCGCACCCCGCTGTCCCGAGAAATTATGGCTGCCCCCATACCCCAAGGGATGGAGAAGCCCCCGACGCTGTCGACGTACGACGGCACATCCGACCCGGACGATCACCTAGAGGGCATCGAGGCCATGCTCGATTACCGAAACGTCCGGGGGGCTATCAAATGCAGGCTCTTCCCGACGACTCTGAGGAAAGGCGCCATGACCTGGTACAAAAGTTTGGAGCCCGAATCAGTTACGTCGTGGAGAGTCCTGAAGGACCTGTTCTCCAAACACTTTACGGCGTCCCGGCGCCACCCGAAGACGGAAGCCGTCCTCGGGGCGATAATCCAGGGCCCCGACGAACCTCTCCGAAAGTACATCGAAAGATTCACTCGGGAAGCAGTGCAAGTGACAACGTCAGACGAGATGAAGCGCTACTTAATGGAGCAGGGTCTACGCCACGACTCCAAGTTCTACGAGGCCGTAGGCATACACCGGCCAACCTCCCTCCAGGATTTCCTCGACAGAGCCGCGCATTATATCCGATTTGAAGAAACACAAGCGGCCAACTCCGCTTGAGACACTCGAGACAGGGAGGCCCCTCGCGGGCACCGAGATGACGGAGCCTCGAGCCATCGACGGGGAGGTGACCGCCGTCGCGAAGATCGCCCCCGCGAGCCCCGCGAACAACGCGAACCACGCGGCCCTGCCGGCCGATTCACAGAGTACACGGCCTTAGTCGCTTCCCGCGAGCGCATACTGGCCGAATGCGCCAAAACCGAATTCGCCCAAGGAGGTGTCTGTTTTCCGCGACCGACACCCCCCAAACCCAATGTGGACAAATCAAAATACTGCCGATTCCACAGGAGCCACGAGCACGTGACAGAAGACTACATCCATCTCAAGGACGCGATCGAAATTCTGATCAAAGACGGTCACCTGAAGAGATACACCCGAGGAGGCGAACCACCGAGGCAAGAGGCCCCAGAGTCCAAGAAGGTCCAGGAACTCCCCTCTCTAGAGGACAACAGCAGGCTCCAGGTCGCACTTTGTGTCAGCCGCCCCGAGGATTGGTTCGCGGACAGAGAATTCGGTCTTCCTGAAGGACCCGGCCTAATCGACGAACCAATCCGACCAACCAGCCGCTGGGAATACTTCGCCAGAGCCATGGTCATCTCAGATGGAGCCACGAGGAGCCTGTCCATAGGATCAGTGAAGAGAAAATTCGACGAGCTTATCGCGAACAACTCCGGAAAAATGAGCACGCTCGAAAAGTTCCAAGGTCGATCCAATTCGATCACCTTCTACCTCGAGGAACTCCCCGGGGGATCCCCCAACTCCAACATTCCCATGCTCGTACGTGCGCGGATGGCGAACTTCGAAGTCAGGCGCCTCCTCGTCGACGGTGGAAGCTCGGTTGACATCATGTACACGCACTTGTTCACAACTCTCCAACTCGACGAATCCAACCTTTCCCCCTACGTAGGCTCCGACCTTCAGGGGTTCAACGGGACGACGACGAGACCTTGGGGGTACGCAGAGCTGAAAGTCACCTTCGGAGAAGAGGAAACAGCCATGGAAATCAGCATCCGCTTCTTAGTCATCGAGTGCCCATCCCTCTACAACTGCATCCTGGGCAGAACAACGATAGCGGAACTCACCGCGGTACCCTCCACCGTCCACCTGAAGATGAAATATTACACAAAACGGGGGGCCGTGGTGACCCTTAACGGAGACATCGAGGCCGCCCGAAGGTGTTTTGAGGCCGCGCTAAAAGGTTTAGACTCCATCGCTCCAGCGACCAAGAGGACAACTCCAATCGTAGCACCAAAGGGCAAACCAACGAAGCTAGTCGGATCCGTGGAACTCGACAGTCGCTTCACCGAGGAGCACGACCCCGAAACAAAGACCAACGAGGTCAACGGGCAACCCTCCCACCCAGCACGCCCCATCCCGAACGGAGAATTCGAAATCATCACACTCGGGGAAGACACGAGCAGAACCGTGAAGATCGGCGCCGGACTCCCAGACCTCGCGAAACGACAGCTCCAAGCCTGCCTCCGCGAGAACGCCGACCTCTTCGCCTGGAGCGCCGCAGAAATGCCCGGACATGACCCCGAGGTCGCCTACCACCAGCTATCCATCAGCCCGACCGCGAAGGCCGTTGTGCAACGTCGGCGTCGCCAATCCCCCGAAAAAATCGACAGCAGCCGAAAAAGCTGTAAAAGACCTCCTAGAGGCAAAATTTATTTCGGAAGCCCGATATTCAACCTGGTTGTCCAATGTTGTACTCGTTAAAAAGAATAATGAAAAATGGCGCATGTGTGTTCACTATACTGATCTCAATCGGGCATGTCCTAAGGACGTCTACCCCCTCCCCAACATCGACAAGCTCGTCGACAACTCCGCGGGCTTCAGGCTCTTGTTCTTCATGGACGCATACTCGGGGTACAATCAGATCCCGATGGCCGAGCACGATAGACAGAGCACGGCCTTCATGACGGCGTCAGGCAACTAGTACTACAGCGTAATGCCCTTCGGCCACAAAAACTTCGGGGCCACGTACCAACGGATTATGAACAGTGTCTTCCACGACAAAATCGGTGACATGCTCGAAGTATACATGGACGACATGATCGTCAAATCTTGCACGGAGGACGACCACACGGCACACCTCAGGAAGGTCTTCGAGACCGCAAGGACGTGTCGAATGCGCTTCAACCCGGAGAAATGCACCTTCGGTGTCCGCGCCGGTAAGTTCCTCGGCTACTACTTGACCGAACGGGGGATCGAAGCCAATCCAGACAAATGCCACACCTTCTCAGATCTCACCATGCCCACCACGAAGAAGTCCATCCGATCCCTCAACGGCGTGCTCGCCTCCCTTTCCCGGTTCATTGCCAAGTCCGCCCAGCACGCCCTTCCCTTCTTCAAACTGCTCAGGAAGGAGACCAAGTTCGAATGGACGGACGAATGCAAACAAGCCCTCTGCCACCTCAAACGCGTCTTGTCCGAACCACCAGTGCTGACACGTCCCGTGACGGGCGAAACCCTATACCTATATCTGGCTGTGGCTACCGAAGCCGTCAGCGCCGTCCTCGTCAGCGAAGCCGGGAAGGGCCAAAAGCCCATCTACTTTACTAGCAAAGCCCTCCACGGCCCGAAATTCGATACCAGCTGATCGAGAAGGTCGCCCTAGCCCTCATCACAACAGCACTCCGGCTCCGACATTATTTTCTCGCACACGCCATCGTGCTCCGCACCGATCAGCCCATCCGCCAGCTCCTCGGTCGTCCCGACATGGCCGGACGCATGCTGAAATGGTCACTAGAACTCTCTGAGTTCGACATCACCTACGAGGGCCGGCACGCCATCAAAGCTCAAGCCTTGGCAGACTTCGTCGCCGAGATGACCCCGCCACCCGATCCCACCACCAGGAGCCACATCTGGACCATTTTTGTAGACGGCTCCTCCAACTCCACGAGAAGCGGCGCCGACATCGTCCTCGACAACGACGAAGGCACCCTCATCGAAGTCTCCCTCACGCCGGCCTTCCCGACGACTAACAACCAAGCCGAATACGAAGCATTTCTGGCCGGCCTTCGCTTGGCATCTAACCTCGGCGCCCGAGACATCCGAATCTACACAGATTCCCAGCTCGTCGCTTCGCAAGTACGAGGGGAATATCAAGCGAAGAACGACAACCTCGCCGAATACTTATCACTCATCACCGAAAAACTGCGAGGTTTTGACACAGCAGAGATTCAGCACGTCCCGCGCGAGCAGAACACCCGCGCCGACATCCTCTCCAAGTTGACAAGCACCAAAAAGTGAAGCAGCCACAAGTCGGTCATCCAAGAAGTCTTGTCGCAACCGAGTACCAGCGCGACCACTACCCTCCTCGACATCAACGTCGTCGGGGATACTGACTGCTGGATGACCCCACTCCATGCCTACCTCTACACCAGCCACCTTCCGGCCAACCCCAAAGAAGCTAGCGCAACCAGACGACGAGCCTGCTCGTACGTTCTCCTCGAAGGAAGGTTGTATCGCCGAGGCTTCGCGATCCCACTCCTCAAATGCATAGATAAGTCCCAGAGCGCAGCCGTCCTAGAGGAAATCCATGAAGGCATCAACGCACAACACCTCGGAGGAAGATCCCTAGCACGAAAGGCTCTACGAGCAGGATACTACTGGCCCTCGATGCAATCGGACGCGAAGGAACACGTCAAACGATGTGACAAATGCCAACGACACGGTGACATGCACCTCGCCCCCCTAGCCGAACTCACATCCCTCTCCTCCCCGTGGCCGTTCGCCTAGTGGGGGCTGGACATCCTCGGGCCCTTCACCCTAGGATCCTACCAAAACAAGTACCTCATCGTGGGCATCGACTACTTCACCAAATGGATCGAAGTCGAAGCTCTGGCCAAAATCACGGCCCACAACATACTCCGATTCTACAAACGAAACATCCTCGCCAGATTTGGGGTCCCACTCGCCATCGTCACCGACAACGGCACATAATTCACGGACAAAAACTTCCGCGACTTCGTCACCAAGCTCGGAACCAAACACCACTTCACCTCGGTCGAGCACCCTCAGACAAACGGCCAGGCAGAATCCGCGAACAGGGTCATACTCAGGGGACTCAAACGACGACTAGGTGACGCAAAACGAGCATGGGTCGAAGAGCTCCACAGCGTCCTCTGGGCGTACCGCACCACCCCCCACTCAACCACAGGGGAAACCCCATTTCGCCTCACGTATGGAACCGAGGTCGTGATACCTGTCGAAATACGCGAACCATCCAGACGAACGGAAGCTCCCCTGGACACTGACGACAACGACGACGCCCTACGAGAAGAGCTCGACCTCGTCGAAGAAATCCGTTCAGGGGCAGCCCTCCGAGAAGCCCGACTGAAACAACAAGTAGCACTTCGCCACAACAGCAAAGTCCTAAAACGCGATTTTCAAAATGGCGACTTAGTTCTGCGCAGAAACCAAAAAGACTCCCACGAGGGCAAATTGGTTGCGAATTGGGAAGGCCCCTACCGTGTCCGTGACAAGACGGATCACGGGGCCTATTACCTCGAAAACCTGCACGGTGAACAACTAGCTCGACCATGGAACGCCACGAAACTTAAGCGGTACTACAGTTAAAACACCGCCCGCGACGACCCTTCGTCCCGGCCACTGGGGGGCGACATGGTACCACCGCACTCCCACGCGTCCACTAGCGACCAGAGAAAAGAAAGCCCTGCCTCTTGTGTGCGCGGGCAGACGGCCTCGCTCGGTGGGGAACACCTCGACCGAGACTTCCCACCGCCGTACCAAAATCGGCATGACACCCAGCTCGCGATGGGACGTCCACGCCACGGGGAGAACTACCCCCAAAACGGTCCGGCCGCGCCGCCGGCCAAACCGGCCGGTTCCCTTCACCTCCGGTAACAAGTTTGTCGAGCTAACACCCGGACAGGCCCGAAAAGCATATCGACGCATGCACATCAAACATCATTCAAGCAAACAAATAAATACGAAAAAAACGAGCATAAACATCATGCAAATACCGAGCGCACACTTAGAAAATTCGCAAAAATATATTAAACAAAAGCGGGCACCAACCCAGTAGTTAATATTACAAGAACAGGGGCGCGCAGGCCCAACAAAGAAAAACAAGTTACAAAATGTCGACACGCAGGCCAGAAAAACTACGAGCACGCAGGCCCGGGAACCTATGCCACCTCGCCCTCCTGATCAGCAACCACGGGGATCTCCTCGGGAACGACAAGCTCGGGGTCGACCACCCTCCCACCGACGATCTCATGATACGGCCCAATCCCATCCACGACCAACGCGACGCCAGGGTTGACAACTTGGATCTGCGCAACAGCGCTCTTGAACCCGACCTCGACAGCCTCCAAACAATCGCCTTCCAACACCCGAATCCGGGCGACCAGATCAGCACGCGTGATCAACCACTGGTCCTCCTCAGTCTCGTCCTCGGTCGGACGAAGTGCGCTGTCCAGAACTTCCATACGAACCTTCAGCGCCTGCACCTCGGCCGTTGCCGCCCCCAGCTTCTCCTCCATCGAGGTCACCTTCCCCTCAGCGCCCTCCGCTCGTTTGCGTTGGTCAACGACATCTTTCTGAATCTTCTCCAGTTCCTCAGTAAGCTTGGCCAGGCGCGACTGCATAAAGGTAAGGTCCCCCTGCAATTTAGACAGCTCAGCGACAGAGCAGCCCTCCTCGTTCAGCACAATGGTCGTCGTGAACGTCCGCATCATCGCGGCCAAATCCTCCGCCAGGATACGTCAACGAGACTCTCGATTAGCTTCGCGGACAGCCTTCACCTCCCCAGCAGAGATGGTAGGAGACCGGGCACCATGAAAATAGCCCGGATGCTGATGGCACGGCGGAACGACGTAACCCTCCTCAGCCGAGCCGGTCGTCAAATCAATCAAGCTGCTGGGCTCCTCGGATCTCGTCCTCTTCGCAGCTCCCTGAGACGTAGGAGACTGACTCCCTTGGGGAGAAGAAGACGAACTTTGGCCTCCCGGCGTCACAGCCTCCTGCCCGACCAGTTGAGTCACCTGTGTCTTCGGGACCACGACGTTCCTTGAAGCGCGCAACTTCTTCACTCGCTCCTCGACGGAAGACATGTTCGCTGCAAAAACAAACAGAGAGTTAGCAACGATCAGAACATACGATCACAGGAAAAAAGAAACATCCCTACCTAGATATTCCAGAGCATCCGCCCCCGTGGCGCAACCGAGCAGGGTCTTAGTGTTAATCAGCCTCTTCTTGGTTCGCACGTTCCCCTGCGCGTCGAGGATGTATCGACCGTCGGGCGTCACCAGTTTCGGCGGGGGAAGATCCCGCATAAAGGCAACTATTTTCATATACGCGGCCATATCCTTCTCGTCGAGAGTCCCTACCCGCACGATATACCGATCATTACCGCGGTTGAAGTGCTCCGAGGTCTACAATAAATGTACCTTGGGGAGCCACGCGAGGAACCGCTGGCCATCTACCACTCGCTCCCCTTCGGTGAATAGAGTATTCGAGCCTTCCTGAGTGATCGGTTTCACGAGGAAGAACCGGCCCTTGAAATCTCGAACAGAATCGCTGTACGTCTTGAAGAGCTTGGTTGGCTGCTTAAACGAGACCCATCCCTGACGGCCGTTCACCGACTGGCGCTGCAGGTGGAAGATGCGAAAAAATAAGGGCACCATGGCCTCTACCTCGAGATAAAAGCACACCACCTCGAAAGCACGGATAAAGGCTAGAGCGTTGGGGTGCAGTTGGGACGGGGCCAAGCGTAACCAATCGAAGAGGCCTAGATGGAAAGCGGAGAATGGCAACCTGAGTCGAGCCTCTTTGAAATAGAATTCGTGCATGGGAAACATCTGCCGCCCATATCGCGAGCAGATGCGATGGTGCTCCTTCGGGCGATACACCTGCCAGTGTTGCGGCTCCCCTTCAGGCGTGTCCTCGACGGTAGCGTAGACATCGGACGCGTCAGCCACGAAGCAGGATGGTGTGGACAGCGGCTCTTCGGCCACCCATTCCTCGACCGGGACGACGCGCTCGTCGAAATCCGGGACCTCGGGTTCATTATCTTCGACCATCGTCCCCGGTACCAAGGCCGACATCTACACCTGAAAAGCAGAGGACAACGGTGAATTCGATAGCCAAGATCAAATCCACCCTTCCACCGCAGGTCAAGTGAAAGGGCAACAAAGGCGGGAGAACGACGAGCGAGCAGGTGCTCCCCGCCGCTCCTCCACGGGGCATTCAAGGGCCAACCTATCATCCCTCCTCGGGATACTCATCGGAAAAGGCGCGCGTCCCCGGGGCGTTCATCGGAGAAAGCCCCCGTCCTTGGGACATTCACCGGAACAACCAATTCTCCCCGGGGTATTCATCGGAACTGACCCAGAAAACCGCCAGATACGGCGGAACTCGCGTCTCTCCTCGGGGCATTCATCATGTCCCGACCACAGATCCTAATTAAACGGCAGAAATAAAAGGAGAAAAGAAAGAAAACTCACTTGTAACGGCGGCGAACGGGAGGAAGAACTAAACGGCGCGGCGGCGATCTACAACAACGACGGACGAGCAGGAATCTCAGAGCTTCGCAGGTAAGACAGCAAGGTGGAAAGTAGAAAAATGAGCGGGGACCCCCATATTTATAACCCGGCGCGGGACTCGAAGCGACGCTAGACTCTTAAATGACCTAAGGTAGCCGCCCCTACTACCATTTAATGCGCGACACGTGGCGGTAGCCTGACAGTCGCGTCCTTTCACATGCCTTCGCCCCGCTCTACCGACGATGAGGAGACCCTCGCGCGAGCGCACGTTCCACCGTGCACAAACCCGACGAACCTCCCGCTTTGCTACCTCTCTCCCCGACGCAGCGACCTTAAGTCCTCGCTCTTTCGCCACAGAGCTTCGACTTGGGGGGCTCCTGTTCTGGTCTGGGCCCAACCTCGCGGTCCAGCCCAATAACGCACAAGGCCCATTAAGTGGACTAGCCCGACCGGGCACACGCACCCCCTTAGGACGGGAAGGGCACACTCCCCGCCGGGATGGACAGCACGTCCTGTATCGTCTCAACGTCCCCTTCGTCGGCCGAACAAGGCACCCCCAGTCCGTCGAGCAAGACCCTTGGTCCTCCCACGTCCTCACGTGCTCCCCTCCACGGGGAGAACAACCTGCCTCCGGGGAACCTCCCGAGCTCCCCTCCGCGGGGAGAACAACGTGCCCGGTGCGCGTCCTCCACGTGCTCCCCTCCGCGGGGACACGTCATCAACCAACTGCCCACCTCCGAAAGAGCATGTCAAACCCACTTTCCGGAGATCACGGGACAGTTGGACTAGGGCGAAGACCACGTTCTGGTCTTCACTACGCCACGTAAGCCCTAGCAGTCACCTGGGTTGGGCCTGGCAATCCAGCCCAACTCAAGTGACCGTTGACCCAGTGCTGGGGTCTCTCTATAAATACCCTCCTCCACAAGAGGGTTAGGTAATTCACATCTTGCCCTTTTCTGTACTTTGCTCTCGCTCTGTCAAACTCCTTACTTTGACATCGAAGTGTTTTGTAGGTACACCCCCTTTCTCCTCCTCATCATCGGTGAACAGGTAGCAGTTCAACAGCGTGTGGCCAGCCTGTGATCTCCTTCTGATCAGGTCAGATCAACTACTATATCTAATCAATAATAATTTCTAAATCTAATATTTTTTATCTGAATACTTTCATGATGGTGCCGATATGTCACTTCCATTATAAAATTTCAAGATGAATAAGTTTGAAGAAATATTTTCGACTTTCATTTTTACTAAATATTTCTCTCTTTCTCGCCAATTATTTCAAGTAAAAAATCATAGTGATAACTCAATCTTCACATAACTGTTATTTTACAACATGCTTAAAAAGTTTCTAAATAATTAATAAAATTAATATTATAACACACACTTTTGATGTTTTTAACGGTTATAATGTAGTTTAGGTTAAAAGTGAAATACTTTTGTGAATAATATGTTTTATATTTTAGAGTTAGACATGTTATCCTTACAATTACTTATTTTCTTAATTTAATTTTTTTATGAGATAACATTCAGAATGGTACTAACTTTTAGAAACTTGACTTTTTTTAAGGATACTCATTCTTTTTATTTCATAATTTTTTATTATTTTTTATGGGAACCCTTTTATTTATTCTTTTATTTTTTAGAAATTTATCCAAATCACTACTTTTTGCGTTGATTTCACACCATCACCCCCAAATAAAAAATATTTCTATTCCGCGTGCAATCGCAAACTTAGAACATTTACTCAATTAAATTTTTTAAATCATAAACTAACTCCGAAGAGAATTAGATAATACATGTTCTTTTAGACTATGAACTTGTATTACGCATTAATAACAAAGAACTATTGGCAGAGGATATGAGGATCAAAGCGGTATAGAGAGAGTGAATAGACCATTCCTCTAAAAACCACTTTCAAAAATATTTTCTTTTTATAAAATCATAGTTTTTTCAATGTATGCACATTTACATGCTCTGAGGTCAATTGTTGTTAACATGAGAGCATATAACAAATGGAAGTAAGAGATGGCGACGATTTTATAAAGCATACGATCAAATTGACATTATAGTTAACTCAGATTATTAGAAATTAAAACAACGGAGAAATATGAATTTGCTTAAACAAACAATTCAGCAATCAACATAATTCAATATTCACACAAAGCTCAAATTGAATTTGATTAATTGAATGATCAATCTAACAACAAGAGTTTATAGAAAAATAATTGTGAGAAAGAATATTCAAATTACTAGATCTATCACATACCTAAACTTTAATTATGAAATCGCTATAAACAAATAAATTCTAACAACATGTTATTCTATGAAAGTGATACAAACCTAAGGATGCAAAACTATGCAGAAAATACGAGAGAGAGAGAGAGAGAGAGAGAGAGAGAGAGAGAGAGAGAGAGAGAGAGAGAGAGAGAGAGAGAGAGAGAGAGAGAGAGAGAGAGAGAGAGAGAGAGAGAGAGAGAGAGAGTATACCAGATATATAGTGGTTCATCTCTATCGTTCTCAAATGAGCTTAATTCACTCTTCAACTGTTTTCCATTGGAAATTTGTTACTCTTCCGATAATAATAATAATATGAAAATTGTTTCACAGAAATTATACAACCACTTGATACAAGATACTCTTGAAAATAGCTAGTCTTTTTCTCTTGATCCTCTCTTGTTGTATACGGCGAGTGCTTCGCAGATCTTGCAAGATTCACCTAATATTGACTTAAATCTTCCAGAATCATCAACATACTTCAAGTCTTCGTATGTGATAATACCCCTTACTCCACCAATTTCTTGAGAGATGACTTGTATGAAGAACACAGAAACTCCAACTTCACCTGTAGGCTTCTACATAGTTGTTTACTGTGAAATTTGGTAAACCAAAACAAGTTTCAAAAAAATTTTAAAACTTGAAAATACCCCAAGACGTATTTGTATGAATCATACATTTTAAGCAAATTTGACATCAAAATCGAAATGCAAGGAAAACTTTAAAAAAAGACTGAAACTAAATTCAATGCAGTAAATGACTTGAAAGTAAAGACTTTAATTTGTAAAATGGAATACATATATGTACATTCTTGACTATTTTCTCACAAATACACATATACTTTGAGTTTTACAGAATTTTCATACAATTACGGTCCCCAAAAACATAAGTGAACACTTACTTATATATTAGTCCTAAATTAACCGTCTACAGTGGTCGACTAAGCAAAGTATGCCATGTCTTTGTCTCCATGCAACCTTCGCCTTTGACAGACTCCCATATATCCTCAAATAATTGTCTGCTCTTATCCACTTACACATCATTCGACTGCGTGAGGAATAAACAAACTAAGTACTCTGAATTTCACTAAGTCCCAAAACCAATAATGTCATTGGTCTTATTGACTGAACATTCGACCAAAGCAAGGCCCTTTTTTTGACAAGTCAATTTCTTCGAGATATCCATGGTCATAACTAACCACTTCGATTTTAGCAGTTAAGGGAGAAAAGTGGATTGAAATTGAGTACCTAAATTGACACACACACACACGTGTGTGTGTGTGTGTGTGTGTGTGTGTATATATATATATATATATATATATATATATATATATATCGTGGGGATCAACTTACTCCAAATCATAGCCTTTGGATTTAATCTAATCTAATGGTTAAATTAGTTTTTTACTTAATTAATCATTAAATTAGATTCAATTCAAAGTCTATGATCTGGAATAAGTTTTAAAAAATTTACTCTTGATCCAATAACTAAATTACTATTTGTTAGGCATTGATCGTAGAGAATTATTGGAGGCATATGAAGTTAGCATCCGTTATATTTATCAATATGATAGTTCTCGTGTATTGAGAAAATAATGAAAGGATTACAACTCCTTCAAAATAGTCGGCCGAGATTAATATGGTTTGTTGGAGAAGCTTTTCACTAAGGGGCATTGAACATTAGGTCAAGAGCAACACAAGTGAGAAAGACACCACATATTCACCCAAAACCTTAAGGTGATAGGTGTTAGCTCTCATTTTCGACGCCAGCAAAATCGGAATTATATCAAGTCAGAATATTATTTAAAAGCATGAGAAGGTTTCGACACAACTGTGAGGAAGTCTGAGTCGAAGAAAGGTTGACAAAATTTCTAAAAAATGTTAAGTGTTTAAGAAGCCTTCGACCAAGATCGTGCTGGAAGGAACGTGTGGCAGTTACCATTAAAGCTGGAGGGAATTTTTAGTATCTGAGTTTCAAATTGATAGTGGGCGAACGTAGGAGCAGTTGAAGTTGGAAAAAGTGCCAAAAGGACACATTGGGAAGAAATAACCGTCATTTAGTAGTTATTTGCTAGCATTATAAATAGGTGTTATTTTTATAGAATAAGGGTGTTCATTCATCTGGTACTAGTCACTCCAAATCACTCAAAGTACCCGCGTGTAGAGAAACGAGTTAGCGAGAATGTACGTGATACAACGCCAACCCCTTTTCATTAAAGCAATTTATCTATCTTTACCATTTGCATGTTATTACTTATTATGTGTTTTAACCTTCACCTTTTACATTCAAACTGCCTTTTCATGCTTTTTTGTAACTTTATTTCGATTTCCGTTTCATGCTATTTAACGTTCTGCACTTTACCTTAACCTGCAAATTTAACATTTTGCACTTTCTTTTAAGCTTTTAATTTCAAAGTCTTTTAATTGCTTTCGACGTCTACATTCCTGCACATTTACCTTCGAAGTCATTTACTTTCAAAGTTATTTACTTTCAAAGTCATTTACTTTCAAAGTCATTTACACTAATGCATTTACTTTCGACATTCACTTCCAAAGCTTTTACATTACTGCACTTTTTACGTTATTGCCTTTACTCTTCGATGCATTACGTGCTTTCTTTTACATATCGCCTTTAATCTTCAAGTTAGTTTTACTTTACAAAGATTTCATAGTCGAACGTGGAGTTCAGATTAGGGTCTTTTTGCATACTTAGCACATGTCCTAGGATTTAGTATGGTCGATTCTGCAAGCTACTCAATTTTACCCTAAATTGATAGACCAACGGTTGTTTACCAAAATTCACAGTAAACAAATTGGGACACCTGGTGCGACCCGGTGCTAAGCATTCCAAAGTTTACATTAACCAAATTCATCTTTTTGCACAATACTTTGTTGTATGTTATTGAGGAGTGGGAAGTTAGCCACAACACACGAAGAAGTACCAAAGAAAAGATATACTAAGAGAATGGCAACAAGTGCTAATCAACAAGTTGATCCTCGAGGAAGCGTTTCAAATACTCAGTCAAGTAGTATGGGGTCTCAAAGTACTCCATATCCAGTTTCTTCGACGGGAGGACAAACGCCACCACCCGTAGTTGTGTCTGAACAAATGCAGCCCATGGCTAGTCTAGGATCAACATGTGTACGAACGTACACTCAACCTGTATTGGAATATATAGGACCGCAAAGTTCTAACCCACCAACACCTCCAGGAAGTTCAATACACCGGCCTTTTCCTCCTCCAGGTTTCCCACAACCAGTACCAAGGAACCCATCTTATAGTATGCCTACGTCAATAATGTAAAATCTGCAGAATGCTCCACCCATATTTTCAGAAAATGTAGTGTCTTCGCCAGTGCAAGGATCTGGATCAGGTGGTCGAAACAATCCAAACATAGGTGTTGGTTATTCTGTTCAAACACTCAGCCTTACAAATACATCCATAAACTGTTTGAGACAACAAATGGATGAAAGTAATATGCAAATGGTACACACACTGTCTCAGACAATGGGAGAAGTTTTTCAACCTTTGATTCAGAATACTGCTCAAACTAATCAACAACTGGCAACACAATTAGCTCGTATGGCTGATTTTATGGGAGTACCAACATTTGATCGAAGACCAACAATTGGCGAAAATATTCCACGGTGTCAGCCATAGAACATACTTGAGGCGAACATAGAAGACCAGAAGATGGGCGAACCTTTCAGAGTCGAACCGCAAAGGAACCAGGTACCAGCCCATATGGAGGAAGAACCAGGAATACTCATGGTGAACAGGAATCAAAATGTTGACCAAATACTTAGACAAGTTCGACACCAAGGTGCAGCAGAAGAAAATAATCTTGCAGCCATGGTCGAAAGAATAATGACCAGAAATGGTGCAAACTTTGGTTTCACAAGGCCAAATTATACTTCACCCATAACGGATTATATTCTGCAAGCTGAATTACCTCCTAGGACGAAGATTCCAAAGTTCAGCAAGTTCGCAGGAGATACTACTGAATCAACCGTCGAACATATGGCTAGGTATATGATTGAAGTATGAGAGATAGTAGGTGACAAAAGCCTTAGGATCAATTACTTCCCAAGTTATCTCACAAAAAATGCTTTCACATGGTTTACCACTTTACCTCCTGATTCAGTTTATAATTGGGCTCAATTAGAACGCTTGTTTCGTGAACAGTTCTACATGGGACAAATTAAGATCAGCCTGAAAGAATTGGCTAGTATCAAACGAAAAGTCACTGAGCCAATTGATGATTACCTGAATAGGTTTCGACTTCTTAAAGCCAGATGTTTTACACAAGTACCAGAACACGAGTTGGTCGAAATGGATGTTGGGGTCTTGATTATTCCATTAGGAAGAAGTTGGACACCCAGTATCTCAGAGATATGGCGCAACTAGCTGATAGAGTTCGACGGCTAGAAAGGCTAAGAGAAGAGAAAGCTAGGTTCAACAAGGGTAAAAAAAGTATCCTTTGTCGAATGTAATGAAGATGTAGAGAATCTCTATGATGAAACATCTTATTTCGACGAACATGAGGTTGATGTTGCTAAATTAAAGCAAGGTCCACCTTATGCTTGTAAACTCTTAGCTCCTTCAAATGGAAAAAACCCCACTGAGTCTAATGACAAATTTCCTAAGAAAACATATACTTTCGACGTTACTAAATGTGACGAAATATTTGATTTGTTAGTTAAGGATGGGCAAATAATAGTGTTTGTTGGTGCTAAAGTACCTCTTTTAGAACAAAGAATGAAAATAGGCTTTTGTAAGTGTTGGTGTAAGCCCTAGAGGCCAATACTTTTTGGTACTTGTATCAGATTATTCGTTTAATAATAAAAGGCATTTCTTTATTATGTTTGTCTTTCAGAATAATAAAGTCCCTAGAATAGTTAGTCTGTTTAATGAAATGTTAAGTGTGACTTAATCATGAGATCCCATTAAACATAAAGACATTATTCTTAAAATATCCGTAGTCAAGCTTTATTGCAAAGTGGGATAACATTAAAAGCATTGAGACTATTATGAAGATAGACTGATGATCACATCTCATGGATCATGGATAAAGAGTTATCAAGTCTTGACATAGGTATAAATATTAGGAGTAATATTTATACCGGATTGACCCGCTATGAGAATACTACATAGTATGTTATGCAAAGTGTCATAAGTTATTCTCATGGTGATAATGGTGTATTACCACCCTTCGACCTGAAACCACTATGGACCCTAGATGTAGAGTCGGGTGCTTTATTGCTGATCAAACATTATTCGTAACTGGATGATCATAAAGACAGTTGATGGGCACTCCACGAAGCATGCTGAGGGACATGAGTGTCCTAGATGGAATTTGCCAATCCTGCATAACAGGAGAAATGTCTAAGGGCCCAATATTGAACTGGACAAGGATGACACAGAGTATGCCTTGTGTTCAATATAGACATAGGGGCAAAAGGGTAATTGTACAAACATATATTATCACGAAAAAGGTTTTGTCAGATCACATGACATTTTCGTGACTTGGGTAGCAGTGATGTGTTGCTAGATACCGCTTACTGTTTATTATGTTAAATATATAATTTAATATAATTACCAACGTTACGAAATCCTACAGGGTCACACACATAAGGACAGTTTGATGAGAGATAGAGAAATCAAAGGAACACCGTAAGGTACGGTGCACTTAAGTGAAAAATAGAAATTCGGATAATATAATAATAATTATTGTTATTTTATAATGGTTATAAAATAATAATATAATAAATATATTTATTATAATAATAGTTATTATAATAATATATAATATTATTATGGATCATGTGAATTAGGGTTTTAGCCCGCAGCCCACAAGAGAGTCTATAAAAGGAACCCTTGTGATGAAGCTTTCACTTGATGCAATTTCGTTTTTGATTCTCTTTTCTCACTCAAATAATTCCGTTCGTAAGCAGCTAGCACTGTGACCGGAAGCTGTTCGTGTGGACTGAGTAGAGGCGTTGCACCTCATCAACGCTTGTGATCGCTGCATCAAAGATCTGAATCACCACAAAGAGGTAACGATTCTATCACTGACCATGCTCATTCGTGAGGATCACTAAAGGAAAATTTTTGTTTTCCGCTGCGTTCAGATCGCAATTTTCCTTCAGTAAGTACCACAATTTCTTGGGTCATAAAACTTCTCAATGTTTTCTTTTCAGGGATTTGGTGCAAAACACCATCCAAGAAGGAAGGTTGAAGTTTGGGGACAAGGGGAAGACTCAAATGAATATTGACTCAGACCCATTACAAACTGTAGAAGCTAACTATGCAGAGCCTGAAGAGGTACAGATGGTCGAAGCCATTGAAGAGGTTAACTTTCCAGTCAACATGGTGGAAATCACTGAGAATTTCGCTACACAACCTGAAACGGACAAAGTAACTGAAGGTTGTAACGCAACATCAACGAGCCCAGGAAGAACTGATGGTAGTAATCTGACGCTGGTGACCAAGAAGACTGTTGACGAGTTTGTTCAGATAGATAAAGTTACTAAAGGATTAGACGTGGCAAGAAAAAGTCTGGGAGGAAATGCTGCTGAGAGCATCAACATGGTCGAATTAAGTGAAGAATCTGAGGTTAATACAGATAGCGTCAACACAAAGGAGGTTATGGGCGGAAATATTCCCAGGGTCGAAATCACCACAAAATGGGAGGACAAAGTGTTGTTGATAGGAGAGATGATAGAAATAGATGGTTGCATGTTAGAATAATGGATATGCATGGCAGCAGAACAATATTTCAAAACGTCTCATAACGTCGAGAGATTTCATGCTGAAGATGCCACTTGGGAGAAGGTAGCGCAAGAGGCAGACGATAAGTGCATAGAAAAACACACTGAAAACCTTGAAGCTCATTTTTTCAAGAGTAGTTGGAAGAAAAGATCGATGTGAACATGATCGAAATCACATATCAAAAGGTTAAAGAAGTAAGGGAGACGAACAAATAAGAAGAATGTAATAAAATGGTTTACCCCAAGCAGGAGAAAACCATTGTTGATTTCTTGCATCGTTTCTAGAAGAAAGGATCAGGAGTAATGCTATGTCCCAGATGTAGCGCTATTTTTGATGAAAAAGCTGCTCACGAGTTAGAAGGAGTCAAGGAAGTAAGTAGAAACTGAGGGCAGAAAATGAACCAGGGCCCAAGAAACTTTGATCTCAAAAGACCCTTGGCAGAGATAAAAACACCAGCTAGACCCAGCAAATTTAAACCAGCTGGGAATATGTCAACAGGAAGCTGGATGAAGCCCGTCGAAGGGAGAGGGCAGAAGAAATGGCAAAAATTTGACGTAGAGAGAGGTTCCTCATTTGAATATCTAAAAGAAAGGCATACAACTAATAAGTCACCGTATGTTTCTCAAAACTACAAGGGTAAGAACCCTATGACCAGGTCACAATGGCGAAGAGAACAGCGTAGGAGAAAGGCTATCAGGGACGCTCAAGTACCAAGGCAGGGAGAGTCGAGTACAATATTGACAATCCAGGTGGAAAAGCTGAGAAGATGCCTATAAGGCAAAAGCTGTTTGGTGTTTCGCCGTACCAGCCAGAAAGGAAAGTCGAAGAGGATGAGAACATGACTGATAACTTTGACAGCGATTCTGCAGCTTCCATCGATATTATAGTGAATGACGTATCTGTTATGCCCAAAGAGTTTGGCCAGATTACAGAAGTAGAAGATGTGGATCAGAACACTGAGATGGAAATGCTGGCACACAAGCCTGTGTGTTATTACATAATGAACAATGGGTGTGTAGAGGAGCAAAACTCTTTCTTTGAACCCCCTACAGAGGCTATGAAAGGTCACTTAAAGCCTCTTTACATTACTGGAAAAGTGGAGAATGTGTCTGTGAACAAGATACTGGTAGATTGTGGCACAACTGTGAACCTAATGCCCCGGTTCCTACTAAGAAAAATTGGGAAGTGTGACGATGATACCAAACCCTACAACATGGTTCATTCGAACTATGAGGGGAAAATTGGCTCTACGCTGGGAGTAATTCAAGTTGATCTCACCGTGGGAACAATTACTAGACCCACAGTTTGTATGGTGGTTGAAACTAAAGCCAACTACAACCTGTTCCTAGGAAGAGAGTGGATCTATGGCATAGGAGTTGTACCTTCTTCCATGCATCAGAGAATTACCATTTGGAGGTCAGATGGTATAGTGGAAAATATTGAAGTAGATCAAGGGTACTTTAATGCCCTTATCAATCAGGTTGACAGGAAACAATTTGATAGGTACCTGGCAAACATTGCTCCATGTCCTCCAACAGATTTTGAGTTCACACCAGACGAAGACACATTCCATTAATTATACTTGCATCATGTCGAAGGTTTTAGATGGGACAAGGAGGTTCTAGGAGGAAGGCTTCCATTCAATGAAGTTGGAATGACGTCTGACATAAAATCTCTCACACCAGCTCAAAAAAATACATATGGAAAGCATCATAGAGTGAGAGGCATCTTGGTTTATGCTATACCTCACTCATAGTACATCAGAATCATTGATAAATCTATTGCTAAGACTAGAGGTGTGCAAAATAACCGATAACCATAAACCAAATTCTTATCCAAATTAATGCAAATTTTAAAATTCAGTCCAAATTTATATTTTAAATTTGGTGGCCCATTTATCAAATTAAAAAAAAACGGTAACCATTTATTTCAAACTGGATTAAGATTCGGTAACCATTTTTCAATAAGCTTTAGAAACAAAAGCAGAATAGTTTGGGAAAATCAAGATCAACACAAATTTCAGAAACCCTAATCCTCAAAATCCAAATTGTATTCATCTCTTTCTTCTTCATCATTCTTCAAATTTCAAACCTTAATCTCATTTATATCTTAATTCTCTAAATCACAATCATGGGTTTATCAAAATAGTTCTGCGACAGAGGAAGTTGCAGACAGATGTTAAGTAACGGCGGAGGACGGTTAGTGATATGAGGTAACAGCGAAGGACATATACGTTGAAGATGGGAGCTTTTTTGTTTGGGTTGCTAAATAGACGGAGGTGTTGAGATACGGTCGTGGTCGTGCGCAGGTGATCCCGTTAGTTTTTGAACATTTTCTATACTACTATAATTTTAAACTCCCAGTTATTATGCTTGCATACCAGATGTTCGATCTATTTAGCAGAGACAATGCCATACACCTAGAAATATGGTTGGATCCTGTTTGTAAAACTACTTCCAACTCTAAATATTTGTGTTATATAATGCAAGGTTTCTTGGAAGATTAAGCAGGAAATGGTAGCAAAATAGGAGTAGAATTGATAGATATGTAATAAACCATGTTATAAGATGAGTGGTTGTCCATAAAGAGTGAGTTGAATTGTAAGAGTTTAAAATTATACTTGTGACGGATACAGTTTATAGGAAACAGTTGTAAGATAATATTTATGTATCAATGTTTAACCTGTTCAAAATGTTGCAAATGGTAAATCCTCAAATATGAATTTTGCTGAAAACTTGTATAACTATAAAGTACTTTGCTGACTTTATTGAGCACATACTGATTTCTTAAGCTCTTTAACAGAAAAAAATTGAATGGTTCAGCCGGAAATATTTTGAGAATTCTTAAGTACTTTATTTTCAAATTACAATCAAGAATGTGTTTAATCCTTTTAAAATCATCAAGGGAAGTATCTTTAAGATCACATTAACTGCATCAAACAGTAAAATCATATTCATTTTTCATTGTGAAAAGTGAATAATCATACTTGGATTGTTGATATCCTTTCTTCACTAAAAAATATGCCAATTTGGTGATTTCGAACAAGTGTTATTGATGATGCAGCAGAATTTGGTGATTGTGTTATATGATATATTTTTAGCAGGTAGATGAATGATTGGAATATCATCATTAAGTGTTCTACCATGATAATGATGTTTCCAATTACAAGGTTTAGAATTTGGATTATAAGGCAGAATATGTTCTTGGTGTGTGGTATTTCTAAAAAAATTATTTTTCAAAATCAATTAGGAAGATATAGAAGATTAACAAGACAAGGTATAATGGAACTAAGCTTAGAAACACAAACTAAATTCATAGATAAATTAGGAACATATAGAAGATTTGTGAGGAAAAATTATTTAGAAAAATTAATCGTGTTTTGCTATTTTGCAACAACAAAACTATCATTTGGTAATCAAATATTAATGGAACTAGCATCATGAATGGTTAGATTAAGACCATTAAAAAATCAATCATACGAAGAAGATTATGATTAGATCTAGCATTACATATAGATGCACAAGATATAAAAAATGAGTGATTAAACTTGAGGCTACAATATTTCACATGTTCCACCTAGTGTCCTACTCCTTTTACCTATTCCTCAGTTTGTTTTGTGTCAAAACAGCAGTGAGGCTACAAAACAGTCTAAACTTGAGAATTCAAATGCACAAGATAAAAATAGTGGAAGTTGAGGGAACCGACACTCTGCAATGCATGCTACCTGCTGATTTCCATTAGAACACTTCTACCTACACACACATTCAGTGTGCTATTTCTAACTTCATTTCAAGTTATCTACCTCTAGTTGTTGCATTTATGAGTCCTCTAATGCGACCATCCTCGCTCGGTCTCCGTCTCTTGGGTACGAGCAGTAAAGGAATGAGTAGATGCAGAAACAAAGTGTCAAAGGAATTACAAAAACAATACAGAGTGCCTTTACGAGTGACGCTGCTTCCTTCCTATTTTACTTCGTGCAAGACTATTATCGTTTCTACCACCAGGTACGATTTAATTTGGAAAAAAAATTGACGACAGTCGAATGTCATGTCAGTTTTAAAGTGGAGTAGCATGCGTTGGAATGACAGGAGTTGATTCGGATATTTATTTTGGAATATTATTCGTATTAAATTTACAGGGAGAATTTAATCCATTTATTAAATTCAATTGGTTACATTTTAATCGGTTAAGTTTATCCGGAGGTAAGCATTCATTGGAATTTAATCAGATTGTTTTAGAGAGAGTCATTCGGTTGGAAGAATAATTAAACAAGCATTTTGGATAAAAATAATATGAATTTTATTTATTCATAATTATATTTTATTACAATTTACACAAGGAAAATAAATACATTTTAATCATAAAGTCCTAATTTCCTACAAGTGGTCTTCGCGCCCGACCTTTCTGATTAATCTCTCCCAAAGTCGATTTTCTTTCGTACCTGCACACAGAAAAGTCAAAACAGAGAAGCAGAGTAAATGTTAGAATTTACGTTCGACACCCTCAGAAAAGTTACATCATCGGGTGTCGGGAGGGCACGAAAATTGCCGCAACCTACTCCCACTTCCATCCTCAACCTCGGCTACCAAGCGGTAGTATCCGTTCTTTTCGGGACAACGGAGAAGAAGAGGAAAAGAAGTTTGATGCCGAAAAGCGATTTTGCCGGAAAATGGATTTTAAAGCCAAACATATTTCTAACCATATCCAATTCATCAAGTAAATTATCTGGATAACCATATCCAATTCATCAAGTAAATATTGGATAACCCAAATCAAAATCAATATCCAAAACAGAAGTCCAGTTTCAAAAATCTACAACAAAGTCCATGGATACCAAGTACATTCGGAATCCAAACAGAGCCAATTTCGTCACCTGAAAAATCCAATCCATATCAGGAAAAAATCAAAATCATATCAGCAGCAATAATTCAAATCAAATCTATCAGGAAAAATCATAACGTAAGATTCAAGGTCCAGGCCCAGTAAAGCTACATCAAACAAGTCAAAAAATGGCAAAACAAATCGCCGCGAATTCGTCGGATTCTCCCCCGTTTTCGCAACTAGAAACGGTAATAGTTCATCATAAATCCAGCCACAAATGAAATTCGAAGGGGGGATATATATAGTGCATCAGAAGATCCGTAAAAGGGGAACTCAAAAAACGAATAAAAAACGGCGATCGTCAAGATCCGGAGGTTCAGAAGAGCTTCGAGTTCATCCTCACTACCTCAAAACCGGGAAAGAAGAAGAGTGGAGAAGCAAACTGCGGCGAACAGCGATCAACGGTGATGGTGGAAACTCAAACGGATCAAGCACCAGCTACAACCGCAAACAAAAAAAAAGGGCCTCAGCTTGTAACGTCACCGACCGGAGGCGAACGAAGCACCCAAAGTTCTTCTCGGAAAAGCGATTCCAATCCTCGAATAGGTGAGCGTTTCAAGCTGTTAACCGTTGATTTCGTTTTGTTTCAGGGAAATAAAGTGGAATGATGGACATGCAAGGAAAGGAAAAATCGGAAAAACTTTGAACACCAACAATGGCTGCGGCGACATAAGAGGAAGAAGGCAAAGGTTTTCAACAAAAACCTAGAAATAACTAGGGGTGTACGCGGGTTGGGTTGGACCGGGTTCGCCTTAACCCGTTACCCAACCCCGTTCAACTTTCAATGGGTTGGGTTTATCATCAAACCCGTAATTCTACTTTAAAAACCGACCCGAATCAACCCGGATATTTACGGGTTGGGTAGGGTTGGGTCCACGGTTTGTGTATATAATAATTATTATTTTCAATTTAAAAAATCTATAACACAATTCAATATAATTTTGCATATTTCAAACAATTAAATTATTTACGTAGTGGAGACAAATCCTACATATAAAATAGAATAATTAAAAATATAACAATTAAAATTTTGAAATGTATTTTCTTTGTCATAAAAAATATTAAGATACATATACACCATTAATTATTTATATATTTTCATTAATATACCTTAATTTATAAAAATTTATTAGTTATTTTGATACTCAAATGTTATCCATTACAAATATATATCAACATATGTAAAACAAATATATAATAATATACAGTATATATTAGTTGTTTTGATACTCAAATGTTACCTTTTCTAGCACATGCTTAAAAGTAGGTCCGTAAACTATCATATATATTAACACTTAATAATATATAAAATTCCATAAAATATCATTTCCATAAAATTCATAAATTCTAAATAATTCAAAAGCAAATAAACATCACTTAGTCTTAAAATGACATAGATGTATTGGTCCAATATTGGTCTAATAGCACCAAAATCTAACAGCAACTATAAAAGATTCCAGCACCAGCAGTGAAAGGTTTAGCAACAACAGAAAATCCAGCAACAGTAGCTGTAAAAGATTCCAGCAACAACAATGAAACGTTTAGCAACAACATAAAATCCAGCAACAACAGTTAAAAGTTTAAGCAACAATAGTCAAAAGAAGAAGAAAAAAAACAACACTAGAAAATACCTTAAAATCTAGTAGTAACAGTTGTATTGAGCTCAACCGCAGTAATGCCAACATCAATAGAAACTAATCCAGCTAACTCTATATATGTAAACACAAACAACTAATAAGAATAATGTAATGTAATACTAAAATAAAATAGATTTTAAAATTCAAACATATAATTCATACCTGACTCAACCTTTTCCAATTCAACCAACTCTTTTTCTAAATCAATGACCTTAGGAGATTTGATCCAATTTTGAGTACAAATCAAAGCTTCAACGGTAGAGGGATTCAAGGAACTACGAAATGAATCAAGGACACGACCTCCTGTACTAAAAGCGGATTCAGAAGATACAGTGGATACAGGGATAGCCAATATATCTCTAGCTATGCGGGAAAGCACATGATATTTATTTGTTTTTCCTTTCCACCAAGTGAGAATATTAAATGTAGGAGAATCATCTTCAACACCATCCTCCAAATACCTTTCCAACTCATTTTTTTGCACTTCACATTGTTTTTTCTTCATATTCATTCTAAACAAATTGTCCCAATCTTCATCATCTTCACCATTTTCAATTCTAGAATGAGAGGCAATGTTTGAAGATGAGGCATTGGAACCACCATCATGAGAAACAGGATACAAAAATAAATAGTGCTCAAACAATTTAGCAATGAGAGATTTCAATTTCTTTAACATATCCTTTGACAATTTTTCACCATACATCCGAGTAAAACAAAATTCAATATAGTCAAGCTTATAACGAGGATCAAGATAAATAGCAACAAAGAGAAGATAATTTATTGTATTGCTTTCCCAATACTTGTTGTACTTCAATTGCATATTTGCTGTCATGGTTTTCAAAATTGGATCACTAACATTGTGCCTCCATTTATTCAACGTTTTTTTAATATCCATCAACTGTTTGAAAAAAGAGTTAGCAGTAACATGCAATGACCCAGAAAAAGAAAGTGTGGCATCATAAAAAGTTTTCAAAAACTTCACAAAAATACGAGCTCGTTCCCAATCAGCTCGATTAGGACATCCTTTCGACTCAATACGGAGATTAGTTAAAAATGCAACATCAGCATGTTCTAAGCGGTAAAATGCATGTTCATACTTTTCAGCGATGTTCAACATTAAATAAGTAGAGTTCCATCTGGTTTCTACATCTAGTGTTACCAATGCTTTAGAACATACACCAACAGCTTCTGCACACTTCTTGAAAGTAGCCAACCTACTAGGAGAAGCCTTGATAAACTTACATGCAGCCCTAATTCTTTTAACAGATTCATCAATATCCTTTATTCCTTCTTTGACAATCAAGTTTAATATGTGAGCACTACATCTCATATGCAAGTACTCCCCATTAAACAAAGTACGACCATTCCAAAAACTCATGCCTCAATTTAAATAATCAATTGCCAAATTGTTAGCACTTGCATTATCAACAGTCACACAACATATAGACTTGATACCCCATTCCTTCATGCAATTCTCTAATGTTATCCCTATAGTTTCACCTTTATGGTCAGCAATTATACCAAAGCTTAATATACTCTTCTTTAAATTCCACTCGTCATCAATATAGTGAGCTGTAACACACATATAATTCATATTCTGAATCGATGTCCAAGTATCAGTGGTAAGAGACACCATTTGTTTATTAGCAGACAACATAGATTTCAATTTTTCTTTCTCATCGAAGTACAAGCATAAACAATCTCTGGCAACAGTGACACGAGATGAAATTTTGAATCTTGGTTGAGCCTCTTTCATGAACATATTAAATCCTTCATTTTCAACATATTTAAAAGGGAGCTCATCAATGATTATCATCTTTGCAAGTGTTAATCTAGTCCTCTCTTGATTAAAATCAACAAGTTTCAAGCTAACACTATTAGGATCATCCTCACTTTCTTTTCCAATAGCTATAGTTTTTTTGTTTCTTATCAACTACCCTATTTGGATTTTTCAGGCACACTTTCAAATGTTTATGTATGTTAGTAGTGCCATGATTACCACTATTTGCAGCATATTGTTTCCCACAATACTTACATATAGCCTTATCATTAACCCTTTTAAAATCTTTCCAAACTGTAGAAGGTTTTCTAGAGGGTTTTCTTTTGCTTACCTCTATTAGTGCACTTGGTGGCAATGATGACAACCCTTCTCCTTGTATTTGTTGAACTTCTTGCTCTTGTTCAAGTGGATGAGCAACATCTTCACTGACAATTTGTGATTGTTCCACTTCCATTTTCTATAAAAAAACAATTTTTAATATAAATTATTATTAAAACAACATTAAACAAAATATATTTAAATTAATAATATGAAACAGAACAGGACTTTGCATCAAAATATATTTTCATCATATGAAACAAAATAGTACTTTGCATCATATGAAACAAAATAGTACATTACATTGAACCTATCATCATATTTTGCATTGATATAAAACTATTGAAGTACATACTGTAAAAACAATATATTGCATTGAAATAAATATATTGTAGAACTATAAAAAGTATAAAACCTTATTCAATATGGAGACGAAACTATGAGAGAGTCAAAGTATAGACTGTGGATTTTCGAAAGCAAGATGGAATTGGAATGTGAGAGAGTAAAATGAAAAAAAAAATCGTGAGAGAAAGAGGAGTGGTGACGTTTGAGATTTGCCGTAGTAAAAAAATAGGGTTAGGTTAAGTGGTATTGTCTTTAGTTTATTAAGTTTCTAATATATACTTAATTATTATTAGTTAATAAAGATTCATTAAAAAAATAAAAAGGCAGTAAAGTGTAAACTAGAAGTGCATAAGTCAAGCAAGCATGATTAATATTAATAATAATGTTTAATTATAATAATAATAATAATTTAATGTGTGATTGGAAACTGGAAGAAAAGTGCAAAAGATCTTTGTGTACGTTACAATTTACAAAGTTATAGCAACTTTAAAATTTATAAATAATAATATAATAATAATAATAATAATTAATTATGCCACGTCAACGGGTTGGGTCAACGGGTTCATGGGTTTAGAAACTAAAACCCAATACCCGAACCAAATCTATACGGGTTGTTACGGGTTGGGTCGGGTATACCCGTAAATGAATGGGTCTGGGTAATTAGTGGGTTGGTTCGGTTTGGGTAGGCGGGTTTGCGGGTCGACCCGCACCCATGAACACCCCTAGAAATAACAGTGATAACTCACGGCTCGCTTTCCTTAACATTTGATGTCTACTTTATGTTTTCATTATTTACTTTACATTAGGATATTATTATTTTACTGTAGGTTAGTAGTTAAATTAATAATTTCTAATAGTCTAGGTAATGTAAGGTAGCAACGTAACGTTTTGTGTAGTTAATAACAATAATATTCTTCAATTAGTTAGTATAATTTATTTAAGTAGTCAATAGAATTTATTGTAACTAGTCAAAATAACTTCTGTTTAATTAGTTAAATAAAGTTTTTTTCATAAGCTAATAAAACTCTACCTTTCACCAATTAAATTAAATTTTTATGATTAAAGTTAATCCTTGTTTAAAAAAAAAACCTTTTAGTTCAAATTTTATAAAAAATAAACAAATTTATAAAATAAAAAAAAAATCATTAATAATTAAATCATTTTTAGTTAAAACCTTCTCATTTAAAAACATACCCTTTTAAAAACAAAGAAAACATATTTTCTTCAATATAAAAAAAAACATTTACTAACTTAAAAGGCACCCATCTTTCTCACAAGATTCAAAAGTAGAATTTATTTTGTGTTTAAATGTTTCGACTTCCGGTCACCAATGAGCCCTTATCGCTAAATTTTCTCTGCTTACTATTTCCTGATTGTTATTCATATTTCAATTCCCATGGATGTAATTTAAGCGAGGCCATGGTCGCGGTTTTTTATTTATTTCGCATTTTTTTGGGGGACTTGTAATTTACGCGAGTGATCGCCGCGATGCTTTCTTTACTTTCCGCATTTTAATTTCCGCCATGTAATATTTAGCCTTGTTTGCATGCTTTACCGTTATTTTCTCTCCGAAGGAATTAGGATTAACAGTTTGACCACCGAGTCAATAACCCTAGTTTCAACCGTTTCTAAACCCTAATTAGCCTAGGCGTCCCGCCGTGGACGAAAATGCCCTTTACCCTAACTTTAGGTCAAAGAGTCGTCGTACTTTGTTTAGGGTTTCCTGCCATGGAATCCCTAATTTAACCCTAATTTCAATTAACATTCAACATAGAAATAGGAGTTTCAAAACTCCACGTATGCGCTTCGCTATGAACGCTTACTCCCCGTTGAAACCTTGACCACAGTCAAGACGTTTCTAACCTCCCTTTCGAGGGGAACTACGATTACTCTGATTCCATTCCCTATCCAGGATACGTGATAACACGAAATCATATAGATATTTTCATGCATATTTCAACTAAAGTCTAACCGTTTTCGATCCGATTTCGGGTTATTTCCGTGTATTTGTCTGATGTTTTTGCAGGTATTCAACGATCACGTCTAAACAAGGCAACATGAAGAAAAGAAGCAATCCCAGATGAAATATGGACGAAAAAGGAGTGAAAACACAATGAAAAGCGCAACAGACAGTTTTTGCTGATGTGAAGACCGTCACAGAAGCATGACGACCGTCGCACGGGTGACGACCGTCACACCTTGTGACGACCGTCATGCAGGCAAAAACGCCCCACTCAGAATACACGTCAAAAGAGCAGTTCCAATTCCTATTAAATGGTCCACTACTCCCTAAATTATCTGCCTCAAGGTCCATCATCCTCAGAGGTAACCGTTGGAATTCCACCTCTATAAAAAGGGAAGCAGGGGACTTCAAAAAGGGAGCTGCATTCATACCACGAAGTGCTGCCCAAATTTATTTTCAAGAGCAAATTTAATTTCCAGCCTTTTTATTATTTGTATCCATTTCTCCAGTTTCAATTGTATCCCTTTCCATTCTACTCATTCCCATTTCCGCTCTACTGTATTTGTTACTGCACTGTATGATCAAATTGGAACTAAAGACAGAATCCTGCCAACATCTGTGGAGGATCTTCCCAAAGGCCAATTGGCATTATTTACAAGTTTTCATTTTGATCGACTCTTATTCTATCATAATGCAATTTATTATTTATTATTATTATTTATGTTTTGCTTTTCTAAATTCCATGTCTAGCTAAACTTAGGTAATCGATATGTAGTAACAATTCGAATGGGACTTGATAACTCTTGTTTGAAAACTTTCTTTTCACAAAAATAACTTATGGTCTAAGTGTTTAAAATTGATTTACGAAATAAACTTCGTCGCGAAAGCGAGAACTTATTTTAAAGTAGTTTTGCCACGAAAGTGGGAAATTAATTAAGATACGAACCAACAAGCGAAAGCTGCGGTAAGGTCAGATAGTAAACACTAGGCATTTGTTTTAATAACAGCGAAAGCACTTTAAAACGAATTAGAACTTAGAGATTTCCAAAAAGTAATGTTAACCCCGAACGGAACACGAAAGTGTACGTTAGGCCCTTAAGATTATGATTAGCGTCAATAACCATTGTGAGACGAGAGTCTTCAAATCTCCATTTTCTGCTTAAATAAACTGTGAAAACTATTTCATACACCAGTCACTTATCAAGTCCCTGAAGAACATAATTACTACGTATCGATTTAATTAATTAAAATCCAAACAGTAATCTTAGTTTCCCCTTTTAGTGACAAAAATTATTCCCTTAAAACATATTCTACCTAGCTAAACATAGTAACTCTCGAGAACACTAGTTTGATTACGAGTCCCTGTGGGATCGATATCTTTTATTACTACGCGATAGACTGTGCACTTGCAGTTAGTTGTATTAGACATATAAAGTCGCGATCAAGTTTTTGGCGCCGTTGCCAGGGACCCGTTTAGTCAATAGTGTAACCTTCTGTTACGCCGTATAGACTAGGTAAACAATTTTCATTTTTCCTTTACTAGTGTTGTCGATTGTATGCCAAGTGATCGCCCACAAAGCGACATCTTGAAACCTTCAGTCGCAGAACTAGAGCGCTTCTTACATCTAAGAAGCCGAATCATTGAGTACCAACTCAAACATAACATTCATGATCCTCTCACTCCCATTTCCAAATCCGAAGAAGAACCAACGATGGCTGAAGGACCTCCGAACAAACCGCTGAAGGCATACGCTACACCATCTCAGATGGAGCCTAGAAGTAGCATTGCTGCCCCAGCTATTACCCGAAATGATTTTGAGCTGAAACCATCATTGTTGTCGGCTGTACAACAAAACCAATTCTCAGGAAACGCAACTGAGGATCCGAACGAACATCTAACGAAGTTTGTACAATACGCAGACACAGTGAAAGCAAATGGAGTAACTCCAGACGCGATCAGACTTCGTCTTTTCCCATTCTCTCTTAGAGACAGAGCGTGGACATGGTTACAATCGTTACCATCCAACTCCGTTACAACGTGGGAGCAATTGAAGAACGTCTTCTTAGCGAGATATTTTCCACCAAGCAAAACTGCTATGCTTAGAGCTCAAATCAATGGATTTCGACAGAAAGATACTGAATCTCTTTACGAAGCATGGGAACGATTCAAAGATATGATGAGAACATGTCCTCACCACGGTCTAGAAGACTGGGTGACAATCCATACCTTCTATAATGGGCTTCTATACAATACTAGATTAACCATAGACGCTGCCGCGGGCGGTGCACTTATGGATAAGCCATACGATGAAGCCTATCAATTGATAGAAAACATGTCACAAAACCATTGCCAATGGGGAGGTGAACACACTCCAAATGAGAAAACCTCAGCGAAAGGTGGGATGTACGAAATCAGCAGCCTTGAAAAGTTCAATGCTAAAGTAGATGCTCTAGCGCAAAAGATCGATAGTCTGACCGTTAACCCCACTGCAACTGTCGCTGCAGTAACTCCAAATTGCGAGTTATGCGGAAGTACCACTCATAATGCACCCGAATGCCCATTGCTAGCCGGAATCCCGCCAGACCAGGTAAATTATGCTCAAGGAAATCCCTACGCAAATACATACAACCCAGGTTGGCGAAATCATCCAAACTTTTCTTACAAAAGCGAAAATGCATTGCAAATGCCTACTGCTCCGCAAGGATATCAAAAACCAGCTGCTCAGAATGCACCTAGGAAATCAAACCTCGAAATGATGATGGAAAAGTTCATAGCTACTCAAGCTCAAACGAACAAAGAGTTCCTGAATCAAAACATACACACTAGCGAGCAAATTAAACAGTTGACAGGAAAAGTAGACGCTTTAGCCACCCACAACAAAATGTTGGAAACTCAAATATCACAAGTGGCTCAACAGCAAGCATCTGCTGCCGCACCTGCTGGCACATTTCCTGGACAACCCGAACAGAATCCCAAAGGCCAAGCAAATGCTGTAATACTAAGAAGTGGAAAAGAATTGGACGAACCGATCGATCCGAGGACCGAAAACTCAGCCATGCAACAGAAACCGACTGAACAAGAAGAAAAGGAATCTGAGTTAGAAAAGAAGGAAGACAACGAGAAGGAGGATACCGCAAGTGAAAAAACTCAAGCACCTCCAGCGCCATATAAACCACCTATTCCTTATCCGCAAAGACTAATAAACTCTAAAACTTCAGGACAGTTTAAGAAATTTGTAGAGCTCCTTAAACAGCTGAATATTACTATTCCTTTTACAGAAGCAATAACTCAAATGTCGTCATACGCCAAATTTCTCAAAGAGATCCTGTCGAATAAGAGAAAGATCGAGGATAACGAAACAGTTACACTCACTGCAGAGTGTAACGCTATTATTCAAAACCGCATGCCTCCTAAATTAAAAGACCCAGGTAGTTTCTCCATACCCTGCGTCATAGGAAAGTTCGTAATAGATAAAGCTCTATGCGATTTAGGAGCCAGTATCAGTGTTATGCCCTTATCTATATGCAAAAAGCTGAATATGGGAGACCTCAGGCCAACCAAAATGTCCGTACAATTAGCTGACAGATCAGTAAAATACCCCGTCGGAATACTGGAAAACGTTCCAGTACGCATAGGACAATTCTACATTCCAACCGACTTCATAATCATGGACATCAAGGAGGACACTGTAACCCCAATTATCTTAGGAAGACCATTCCTAGCTACAGCCGGAGCGATTATAGATGTGAAGAAAGGAAGGCTAACATTCGAAGTAGGAGAAGAAAAGATAGAGTTCATTCTCACCAAGTTCTTACAAGCACCAGCAATAGACGATACTTGCTATTTAGTAGATGAAATTGACGAATGCATAAGAGAACTTGAAAATGAGGAGACCACGTATTCAGAAATAATAAAGATTCAAATGCCCGACATTTCTGAAGACGACAATTGGCGTAAACCGTATAAAGACGACAGCCTAAGCGAAAGCTTAGCACTGACACCAAATCATATGCCAGGTCCGAAGAACCCATCTTTAGAGCTTAAAACTCTACCCAAAAACCTCAGATATGAATTTCTAGACGATGAACTAAAAAGACCAGTGATAGTCAACGCCGACTTAGGACAACCAGAAACCGAAAAGTTATTAGAAGTCCTAAAGAAGTACCCCACCGCGTTAGGCTATAACATAAGCGATCTAAAAGGTATAAGCCCTTCGATCTGTATGCATCGAATTACAATAGAGGAAGACTCTAAAACCTCTCGAGAGCATCAGAGAAGACTAAACCCCATCCCGAGCACTGTAGTCAGAGATGAAGTAAAGAAATTACTTGATGCAGGAATCATCTATCCGATCTCCGATAGTGAATGGGTTAGCCCAGTTCATGTCGTACCAAAGAAAGGAGGAGTCATAGTAGTTAAAAACGAAAAAGGCGAATCAATAACAAAAAGAGTCGTGACTGGAAGTAGGATGTGTATTGATTATAGGAAGCTTAACAAGGCTACGCGCAAAGATCACTTCCTGCTACCCTTCATGGACCAAATGTTGGAAAGATTAGCCAAACATTCATATTTCTGCTATCTAGATGGTTACTCAAGATTCTTCCAAATTCCCATCCATCCTGATGACCAAGAAAAGACTACATTCACCTGTCCTTACGGTACTTTTGCTTACCGCCGAATGCTGTTCGGACTCTGTAACGCGTCAGCAACCTTCCAAAGATGCATGATGGCAATCTTCGCAGATTTCATAAACGACATTATGGAAGTGTTTATGGACGATTTCTCGGTATGTGGACAGAGTTTCGAAGGATGCTTACAAAACTTAGAAATGGTACTAGAACGTTGCGTAAAAGTAAACCTCGTCCTAAATTGGGAGAAATGCCATTTTATGGTCCGACAAGGAATAGTTTTAGGACACGTCGTATCAGATAGAGGGATTGAGGTAGACAAAGCCAAAATAGAGATTATAAAAGATCTCCAACCTCCAAAATCCGTACGAGAGATACGGAGTTTTCTAGGACATGCCGGTTTCTACAGAAGATTTATAAAAGATTTCTCGAAAATCACAAAACCTTTGACCGGCCTGTTAATGAAGGATGCTGAGTTCGTCTTCGACGACGACTGTCTAAAAGCATTCGAAACATTGAAATCAGCCCTTATCACCGCACCAATCATGCAACCACCAGATTGGAGACTACCGTTTGAAATCATGTGCGACGCGAGTGATTACGCTGTAGGCGCAGTTCTAGGACAAAGGAAGGACAAGAAGCTCCATGCCATCTACTATGCCAGTAGAACCTTAGATCCTGCCCAAATGAACTACGCTACCACAGAAAAGGAACTTCTAGCAGTTATATTTGCGCTTGACAAATTCCGTTCTTACTTAGTAGGAGCAAAAATTATAATATACACAGACCACGCTGCCATAAGGTACCTAATAAGCAAAAAGGATGCCAAACCAAGACTATTGAGATGGATCCTCTTGTTACAAGAGTTTGACTTAGAAATCAAAGATAAGAAAGGAACCGAGAACGTTGTTGCAGATCACTTATCCCGAATAGAAGGCATCAGACACGAGCCAGTACCGATAAATGACGATTTCCCGTACGAACGTCTGATAGCCAAATTAGAAAGTGACACACCCAACTCAATCTCGGAAGATCCAGAATTCGAAAAAGCCATAGAAGCCGTCTATGCCCAAGTCACATTACCTTGGTATGCTGACATCGTTAATTACCTCGCTGCGGGCGTGCTTCCACCAGATCTTACTTATCAGCAAAAGAAGAAATTCTTCCACGATCTGAAACACTATTATTGGGACGAACCCCTACTCTTCAAGAGAGGGGCCGACAACATATACCGTCGCTGTGTCCCAGAGGAAGAAATAGAAAATATTATTTCCCAATGCCACTCAGCACCATATGGTGGTCATGCTAGTACATCCAAGACGTGCGCTAAGATTCTCCAAGCTGGCCTATTCTGGCCTAATCTCTGGAAAGACGTTCACATCGCTGTGCAAAAGTGCGATAGATGCCAACGAACTGGCAACATCTCACGGCGTGATGAAATGCCTCAGAAAGGAATCTTAGAGGTAGAAGTCTTCGACGTCTGGGGAATAGATTTCATGGGACCTTTCCCTCCTTCTTTTGGAAATAACTACATACTCGTCGCTGTCGATTACGTGTCTAAATGGATAGAAGCCATAGCTGCTCCAACAAATGACGCACGAGTAGTAATCAAACTCTTCAAGAACACCATCTTTCCTAGATTCGGTGTACCCAGACTCGTCATTAGTGACGGAGGATCTCACTTCATATCACGAATATTCGATAAACTTCTCTCTAGATATGGAGTCAAGCACCGAGTAGCTACACCTTATCATCCGCAAACTAGCGGACAAGTAGAGGTCTCGGACAGAGAAATAAAACAGATCTTGGAAAAGAGTGTCGCTACCTCAAGGAGAGACTGGTCATCGAAGCTACAAGAAGCTTTATGGGCTTATAGGACCGCATTTAAGACACCCATAGGTACTACCCCCTATAAATTAGTCTACGGTAAATCCTGCCATCTCCCTGTAGAGTTAGAGCATAAGGCCTTCTGGGCCATTAAAACACTCAACTTCAACTACACCGAGGCAGGAAAAAAGCGAATCCTGAACTTACACGAGTTGGAAGAACTTCGATTAGACGCTTACGAAAATGCCCGTATCTACAAAGAACGAACTAAAAGGTGGCATGATAAACGTTCAATCAGGAAACAATTCAGTGTGGGAGACATCGTATTGCTTTTTAATTCACGATTAAAACTCTTCCCAGGAAAACTAAAATCTAGGTGGTCTGGACCCTATGAAGTGACTAAAGTACTTCAGAGTGGAGCTGTCGAAATTACCGACAAGACAAATGCACCGTTTATCGTAAACGGGCAACGTCTAAAACATTACAATAAGAACGACAACAATCCTCAAGTTAGCAATATAACATTGCTTGAGCTCCCGGCTCAAACACCAGAATAGCTTCTCACCAAGCTATCGTCAGACTTTAGATGTTAAAAACAACGCTTATTGGGAGGCAACCCAAATTTCCCTCGTTATTGCATTTCATTTTTCTTTAAAATTCTACTTTGAAAAATCCAGCAAAAATCCTAAAAATACTACTACTCTCTACTTTCGTTCATTTTCGTACTTTTATTCTTATTTTAATTTTTTCTCTTTTACCTTTTGCTTCTACCATTTTTCGTTTCTAAAAATCCTGACTTCAAATTTCTTGTTTCAAACTTTTCAGGATTTTTAAAGCCTTCAAAACATTTCTTCTATTTTCTCCGAATTACCTGCGAATATGGCCGAGTACGATTTCACAAAGGTTCACTTCAAAGGACTCGCTCAAAAGGCAAGATTTGCAGCACTGACCGAAAGAGAATTCGCCTTAACGCTGTATTATGACAAGGCTACTATGGATAAACTAGGGATCACGGATAGCATTCAATACCTGTTCAATCAACTGGGTTGGGAGAACACTGCTCTGAAAACACGTTTCGCTACCTACAAGGATCTTACCTATGAATTCCTCAGCTCTTTCAGATACACACCCAACTATGGCTTTGGAACCCGCTCAGAGTTGATTACCTTCAGATTGTTTGGAATGGACCAAACTCATAGCCGGATGTCACTAGCTAACCTCCTAGGATTCCCTAGCGGATCGCATGTGTTCATCAGTGCAGAAGATGACGATATTGATTTGCAACTTGAGCACTTCTGGGGTAGAATAACAGGCGACTATCACTCTGAACCAGACAGAAGGTACAATGATGACATTCATAACCCAGCCTTTAGATACTTCCATAAGATACTAGCTCACACCTTGTTTGGAAAAGAAGAAAATATTACCACAGTGTCTAAGGAAGAGTTATTCATCATGTTCTGTGCTTCTCAGGGTCGGACAGTAAATGCAGTGCCTTTCATGATGAGAGCCTTCAAACGCCTCACGCTGGAACCTCAGACACCTATTCTTGTAGGAGGACTAGTAACAATGATAGCCCACGAGCTTGGCCTTAGATTCCATCTAAATGCCAGCACTCGTTTTGGTACCATCAGACCCATGAACATACAATTCTGCTTTAACAGGCGCATCTTAGGGAATATGGGACCTGGATCGTATGAGTACCTTATTAACGAAAAACCAGTACAGCTATTCACACTGCCTAATCATCTGATGACAAGCATCCACAACAAGGATAACTGGCTCTATGAATTGGATGAGCCTATGGGACCTCCTTCACCACAGTCAACACCCCAGAACTATATGTATGACAGTGACCACATTTTTGAGGCACACGATTACATGTACTTTGAGGACGCTGCCTCTGAAAATAAAGTAGACCCTATGACTCCTCCACACTACAATACTTATCCTGAGCCTATCCCTGAGGAAACAACCGACAAAATGGATACCGTGTTACTCAGATTGGACGACATCGATAGAGCTCTGACGAATGTAAAAGCTGATATCGCAAGCGTGCACAGTGACCTGGTAGGCTTCATGGATCTAGTCTGCGACCAACTCGACTACTATTCACGGAAATTTGATGAGTTGAAGGCACGGAAAGATTAGTTATCAGCTCGTAGCAGTAGTTTCAGTTCAGTCTAGTCTAGTTTAGTTCAATTTACTCATTTGGAATTTTCGCATTGTTCGTTTCACTATGTACTACATACAATTGTTTCAATTTTATGTTATTTCAATTCTAGTTTTGTTCAATTATTCTGTTTTCGCATTATTTATTGATTGCTGGATACTATATTACATCACCGTAGCAATACTAGGCTTTAAAATCACCCCGAATACGCCCTCAGAGCAAAATTCTGCGTTCTGCAGATTTTGCTGCTGTGACGACCGTCACAGCCCCATGACGAGCGTCACACGGGTGACGACCGTCACACCTCTGTGACGACCGTCACGCAGCCCAGAACTGCAATCTGGAATAACAGAGGTCGTGTAACCTTCCACTCCCCCCATTACCACTTTCAAACTTCCAACATCCATACCCCACTACGATTTTCATCCTCTCCATTTAAACTATAAACCCCAACTCCAAATTCAACCCCTAAACCACCGTTCTGTCACATTTCCATCTCTGCCGAAAAATCCCAAAACCTCCGAAACCTCTCCATCTTCAACAATGGCGGGAAACGCAGACATCAACAACATTTCCTTCCCTGAGGGCGAGTTAGGCGAGAGACAATGAGCACAGTACAACGCATTTCATCAGAGGTCTCTCCAGCCAACTCACTACCCGCACCTTCCATCACTTACGGAGCTCGGACTCCTCGAAGGTGTCACCTGGATGCTTCAAAGAGCAGGCATCTGGAACCTCTGCTCCAACCCCCAAACGACCTACGAACAACTCACCCTTGAGTTCTTGAGTTCGTTCTCCTACATCACCAGCAGCGGCGAACTCAACCAACACTCAGGTGCCGCTTGTTTCTGGATGTTTGGCATTAACTATCAGCTGCACCAAAACCAGATTGCCGGCATCCTTCAGTTACCCTGCGGCGACAATGCTCATCGCCGCATCACTGACCAGTTCCAGCACGACGCCTTCGCGCTGTGGTATCAGTTGACCGGCCTAAATGCCGATGGCTGGGACTCACTCCACGCCACTCACATCCATAACCCCGCCATCAGGTACTTTCACAGGGTGTTGAGCAACATCATCTTCGCCAGAGACAGCAACCACAAAGTGAACTCCAAGGAGCTCTTCTTTCTGCATTGCGTCTTCAACAACGAACCGGTCAACGCTGCCCCGTTCCTGCTGGCCCACATTCAGGCCAACTGCAACCGTGGCTCGAAGCCATTCTACTTTGGCGGGATTGTCACGGCGATTTCACTTGGGCTGAACCTTGGCGACCGCCTCCAGCACCTCCAGTCCATCCCCTCGGTGTTCCTCGACACCGACCACTGCAGGGCCTCCCATCTCATCCGCTCCCGAGCTGACGGGAAATATCATCCGGTTGTGCGTGGCAAGACTGTCAGAAGCATCATCCTTCCGTCCCGCACCCGCATCCATCCTGAGGACCGTACCAACTGGTTGTTCGACCTCACTGCCCCTCCTGCTGCCGCTGTTCCTACTCAGGACCCCACACATGATTCCGAAGATGAAATCCAAGCTGAGTTGGACAGGTCCGAGCAGCCAGAGGCATCGCAGCCTCCTCCACCAGTAGGTACATCATCCCGCCGCCGCTGTCACCATCCCGTGCCCGATTACACCGAAGAGGACCTCCGTCGCTCCCTAGACCAGCAGGCACAGATACTCACGATGCTGCAGCAGCAGAACCAGCGAGCCGACCAGTTCGAAGCTTGGCACCGGACTCAAATGCAACAACTTCACACCGGCCAAGCTACGATTACTGAGAGTCTAGCGAACCTGACCCTGCAGGTCGAAGGACTCCGAGACACGGTCTACCACACCGGAGCTATGAGCTATGAGGATAGAGTCGCCCTTGCTAGAGCCAGAGGACGCCAGCGTGGACGTGACAAACCCCGGGACTAGATTTTTATTCTTTTCCTTTATTGTTTACTATATTCCAGTATTTTGTATCTTCATTTTCAGTTGTATCTCCCTCTCGCATGCTTCAAGAATCAGTGAGGACACTGATCGAGATAGTGTGGGAGCGGAGCCTTATTTCCACTGTATTCAGAACTTCCCTTATCTACTGTATTTCCATTTCACTGCACTTTCGAATTTTAGTAAGTTCCATTTTTACACTTTCTATTTCTAGCAAATAAAGCTCGTCTATATAATTTTCACGTTACGCAAACAATCCCCACATTTTTCGACGAAAACAAAAACTTTCGTGTGTTCCTCAAAACCAAAAGCACCACGAGAATGCGCCTGAGTTCAAACCGAGCTTTGAAACTCCGAGGAAACGACAGTTCTAACAAAACCAGTATCGTCCAGACACCTTAGATCTCTAGTTTATGCGAGTCGGTTTCACCACCTACGTGTACCAAAGTCTCAAGTGTCTACGCAAACTCAACCCCAAGTAGTTTATACTAGCAGTCAGCACCATCCTAAAAACACTTCTAAGCGAGCGACCGATGCAAATAAGTGTATGATCTCCAAAAATATGAAAAACCATGAAAAGAGAGCTAAAAAGCCCAAGAATATAAGATTCGTTTCCTTCTAAGTTAGGTGCTCCTCGCCCGAGCATTTAGCCCAACGGCACGAAAAAACCCATTGAAAAATCAATGACACCAAATTATGATCAATGAAGAAGATCAAAAACAAAAACGAGATCATATTCACTAACAGGTCGACTTGCCATGAGAGTGTGCGGACAACGGGCTTAATGTGATTGCGCTAGAACAAACAGGGTGAACATGCCACGAGAACCTTGACACCAAGATACGGTAGCATGACTGAGACCGATTTGCATAAAAAGGAGACCTCCGGAGACTCGTAGTCCAGTGTCGTCATGATACTCGTCTTGTTCCTACCAAGAATCCCGGTTTTTCCAAACTCTGCGAACGAAGAAGCAGCCTCGTGCTTGCCGACTTTTCCACGTTTTACTTGAGGACAAGCAAAGATTCAAGCTTAGGGGAGTTTGATAACACGAAATCATATAGATATTTTCATGCATATTTCAACTAAAGTCTAACCGTTTTCGATCCGATTTCGGGTTATTTCCGTGTATTTGTCTGATATTTTTGCAGGTATTCAACGATCACGTCTAAACAAGGCAACATGAAGAAAAGAAGCAATCCCAGATGAAATATGGACGAAAAAGGAGTGAAAACACAATGAAAAGCGCAGCAGACAGTTTTTGCTGATGTGACGACCGTCACAGAAGCATGACGACCGTCACACGAGTGACGACCGTCACACCTTGTGACGACCGTCATGCAGGCAAAAACGCCCCACTCAGAATACATGTCAAAAGAGCAGTTCCAATTCCCATTAAATGGTCCACTACTCCCTAAATTATCTGCCTCAAGGTCCATCATCCTCAGAGGTAACCGTTGGAATTCCACCTCTATAAAAAGGGAAGCAGGGGACTTCAAAAAGGGAGCTGCATTCATACCACGAAGTGCTGCCCAAATTTATTTTCAAGAGCAAATTTAATTTCCAGCCTTTTTATTATTTGTATCCATTTCTCCAGTTTCAATTGTATCCCTTTCCATTCTACTCATTCCCATTTCCGCTCTACTGTATTTGTTACTGCACTGTATGATCAAATTGGAACTAAAGACAGAATCCTGCCAACATCTGTGGAGGATCTGCCCAAAGGCCAATTGACATTATTTACAGGTTTTCATTTTGATCGACTCTTATTCTATCATAATGCAATTTATTATTTATTATTATTATTTATGTTTTGCTTTTCTAAATTCCATGTCTAGCTAAACTTAGGTAATCGATATGTAGTAACAATTCGAATGGGACTTGATAACTCTTGTTTGAAAACTTTCTTTTCACAAAAATAACTTATGGTCTAAGTGTTTAAAATTGATTTACGAAATAAACTTCGTCGCGAAAGCGAGAACTTATTTTAAAGTAGTTTTGCCACGAAAGTGGGAAATTAATTAAGATACGAACCAACAAGCGAAAGCTGCGGTAAGGTCAGATAGTAAACACTAGGCATTTGTTTTAATAACAGCGAAAGCACTTTAAAACGAATTAGAACTTAGAGATTTCCAAAAAGTAATGTTAACCCCGAACGGAACACGAAAGTGTACGTTAGGCCCTTAAGATTATGATTAGCGTCAATAACCATTGTGAGACGAGAGTCTTCAAATCTCCATTTTCTGCTTAAATAAACTGTGAAAACTATTTCATACACCAGTCACTTATCAAGTCCCTGAAGAACATAATTACTACGTATCGATTTAATTAATTAAAATCCAAACAGTAATCTTAGTTTCCCCTTTTAGTGACAAAAATTATTCCCTTAAAACATATTCTACCTAGCTAAACATAGTAACTCCCGAGAACACTAGTTTGATTACGAGTCCCTGTGGGATCGATATCTTTTATTACTACGCGATAGACTGTGCACTTGCAGTTAGTTGTATTAGACATAGAAAGTCGCGATCAATACGTAGGCACAAGATGCGAATCTTGCCGAGTAAACTAGGACTAACCCTTAGGTCTTTAAGTCACTCCATCCCTTGGCTCAATATATACTTAAAATAGATAATAAAAATAAAAAAGTATACAATAAACAAAAGGTTCCTGTAGAGTACTACAAAAGTTTAGGGTGCTAGTACCTTCCCTAAACTTAACCAACCCCTTACCTAGGTCTCTCCCCGCATTGTGTTTACGATGCAAAAATAGGTTTTCCCTCTTTTGACCTTTTCCTTCGGATAAATCAAAGAGCGGTTGTGAATCAAGAATTGTGATTCAAACTAATTAATAGTTTGATATCATATTTCCACCGCAACAGTTGTGTTAAATATTCATACTTCAATTTATATTAAACATTTTATGTTGTGCTGGGTATGTGAATGAGTTGACAAAGAAGGGAAAATGTGTCCCGACGAAAGATGATTGGAAGCATATCAACTTAATCATTCCATTCTTGAAGTTGTTTTATGATGCTACAATACACATATCAGGGTCATCTTATTTGACAAGCAATACTTATATGTTTGAGGTCATGGGTATTTGAAAGAGCATTGCGGATATGTGTGCGTCTGAAGATGAACATCTATGTTCAGCAGCTCAAAAGATGAAGAAGAAGTATGATAAGTATTAGGGATCTCATGAGAAGTTTAATACGATGTTGTTGATTGCTCTAGTTTTCGACCTTATGCGCAAGATTAAATTGGTTGATTGGATGGTAAGGCGGTACTACAATAAGGATGATGTCGATGCCTTGAAAGAAAACTTAGATTTCTACTTGAAATCTATTTATGAAGAATATTGTGCTGGATTTATGCCTCCTCAAGGTAATTCAGATGAGCCGCAAGTTTTTGGTAATGTTAGTCATTCTTATGTAATTGTTGAGTTCTATCTTTTAGAAGGGTGTGACAATGCAGATAATGAATTAAGTACTTATCTTGGAGAGAAGTTGGAGCATAACATGGAGATAAATATTTTTGAGTGGTGGAAAGTTAACTTTTGCCGATATCCCATCCTTGCAAACATTGCAAGAGACGTGCTGGCTATACCTATAAGCATAATGACGTCTGAATCTGCATTCAGTACAGGAGAAATAGTGCTTGATCCATATCGCAGCTCGTTAACACCTACAACAGTTGAAGCACTGATTTGCACCCAGGATTGGCTCAAAGGAACATCTTCATCCTTGATTACAAATAAAGATTTTGATATTCTTGAGAGACTTGAGCAAGGTATGCTAACTAATTATATTTCCTAATGTATTATTATTTATTATACTTGAGGCATAATGAAATGTCTTTATATGTTTTGTAGAATTAGTTTATACAGAAGATGGTGTTAGTTGTTCAACCTCTTCAACCTCTGTTGCATTCGAAGATGACTTAATGGTATTATTGATTAAGTTTTCCCCTTTATTACCCTCAATTTTCTACTTTTTAATTTGAAGACATTGTTGTTACCCTTACTTTTCTACTTTTTAATTGGAAGACATTGTTGTTATGTTGTGGAGTAAAAATTTTTATTCAACTGGTGTGAAGAGGATGGGAGGTGGATATGACATTCATATCACATGTACAACTTGGACCAGAGGAAGCATCGGGGGTTGAAAATGTCAGTGTTCGGGGGTTGAAAATGTCAGTGTTCACTGCTCTCAGCATCGGTGTTGCAGTTGGTTTTAATGATTGTTATACTTTGACTGTATTCATGTTTAATTTTCTATATGGATTTTCCATATATATAATAATCAATTTTTCTATACTGCCAAATACTCGTGCTTGAACATTTTCATTTTTTAATACAAAGTATAGAATTAAAATGTTTTAGGTGGTTTATCAATTATTTGATAGTTTGCAATAAAATTGATTTTTAACAAAAATTGGTTTTAAAACTGTTTTTTTTATAAAATTGGTTTTAAAATTGATTTCTTTGAAGAAAATAAAAAATTGATTTTTGATAGAAACCGGTTTAAAACTCATTTTTAAAAAAGATGTTTTTTTTAAATCGATTTGAAACTAAATCAATCCTCTTGTAAATCGGTTTTAAAAAAATAAACCGGTTTTATATAAACGGTTTTAAGATCCAAACCAAACCATATGATTTGTTTTGGTTTGGTTTATAATCCATGCACACCTCTAGTTAAGACCATTTTTAAATCCCTATGTTCTATATAGAAAGATGAAGACATTGAGTCATTGACACTATATTTTCTATATTTCAAATTTTTGTGTCTTCAAATTCTGAACAAAAGCTACACTTTATCTGATCATGTGATCTTATAGTTTAATTTACAAGTTGTATAAGTTTCTGTCTCAACCATGTGAACTTATGTTTCGATTTAAAAATTGTATCAGTTTGTGTAATGACTGTATCAATTTGTGTTTCAATCATATGGTTGTATCAATTTATATCGATTAGCCTACGTTATATACAATTAGTATAAATTAGACCAACATATCCTTATGCTTAAATTTGAACAAAACATATTAGATTATAGTTTATATATTGTTTTAGACAATTGTGTCACTAAAAAAAGCTCACAAATGTCATGAAAAACGTAACATTATACTAGTACATTACATCGAATCAAGACAACAACATTACACCAATACATTAAATTAGTACATTACAATCATGAAAATTCGAACATAAAATTTCATCCACTTAATACTACAATACACAATCAATTTATACATTAAAATCATAAAAATTACAAAGTATAAATTCTTCCAAAATTTCATTCATTTAATTCTATTCTTGAGAGTCACTTCAAGTTCTAATATTCCTTGATTTTAAGCATCAATATAGTCATGTTGTGCTTCTATGGATGGCTTTGTGCTTCAATTATTCCTTCACGGTTAACAACTTTTTGCCCTTATTCTTTAATGGATTTTGTTAAAAAAATCGAAAATAAGAATAAGAATGATTTCTGAGACTTAAAAATTACTTATTCATATATGTGAGAATCAAAATAGGAGATTAGGTAGTAGATTTTCTAGTTAAAATAAATAAAACAAAACAATTAATAGAATATTTCCTATATCAGATATAATTAAAATCAAAACACATCATCTTCTAATCTATGAATTAAAAAAGAAAAACTTGTAATGAACCAAATTTGCACCTAATACAATCCATTCAATCATTCATCAAAAATCAATAATGATATAAAGCTAGATCAGAAACATCTTCAAAGTTTCACAATTAAATCATTTCAATTAATATGAACTTTCATTGTACAGCAATCTTTTTAAGACATGGAATGATTGAACGTAATTTTCAAACCAAAAACAATATTTGGATCAAAGTATCAAAATTCAAGATACACCTCTGGAGCATGGAAATCCTTTATGACTCACGAATTCCTTCGAGTCTACAATACCAGAACGGGGCGAAGAAGTGAATTCTGAAATCGAATTGTATCTTCGAAAATCGATTATTTTTTCTGCATATGGATCACCATCAACCCTTGAAGCGTAGCCTGGATCTTCATGGTAGCCTTGCAACTCGTTGTAACGTAGAGCAGCACCTGTTGAAAGACAATTGTATTTCTCGTTTTTGGTTTTTCTGGTTTTTCTGATTACCCTCAAAATTATAGGTAAAAGTCCCTCCATAATAGGTTAAAAATATTATGGAGGGATGATATATAAGTGGAAAGAAGAATAGAGAATGTTTTGGTTTTTAAGGCTTTTTAAAATGGAGAATTATTATACCTTGTTGGGTTAGGTGGGTTTTGAGTTTATATTATTTTTTAATAGGAATGAATGTGTTATATATATTAATATAGGGTGAGTTTTGACTGAGCTAGCCGGGCATGTGGCATGCCAAATAAAACCAAACAAATGAGGTTGTAAGTTGGTTATTTTAGGAGAATTTGACTTTTTAATTATGTCTATCTGGATATGACAAATTTGTGATGTGTACAGATAAGTTATAATAGAGATTAAGGTTTTACTAAAAACGCTCCTACCCTGAAAATTAATGGCTATATTGAAAAAACAAATTTCATAATGCTTTATTTTCAAAATTATTTATGAGTGTACTTTGTTTTGATATAAATTTGTCTATTTAGTGGACGAATGAGTTGTGTGAAATTTTTGTTGTTGTAGTTCGTCCATTCAGTGAGCGCACATGTGAAGTCCAGATAACCCAGTACAAGTTCGTCCATTGGGTGGACGAATGTAGCCTTTTTTATTTTTAATTTTTAATTATGTAATGATTTTGATAAATATAAAAACTATTTAATTAAGTTTATATAAAAACTTTTTAATATAAAAACTATTTAATTAATTTTATATAAAAACTATTTAATATAAAAATTATTTAATAAATTATATATAAAAACTATTTAATTAATTTTATATAAAAACTATTTAATATTAAAACTATTTAATTAATTTTATATAAAAACTATTTAATTAATTTTATATAAAAACTATTTAATATAAAAACTATTTAATTAATTTTATATAAAAATTATTTAATATAAAAACTGTTTAATTAATTTTATATAAAAACTTACCTTTTATATAAAAATTATTTAATTAATTTTATATAAAAACTGTTTAATATAACAACTTACCTTTTATATAAAAACTATTTAATTAATTTTATATAAAAACTATTTAATATAAAACCTTACCTTTTATATAAAAACTATTTAATTAATTTAATATAAAAACTTACCTTTTATATAAAAACTATTTAATTAATTTTATATAAAAACTATTTAATATAACAACTTACCTTTTATATAAAAACTATTTAATTAATTTTATATAAAAACTATTTAATATAAAAACTATTTAATTAATTTTATATAAAAACTATTTAATATAAAAACTATTTAATTAATTCTATATAAAAAATATTTAATATAAAAAATATTTAATTAATTTTATATAAAAACTATTTAATATAAAAACTTACCTTTTATATAAAAACTATTTAATTAATTTTATATAAAAACTATTTAATATAACAACTTACCTTTTATATTAAATAGTTTTTATATAAAATTAATTAAATATTTAATATAAAAATTAATTTTATATAAAAACTATTTAGTTAATTTTATATAAAAATATTTAATATAAAAACTATTTAATTAATTTTATATAAAAACTATTTAATATAAAAACTATTTAATTAGTTTTATATAAAAATTATTTAATATAAAAACTTACCTTTTATATAAAAACTATTTAATTAATTTTATATAAAAACTATTTAATATAACAACTTACCTTTTATATTAAATAGTTTTTATATAGAATTAATTAAATAGTTTTTATATTTATCAAAATCATTACATAATTAAAAAAAAATTAAAAAAAAGGGCTTCATACGTTCGTCCCCCTAGTGGACGAACTTGTACTGGGTTATCTGGGCTTCACATGTGCGCCCACTGAATGGACGAACTACAACAGCAAAAATTCCACACAGACTCATTCGTCCACTGAATGGATGAACTTATACCAAAACAAGGTACACTCGTAAATAATTTTGAAAATCGGGCATTATGGAATTTGTTTTTTCAATATAGGGTAGAACAGTAAAAAAATCCTGAATTTACGGTGCCAAAATTGCATTTGTACTATAATTAGATGTTATGTGAATTGATTAATCTTGAGTTTTGGTAAAAATAATTTAGTGTCTACAAATTTATATTTTAATATCAAATAATAATATAATAAGATAGGGAGGGTGAAAAATCATCAAAGTACAACAAAGAAGATAATCACATAGTCCAAGAAGTGCTAGAAGGCTACAAAAGATAGAAAGTTACGTTAAGAAAACAAAACAAAAAAACCAATAAACACTATTGATCAAAAGGTTACCACAAGAAAAAAAAACAAGCTACAAATATGAATCGTCTTAGTGACAGTAGGTTAGATGTTGTTGGGAAGTCCGAGGAGTAAGATTCAGAAGTGTTAATGAGTCAAACGTTGTAGATGTGAGACTTTAGTTCTTTCATATTTGAAACCCAACAATTTCATTCACAAGAGTCACCCACATCACTAATCTTGATCCACGTTAGGATTTACTTCTGCTCTTCCACCGAGCCAACCAAGACTCTGATACCACTTTTCGGGGGTCTAGGAAGCGAGACCTTGAAGTGTCAATGGGCCAAATATTGGGGATCCAAGATACTTTGACGTCACATATCCTCTAAAATCCTTAAGGAACTAGAGGTATGTGTCATTTCTCTTATATATCCAACATTTCCTCAATTTCTAATCGATGTGGGACTTTAGCCACTCACACTTGAAACTCAACAATCTCCCCACAAGTGTGAGTCACCCACATCACTAGTCTTGATCAACATTAGGATCCACTTCCGCTCCCCACCGAGCTAACTAGGACCTAATACCACTTGTTTGGGAGTCTGAGGAGTGCCAAAAGTGTCAATTGGTCAAACATTCAAAATTCAAGAGAGTTTGACGCCACATATCCACAAAAAATCTTAAGGCATTAGGTGTATGAGTCATTTCTCTTATATATCTGTTACCTCATATTTTCAACACTAGTAATAAACGCGAGAGTTTAGGATTGCATCTGGATGTGAAAGGGATTTTAGGTTTTGACCATAGTCAAAATGGATATTTTTGACCAAAAGACCACAACCTTTTGATGAGAAGTTCTCGTCGAAGGGATTCGGTAAGCTGGCCGAGAGGTCCATGAAAGGCATTTGTCGAGTTAAAGGACTTAGCAAAATTTGGGGTTTCTTTTCTAATTAACGTGACGTAATCGAAGAGAATATGGATAAAATCATACGGTTATTCTAGAAACACGTGGAAGCTTATCAAGGACGAAAGATGCATGAAGACAAAGACGTGTCAAGTTTTGCTAAGTCGACTGTTGTAGACGGTTATGTTAGAACTACTATATAAGCAATATTTTGTTTATAATTTTAGGGGTCCGCAATTTTACACATTACACAATCAAAGTATCCAACTGTGAAAGTGAGAAATGAGTTTTCAATGTATGTACTTACGTTCCATTTATAAAGTTAATCTTTTTATTTATCTTTTCTTTGTTACCCATTTATTTTATTGCGTTATCTTTTTAATTCGATGTTCTTGACGTTCATTGTCAGTCTCTCAAAATACAATTTTTTGCACAAATCCGTCTCGAGATATTTTTGAGTTTAATCCCTTAAGTAAAATCAAACTTGTCTTTGCTTACCAAATTTTACGGTAAACAAATTGGCACGTCCAGTGGGACCCTTTTGTGCGAACTTTTTTGTTCTTTTCTCTTTACACATTCAGACATTTGTCTAAGTAAAGTTCTTCATTCATTAAACTTTTTGATGCCTTGTATGTATGAAATGGAGAAGTGGTAAAATCACAAATAAGGAAGTTCTTGTTCCAACTAGAAGAAGATACATTAGAGTGGAAATTCCTATAAATATCAATACTAATGATGAACGACAACCTGATTCTACGACCAGAGGCACGGTCGCTGCATCTTCGACTGAAATAAGCGCCTCATAACAAGTACAACGATTGTGCCTTCGATTGTGTAAGATGGGGTAATAATTCCCCTGTTAATAGCTTCGAGTATCCCCATATCAATAGGGGTTACACAATCTATGGTAAGTGACTTTATACCTTATGACCCAAGTCTAACATTGCCTATATTTAATCAAGAGCAACCTTATGGTATGCCAACATCGGTGATAGCGAGTGCACACTAGAATATGTTAACTTTTGTCGATAAAGAAATTGTGTTTTCGCCAGTTAATCCTCATTTGGAATTAGGATCTGCTATAAGCAATCCTAGTTGGAACTTGCTGTCACAATTAGGGGCAGGGTTCGTCCCTCCAATGATGTCTCTGTTGTAACCCAAAATTTGACCTTCCCTTTTTGCCTTTTGCATAAGCATGTGCATTCGCATCGCTAGCATACGCTTTGGCTTTTTCTTTGTGGTTTTTGTTGTAGGAATATTCAGGTTTTTCGAAGCTCGGTTAATAATATCATCACGAAGACATCATATCATCAACACATGTAAAAAAAACAAGGGTTTCTATGCCTATTCATCAAAGCAAAACGTTGAAAGTTGGAACCATGGCCATAACACCTTTTTCAAGCAAATTGGGTAAATTTTAGCTTGGTTAATCGACTAACCATTTGCTAGTGCAAAATGGTTAATCGATTAACCCTTGTATTTTGGCAGACTCTGCTGCATTTTCATGACAATAACTTTTCCTCTATTTTTGCGGTTCACTTGGTTCTAGCATTGTATGGAACATTTTAGACATTTCTAGACACTTCAAGACATTTCAAGAGTTCACTCATATTTACTACAATACATCACTTCTAATCAAAACCACCATGTAACTTCATTTGCAAGCATGAGAACCGTTGGATTTGGACTTACATTGGGATTTCTCCATCAAGTTAACTAACTAACCGAGTCAACTTCCGACTCAGCGAGTTAGGTGCAACTAACTCCAAGGCTAGTTCCAAAGCACATTTCAAACCTAGCCACTCCTAAGCTAGCCTCTATATAAGTAAACCTTCACTTTGTTGCAAAAGAGATTGAATCATTTTCACAATTCTCTCTCAATTTTCACTCTTCTCTCTCTCTCTCTCTCTCTCTCTCTCTCTCTCTCTCTCTCTCACACACACACACACACACACACACACACACACATTCTCTCTAAAGTTTCTGCAATTTTTCTCACATTCATCTTCATCTTCTCCCCAAACTACATTAGAGCTCAAATTCACCACTAAAGTGTAGCAACTTTCACATTGAAAGTGCTTTTCTCTTGAGATTAACCTCCATTATCTTGCACTTCTACTTGGTTTTTTGGAGTTTCATTAGCTTTTGCTTCAACTCAAGTGATTATCTCAAGTTCCTTCGGTGTAAATTCATATTTGGAGCTTTCATCGCATTTTGCTCGGTTTCGCTGCGGTTCGGCTACACGTTCAGATTTCTCTGGTTTTCTTTGATTATCTTCATCACAACTCGCTTGCAACAATCACCAAGGAAATACTCCCCCTTGTAGGTTGAAATTTCTCACTCAATTTACTGTTTTCAATCACTTTCGTATTGTTCGCGATGTAGATTCGAAAAAATTTTGTGTGCGCGAATTCATTATGCAATTGCTTGATTCTTGTTCTTGTTGAATTAATTGATTTAATTGATGCTTAATTGTGGATTTGAACTTGATTTTCATGCACAAATGTTTTCCATAACATGTGAGTGATTGCATAATTGATAAGTTGCTAAAAGTGCTTTTGAAAAACCAATTTTCTGTCACTGCTATAGGGTTAATTGATTAACCATTTGCTAGTGCAAAATGATTAATCGATTAACACCTCTACTTTTAGCAAAAAAAAATTTCAAAGGTTAATCGATTAACCATTTTGCACTAGCAAATGGTTAACCGATTAACACTGAACCAGAATGCCATTTTTGTGTTTTTTCAAGCTTGTTTGATCTTCTTTTCTCATATAACTTCCATGCCTTGATATGCTTGATATTTGTGGATGTTTTATAAGCTGTTTAGCCTCTGTTTGAAGCATGTATGTGAACTTTGATTCTCTATTTATCGATTACATAATTGTTTGTAATTTCGACACTTATATGATCATGATCATTCTTGCGCTCTTTTGTCCACATGATAACATGATTAGTGATGCATGCTAATTGATGTTTGTTGCTGCCTTGCAATTTCTTCTTGATTGCATTAAGTTTTTTCTTCATTTGAATGAACTTAAGTTAGTATGATCATTACTTCACACGCTTGCTTTGATGATCTTTCGACTCGCTTGAAAGATTATTAGCTTGTTCATTCCCTTTTGATCGATTGATTGAAACTTTGTTTTGATTAGTTGATTTTCCCTCTATCTTCCCTCTAGGATCCTCTAAAGCCTTGTTCTCTCTATCCCTTGCTGAGTCGGAAGTCTGCATGGCACATTGGTGTTACTATGTCGATTTTGATTCCCGCACTACACTTTGGTGTTAGAGAAGGAATGAGAGTGGATAATTCCTACACACATCTCTATCTCCTTACTGTAGTATCTTCTGTCCCCAGTCGAGTCGATCCTTGATCACTTTCACCCTAATCATTGTCTCTGGGATTAACTTCTTCCTTTCAATTCAACACTCCTTTCTCTTTTGGCCAATCAATATTCTTTGATTCTCTAGAAGATTTCTAATCACCTCTTCCTTTGGCTGATCAACCGTCCTTTGGTTAAAAACAATTCTCTTCTTCCCCAACAAAGTCACATCTCTTTTTCTTCGGTTAATCATAGTTTTCCTGTTAGATATCGAGTCCCTAGCGGAGTTCTCAACCTTATCTTGGTTCCTCTCCCTTTGTCGTTGGTTAATCACATTCCGCTTGTTAAAACTAATCTCTCTTGATTTAATCACCTTCTCTTGGTTAATTACTCGTTCTTTTTGGTTAATCACAGACGATCTGTTAAAACACTTAATCCCCCTATAGTTAGCAACCTTTCTTTTGGTTCAAACACTCGAACCTTTGGGTTAGTAACCTTGTTTGGTTCAAATACCCTTTCCTTCGGACAAGTGCTGTTTGTTCAGTCAATGTACCGTCCTTTGGGTCACAACCTTCGCTTGGTTCCACACCCGTCCTTTGGATTACAACCTCCGCTTGGTTCCACACTCGTCCTTTGGGTTAGAACCTTCACTTGATTCTACACCTGCCCTTTGGGTTACAACCTTCATTTGGTTCTACACCCGTCCTTTGGGTTACAACCTTCGTTTGGTTCCACACCTGTCCTTTTGGTTGATTATTGTCTATCGGTTAAAACCAACTCCTTTCTCTTTTCGGTTAACCACTATTTATCAGTTAACAAGCCAAGTTCTCCAGAGAGTCAAACACCTCCCCTCGGTTTAATACTCTCATTTTGGTTCATTATAGTCAGTCTGTTGACACCAACCTTTTTATTTCCTCATAGAGTCGTACTCTTATCTTTCTTCGGTTAATCACTGTCTGCCAGTTAATGCATCGAGCCCCTTGTGAATTTCACCTTTACCTCGATTCTTATCCTTTATTCTTCTGGTTTCGACACCACTATTTTGTTTTATCCCCGACAGAGTTATCACCTTGCTTTCGTATTCCTCAGCAGAGTTTTCCTTTGCCTTTATTTCTTGGTTTTGACACCATTATTTTGCATCCCCGGTAGGGTCTTGCTACCTCTTTTCGCTCTTGTTTTGACACTGTCTCCATTTCCTTTTCTTTCTCCGTTTTTGTTCCCCCGAACTACGTAGTCTTTGAATTCCTCATTGCACTATGAGGATACGTAGACACGAGATTGTGAAATCTTGGTGAGCCACCTTCTTCTACCTTCTCTCTCTTTCCTAGTTCCACAAACTATGGAGCTCTCAATTCCTCATTACACTATGAGGATACGTAGGCACGAGGGCCCCAATGCCCCATGAGCACTTTCTTTCTCTCTCTTTTCTTTCTCTTTTTAGCTAGAAGCCTTTAGATAGATAACCCATCCAAGCCTAGAAGCAAGCGAAATGGTTCTCGTCGAGTACGACAGATACGTAAGGTGCTAGTACCTTCCTTTCGCATAACTGACCCCCTTACCCATTTCTCTTCCCTTTGGGGTTTATATATATATTTTTTCCTAGTCCTTTGGGACTAAATAAAGTTCGGTGGCGACTCTATTGTATCTTTGAGTGTTTGATTCGCTCATGTATAATCCCGCTAGCTTTAGCCGCCAGTAACCAAAAATTCTATGATGGTTATGAGACAACAAATGGATGAGAGTAACCATGAAATGGTTAACATGCTCACCCGACAAATATGCACTGTGTTTAACCCCCTGATTCAAAATATGAATCATAGTTATCAGCAGTTAGCGACTCAAATGTCTAGAATCACTGATTTCTTTGGCGTTTCTTAGGGTAAAATTCAACCTTAGATGGTGAGTCCAAACCAGAATGTAGGAATAATTAACGAGGAAAACATAGTGAACTAAGGTTAGCCGTTTGTGCCTCAAGTGGTCAAACTAAAGATACCGGTAGGTGTCGAACAAAGGAATAAACCAATTTTATTGGTTAATAGAAATTAGGACATTAACTAAATAGTCCATCAAGCCCAGTAAAAAAATATGGAAGGAAAAAATGGTTTGAACATTGGCTTTCGTAGACCCAATTAGACTTCTCCTCTGTCGTAATATATACTACAGACAGTACTCCCAATGGGTTGGAAAGTCCCTAAGTTCACCAAATTTTCCAATGACACTAGTGACTCCATAATCAAACATATCGCTCAATGTTTGACTAAAGCAGGGGATATAGCAAACAACAAGAATCTAAGGATTAGATATTTCCCTAATTCTCACACAAAAAATGGCTTTAGGTGGTTTACAACACTCCCTACACACTTGATAAATAATAGACTCAGTTAGAAAGGTTATTTCACAAACAATTCAACATGGGGGAAATCTAAGATTATCCGAAAAGAGTTGGCAAGTGTGAAGCAAAAGTTAACTGAATTAATAGACAATTGCCTCAACAGGTTCCGACTGTTGAAGGAAAGATGCTTCACCCAAATTCCAGAACATAAACTAGTCAAGATGGCCGTAGGGGGTTTAGATTATTCATCAGGAAGAAGTTGGACACCCAATATATAAGGTTTTATTGATGACAAGTATTTGAAAAATAATTAAGATTTCTAACTAGCTGGTTCATGTGTGCAGAATTATATTTACTTGATGAAACTGGTTCTGACACAAAAGTAGCTTTGGTTCAGTTTTGATCGTACACTCGTGAGAGAGTCGGATCAGAAAGCATCTGCTAGTACACAATAAAATCAGAAGTGTGTCATGGTTGCCTCTAAGGCTGAGTAGTGTCAACTTAATTCTGCTAACACGGGACTCGAGATATATTGACATTATCTTTAACAAATTATGTTATACTTGAATCATAGATAAGTCCTCTAGACAAAGGCCTTGTTCTATGGATAATTCCTTGAATGAAAGTTCTAACACCTGCTTTATTGGAAAAGAAGATGTATTAGAATATTCAATCATATTATAGGCGTTGTAGATGTTCCAACGACTATATTTGTTCAGCTATAAAAGGAGCAGAAGATTTGAAGATCAACTCAGGAAATAATGTTGCAACTACAACTGAGAAATACACGCACTGCATATCAAAAGCAAAATCGGTTAAGAGTTTTTATTCTTGTATAACTTAAGAATCCTTTGTAAAAGTGTGTTGTAATATATTTGAGCACCTCTGATTGTTAATCAAGTATTGTTATAAGTTATTCCTTCTCTAAATAGTCAGTTTAGATAAAGGTTTCTCGCTGTAGGCTTAAGTATAGAAGTCTTAGACAAAGAGTCTGAGCAGGGAAATATTGGGTTGATGGTCTGAGCAAGAGAAGTATTAGGTAGAGTGTATGAGCAGGAAAGTCTTGAACCAGGAGGGTTTAAGCAAGGGAAGTCTTAGGATCTGAGGATCTAAGCAAGAAGTCTCAATCAGGTGCTGATTGAGCAAGGAAGTCTTAGACTGAAGGCCTGGGCAAGAAAAGTCTTATACAGGTGTGTATAAGAAGTGTAATCGGGTTGATTATAGTGGAAAATCTCTTGCGAGGCAAGGAAACTGCAGTACTCTCAATTGAGAGAGGAACCAGGATAATTGTTGCATGTTCTTTGCTGTTTTTACTATACTTCTGTTACATTTTCCGTTGCACCTATTATCAGACTTTGGTTCAGAAGTAAAACGAAATTTGCAAACATAATTCAACCCTCCTTCATATGTATTTTTATTGCTTTCACAATGGAGGATCAAAACCCCGTAGTTCATGGTAAAAATAACAAAAGTGTTTGTTTTGATTGATTTTAAATGAATAGACATTTCGTTGTATTCAAGTGGAAACTCAAATTACTACCCACAATTAATGAGGAAGAAGCATTTGCGTCATCTTGAGATGGAATACTTTTGCTTGGATTAAAATCAACAAGTCTATAACTCAACATCTAAGTGGAAAATGTCAACACTTCTCTAAATTATTATGGAAGTATAAGAGTTGCATCACTACAAGAACACAACTTATGATTATCCTTAAGAAAAAGTTTAAAAGGAAAAAGGTGCACAAAGACACAAAATATTTCAATGAGTTTTGTGTTTTTTTAAGTCTTTTGAATTTTTTTTGATGTGCTTAAGATGAATTAGCATTTATTTAAGAAAAAACATTTTGAAAATCACTTGAAAAAGTCAAGGTTAATTAAGAAAGTAGTTCAAGTTTGAAAACAAGAAGGTTTTGAAAAAGAGATAAGATTTTGAAAATTTAAGAAGGGGATGAGATGAAGAGACTATCCTAATGTATAAAATAGATAGCAAGAAATAAAAGGTTTCGTTGTAAGATAGCCCAAGAGGAAGCCTTTGAGTGTGCATTATGAACTAACCAAGATCTAGCTAGCACTTGACAAGAGTTAAAACCAATATCCCATTCCTTTGGAGTAGGTCATAAGCCAAAAGTAAGCACAAGATAAGATAAACATCAGTTGAAAGAAGAGCTCAAGCTATAAGGTCAAAGCTATGTATTAGAGTCAAGTCTTCAAAGGTCAACCAAAGGTCTTAAGTATCAGATGAATCCAATAAAATAGGGAAAAGTAACCAAGGTCCATAGGTCCAAAAGTCAAACGCCAAGTCAAGCAAAAGATAGTAACCATTATTCCAAAGATTAGAGAACCGCGTTTTAAAGGGGTTTTTCTTTTATCAATGTCTTTAAAAGAAAAAGAAAATGTCCAAGTGGGCAAAGGAAAAATAAGCATAAACATAAACAATATGAAATATAATGCTAAAGATAAAGGCATAAAAGTAAAGAGAAAGAAATAAAATGACAAGAAATAAAATGGAAAGAAAATCAAACGACATAAAGTAAAGTTAGCACAATAATAATGTCAGTATTGATGTTAGAGTTGATCTGATTTGGGATAAATCTAGCGCTATGTTAAGCAATTGTAACACAATATATTAGGAAGATCATACTATGGGAGGCCGGTTAATAACAATTTATGTACCATACATGTTAGAGATATAATAGAAACCATACTCCTAAAACATGTACCACAAGTAAACACCAAGGAGGGATCAAGCACTATGGCAAAGTGATTGGTCAATTACATCAATCATTCTTCATGATCACTTAGAACAAACTTATGCATCAATCCAAAGTACCTCAGATGATCCATGATCAATTGAAAGATAGATTTGAAATGATGAAATTTCATCAAGCATCAATCCAAACTTCATGAACAGGATGGACTCTTAATCATCTGATTGATCAAGAGAAAAGAAAAAGGGAAAAGAAGGAGAGGGAGATGAAGAGAGAAACCAAATTGAATTATCACTTGAGATTCATCTATCATCAATTTCAATCATCTTTTTTGGTGGATTAAGGTACTAAATATATCATCAACCCTAAGTACTAAAAATTATCCCAATGATCATTTAATGATAAGTTTGAATTGATGAAGATTCATCCAACCTCATCAACACCCAAAGTTCATTGAGACTGAGGAAGATTTTGATCAATCAAGCCCTAACTCAAGTCAACATAAGTCAAACAATATTAAAATGCCATAAAAGAAAAAAATAAAGCATTAAATGATTTTTAAAATGATTTTAAATGGAAAATAATAGAGAAAATCCAAATAAAGCATCTAAACATCAAACAAAGGATTAATAAAATCAAGATAGGTCAGAAACTAGTCAAGGATCATAAGATAATTTTTGGAGATTTTTAAAATGCATAAAAGTATTTTTAAATCAATTAAAATGCATGAAAAATGAGAAAATTAAATAAAAATAGTAAATTATAAAATAAATTTGTGAAAAAATTACACAAGGTGTAAAATAATAAAAGAGAACTTTTTTTAATTTTTTGAGATTCTTTGGATGAAAATATGATTTAAAATGAATTTTTAAAAGAAAAACAAAATAAAACAAAATAAAAGAAAAATAAATAAATTATAAAAACAAGGCGCATTTGATTTGTACTCATTAATTGATGTGGCACATCAGATGGCTCAGATCTGAAAGCTCGTTGTGGTCCTTCAATGAAACAACAAATTAGATCCAATTTAAATCAACCACTGAGATTAAAACACGTATCATCCTCAGGCCATCACCTTTGCACCTCCGGTCATCTTCTCCGGTGAGTTGCTAACCGGAGTTTGAAAAATGGAAGCTCAAGGCATGAAACCACCACCATTACAACCATATCATCAGTGCATATTCAACTGTATGCTTCATTTTCATTTATTGAAAACGAGCATGGAGAATTTTGGAGAAAACTCAGTGAAAAGCAAAACACGAAAAGAAAAATTAATGCCATATAAGATCAATGAAAGTAAGATAAGTTAGGGGAAATATCAGAGAGTATCGGACTACATTGTGGTAACTTGTTTGGGTAAAAGCGAAGCCTTTAACTACCTTGTCCAAATACGATCAGAATTTGCTGCAAGATAGATTTGGTTAGCACAATTCAGAGGCTCTCAATGCTCGGGAGTTGTTGCAATAGCTTCAGAAGATGCCGAAGATGCTAATGGAACAAAGAAAAGAAGTGGAAATTGCTTAGAATTTGAAAATGATATCTCAAAATTTCAGTGAAAAGTGTGAGCTCGAGCAGAAGTTTTAGGGGTTTCTAAGCTTGAAATTGAGTGCATAAGCTTCCTCTATTTATAGCTGAATTGAATGAATGGAATACATATGAGAATTAGAAGCAAAACATGTGAAACCATGTGCACCAAAAGTGTGATCATTCTTGGTTGTGAAGTCACCAAAACGCAACTCAATCCTTCCAGTTTTGGGTCGTTTTTGTTCCTCAAGTATCACTTAACATCATCATGGTCAAAACATGTGCAAATCTAGGCTCAATTTGGAGTAATTTGTGATTTTCAAATTCTGACCATGAGTAATTCTCAGTTCCATGAGGCCAATTTCAAACCACTAGGAAATCTTGTAGACTTGACCTTTAATGCTAGTTCTTTTTGCAAAATGATCACATCATAGCAAATAATACAATGTGAAAAGAAATATTTCATTTGGGCGCTTGAGTAAAAAGTTATGTCCTTGTAAAGTTGGCACCATGACCTGTAATTAGAAGTCAAAATTTTCTAAGTCCAAAATGACCTATAATGTCTTCAAACTTTTCATGGCTTTCCAAGCATAATTGACCTTTGATCCTTGAAACAAACCTGTAGAGGTCATCAAATATGATAATTAGATAAAAGAACCACCCATAAAATTAGAAAATTGAGAGAGTTACGATCTTTAGAATTTAGGCAAATATCACTTGAATTTAGGTCAAATTTCACTAAGTTCACAAAGTGGCCTCTAATGTTTCCAAACTTTTGATGATCTTCCAAGCATAATTGGCTCTTGGCTTGTAAAGAGAAGTTAGAGGGGGTGTCAAGAAGAGTCATTTTATCGAAGAATCACTCAAAAATGTTGAATTATGAAGAAGTTATGATATTTGGAAGTTGGACTTAGAATGTTGACTTTTTAGGTCAAACCTCTTCGAACAAACTTGCAACCATGAACTTTTTTCTTGCATTTCAAGGTACATTGACGATCATATGAAATCAAAATGATGTAATCTTGACTATCCTTTGATGAAACTTGTAATGGCTTGAGAAAACTTGTTGATGAAGGCATGGAAATAAACACATGAACCTTTGAAATTTTCTTGAGAAACGAGCTATCAAACTTTGAAGTATCTTTGATCAAATGAAGATGAATAATGCTTGAGACCTTATACTTTGAGATTAGAGGTCATGCTTTGATGAATAGCATTTTAAAATCAATAGTTAACCACACCTTGACTTGAAGAACCCAAATCATAGTTAAGGAGGCAATCACTTGATGCTCTTGATTCCAAACCCTACCTTGCAAAAGAAACAAAAGGGACAAGACATATTTTTTTGTATTTTGATGAATGGTTAGTGAGTTATAAATCATATAAGCACAAAAATGTAAAAAGATACACAAAAAGGTGTTTAATGATCTCTACAAAGGCAAACCCAAAGATGACAGGGTTAGAAAACAGTCAAGTTTGTGATCTTGATGCATTACAAAGATGTAAATGATGTGGGATCTTAGGGGTAAAAATTAGGGTATGGCACACAGTTATTCAAGTTGTCATAAAACTTGAGTATGTTGTGTCTTGAAGGTTTATCTAAAAATCTCTGAAGAAAAGAAATGAAATTAGATTATGAAAAGCTATCAAATAGATTAAACCTCCTTAAACCTGTTGAAAAGAATTCCTATGGAATGTATGATGATGAGAATTAACCTTTCTTATTAAAAGATTTCGTCAATTGTCTAAATGGAATGTGATACCTGTTGATAGAAGAGTGGCTTCAGAAGCTTTTGAAATATTTGTATTTCAACTAATTTCCCAAATCTTAAGAACAAACAGAAATACTACCAGAAAAAACCAAAATGTCAAAGATTTTCTCTGTTTATTAAAATGAAGCTAACATATGGAAGGATTCAGAAGAAAAAGTAACTTGGCTATGCTGGTCATTACTGCTTCCGAGGAAGCATCTGCATTCTGGAATAAAAAACAATTATTGGAGAGAAAGTAATAATTTCAAATCTATCTTGCTTCAATATTGATAATAAGGAGTATGCTCTTCAACATAATATCGTAAGTCACTCCATTGCTCCTAAAAATTGAAAGTCATAATTGAATTTATGTTAAATGACAATTCCATAAGAAACCTTCAATTCTTCATGTTTTGCTAGCAATACCATGACAATGCTTTAAATTTGTTTTATGCCAATCTCTGATAGCAAAAACTATATGGTTCAATGCTTGTCAAAGATTTAAAACTATATGGTTCTATATCCCCTGTCTTGTGAAACATTATTTTGTGTCCTTTTTCTAATAAGATTCTTAGTCTTCTGGAACCCGAGATAAATTCTTTAGTCAATTCTCCTTTGAATCAACTAGTTGTCATCAATGAAAAGTTTGTGGATTTTGAAGAATTGTTGAAGCTAGGTTTTAACTTTTAGAAGACTGTGTCTGAATAAAGTTGGAATGGATACTTTGAGATACTCTTTGGTTTCACTTATCCAAGGCTTGTTAAAGAATTTTGGATTAATGCTTCCATTGTTGAGCTAAATTCTGACTGTGCTATTCTTTCTAAGGTGTATGGTATTTCTATAACAATAACCTCTAATTCGATTTCTAATGTGATCAATTGTGAGGAGATTGGAGAAACCCCAGAAACTCTTGTTTGGGAACACTTTCTTCCTACTTGGCGTACTTTTGTAGATCCATCTAACACATCTCTGGTCTCAAATATTTGTTCTGATGCAACTTTTTGGAATTAGATTCTGAACTCAAACTTGCTTCCTAAGGACAGTGCTCTAGACTTTGTGAACCCTATTGAAAAAAATTTGCTACTTTTTATCAATTCAGACTTAAAAATTGATCTTCCTCAAGTTATGTTTGACTATCTAAAGAAGACTCTTTCATCCTTCCACAAGGGAAAGACATTCTTCATTCCTTATGGATGAGTTTTTTTAGAACTACTGGTCCAACATGGAGTTATCATAAGTTCAGAGGATGATTCTTTAAAATTTTACAGAGAAAAGTTTGAAGCTATCTATGAGAGTTTCTGATGTTAGACTTCTGCAAATTTATGCCTTGTATTTGTTAAAACATTGTGTATTATGAAATCTTGTTATCCAATTTTTTTCATACTATTGTGAGTCTTATATATATATATATATATATATATATATATATATATATATATATATATATATATATATATATATATATATATATATATATATATATATATATATATATATATATATATATATATATATATATATATATATATATATATATATATATATATATATATAATGTTGTTGTTGAAGAGGATAAATTAAATAGGATTAAAAACTCAAAATATGCAACATATGATTATGTGACATATCTAGGTTGTCTAGGAATTGTTAAAACTCTCTAGGAATTTGGATTTGTCCTAAGATATTCCATAGGATTATGTGACATATCTAGGTTTTCTAAATAATCTTTTCATTCTTCCTTTGAAAACTCTACAGCTTCCTTTCTCAGTTGGTTTCTGCATTTTGACCAATAATTCTTCTTCTTCTTTATGTATCAATGAAGATTGCTAAAGAAGTATGTGTTTCTGAAGTTATCTGGTTGCTTTTAGATCCTTTAGTTATTGCATTACTCTTATTTTCTTGAGCTACTGCATTTAGCATGATTGTCTTTCTAAAATCTCTATTTGGTTGTGTTCAGAAGATTAAATGATTATGAAAGTGAGTCTGCTAAGGGTTTTTATAGAATCATTACATTCATTACCTTGAGTATAAACTATTTTAATATTGATTAAGTCAAATCAATTTTTAAATATTGACTCTTGAAAATGATGTCTAGTATTCTGATCTATTAAGATCCTTTTAACAGCTGTAAATTTTATTGTTAATAAATTAACTATTGTTTATGTTCATCTTTTTACTTCATTAATGCTTTTGTCAGAAAATATAAAGGCAAAATGAAGTGATTGTACGAATTCACAATATGAAATGGTTAAAATAACGTTTTCATTAATCAAGCTTGAAAGGATTACGATAAAAGAGAAATGAATTGAACTAAAGATTAAACCTAATTTAAATTATTCATGGCCTTGTAATACATCCAATTATCCCAACTGATATCAGATTCATCCTCATTGACATCCTACTCTTCTACTTCTGGGATAACAAGTTGATAAAATATCTTGTTTATCCTCTTCTTCTGTGTCTTCTTCATGGATTTCTTCCTTGGCTTTAAAACAATAGCTGGCGGATCTGCTTATGTAGGTCTTTGAGATGCTGAGGACGAAGCCTCATCAAAAGTATTAAGTATAGAGAATACATGCCCAGTTGCAAATGCTTCAAAAACCATTGGCTTCTGAGGGTCTTCGGTTTTCATACTTGTAGAGTTGTCTGTGACTTCTGTCACAACAGAGATTTTTTCGCTCTCAGCTAAGGACTCCATGATGTTTTGATGGATGTTGATGAAAATGATCTTGGCTTCGGTTGCTTTTATAATGGCTTCTGAATAACCTAAATGATATAATAAAATCCTTTGCTTGATTCTTGAAATTGTTACGACCAATAAATATTTAACATGCATTATACAATCCTTAATAATCTCTACTACTTGATTGATTTCTCTTCCTTGGGAATTGATCGTGTAATGATGCTCTGCTACACATTTCTGATTGTAATTCTTTTCTTTTTCTTTTATTATTTTTAATGTGACAAAAAGGGGAGAAAATATATAGTAGTATTTAATTAAAATAATGAACCCATTCAGTTTATACATATTGTCTATTTTAAATTTCTATTATTTTGGTTATGTTACTCGAAAATATATTTTAGCTTTCTTAAAAATAGTTCTAAGGGGGAGCTTAAAAACCTTAACCTTAGACTACTAGACTCAGAGGAAGCTTACAAACCTCAGGTTCTGATGTCGCCAAGAAAGTTAAAATACTTTAGTTTTCTTAAATATAGTATTTAGGTGAATTTACAGAACTCAACCTTAGACTATTAGACTCAGGGGGAGCTTACAAACCTTGTATCTTGATGTTGCCAAGAAAATTAAGATATATTTTAGTTTTCTTAAAGATAGAACTTAGAGGGAGCTTACAAACCTCAACCTTTGATGAAATATCAGACTCAGAGGGAGCTTACAAACCTCAAACTTTGATGAAACTAATAAAATTAAAATAGCCTAACATTGTCCTTTAAATACTTATGTTTGTCATAATCAAAAAGAGGGAGATTGTTAGAACAAGATTTGTTCATGACATATATTCCTTGGGTTTCGATGATAACAAAGCATTAAAATAACAATGGTGTTATCTATTGTGTGTTCGAAGTATACAAGTTCTAATGCTTAAAGTTATATATTTAGAATGTGATATATATGGACACACATGAGAGAAGCTGAATTACTAGCTTCTGGTATTGTAGAATTTGAAGAAAACTCTCTAAGTGATGTCTCGTGTAGACTCTGAAGCTGAAGATCTCAGCATCAGAAGAGACAACATATTGTCTATACACTTGGTGAATGTAATTAGCTTCTGGTAAGCATTTAAAATTAGTGATAAAGCTAAAGTTATTCGTACCATAGAAAGCAAGCTGAATTGTCAAATCAATTTGCCAGCTCGAGTCTAAGTTCATAAGGCTCAAGAAGAGTTAACATGCTTTATGGATATCTACTCTCAACGGGTATATAGTACAAGATTACATGGAAGATGCAATGGTGAAACATGTTACATAATGGATTAAGATCTTTTAGTTTATCTCTTTTCAACGTCTTTTGTACTATGAAGAAAAAAGATACTTGTTCATGTTATCTCTTCCAATGGATAGTATTCTACAACTGCTATATAAGCTACTGAAGTATTTAACAGGAAAAAATCAAAAGGGAAAATATAGAATGAAAACCGAGAAGGATAGAAGTGTCCTACACTTCTGTCTGGATAGAGGAATAACAAGATCATATAATAAGCGACACAATCGAGTATGAATATTTTCTTTTATAAGTTGTGAATTATAGTAAGCCTTAAGATTTATTAAACATTGAATATCTTAGAAATCTTAAGTGTTTAGAGGCCTTTATTAAGGTGATTACCCAATACCTCTAATTTTGTATTAAGTACACCTTATTCTCTATTCTGCTAAACATGATTGTTTAGTAATTTAGATAAAGTCTCTTTCTATGTGCTTAAGCATAAAAGTCTCTTGCTAAAAAGCTTGAGCCAAGTAAGTCTCCTGCTATGTGCTAGATCATTAAAAGTCTTAATCAATTGTTGATTGAGCAGAAATCTTGAATTCGTGGGATTTAAGCAGGGAAGTCTTGGACTGTGATTCTGAGCAAGGAAGTCTTGAACTTGAGGGGTTTAAGCTGAAATCTTGGGTTCGTGGAACCTGAGCAAGGAAGTATTGGGTTCTTGGAACTTAAGAAAGGAAGCCTTGGGCCTGAGGGGCTTGAGCAGAACTCTTATATTCGTGGAATTTGAGCAGGGAAGTCTTAGACCGAGGTTCTGAGCAGAAGTCTTGAGTATGAGGGGCTTAAGTAAGGAAGTCTTGGGTTCGTGGAACCTGAGCATAAGTCTTGGACCTGAGGGGTTTAAGTAGGAAGTCTCGGGCTAAGGGTCTAAGCAAAGAAAAGTCTTATGCTTGAATGCATAAGCGATTATAATCATGATTTAATTATAGTGAAAATATCTTGTGTTGCAAGGGGACTGAACTGCTCTCATTTGGGAGGAACCAATATAAATTTCAGTGTGTTCTATTATTATTTATTTGCTTCTATTAATATCCACTGCAACGTATAATCAGAATGTGAACACCAGTTTATATTCTGAACTCTGATCAGAAGCAAAGTTAAGAAACAAAAAACACAATTCAACCCCTCTTCTTGTGTATTTTCTCACCTTCACCGTTTTCACGATTTCTCTTAAATCTTGTGTTGGCATTCTAACATATATAATACATTCCTCGTCCTAAAACACAAAACAACTGGTTTTTCCTGCATACTCGAACTCAATTTCGATTTTATACCTAATGAAATATTTGTAATGCAATAAATATAACCATCATGTGCATATAAGGTGCTTAGATAATTTATATTGTAACTAAGAAAGATGTGCTTACTTGGTGATTGATGGAGCTATCTTTTCACAACAGGCGCATATGAATGGCTTTCCAGGAGATTTATTAGTCCTGTTACATGCTAAACACTTTTTATAGTAACAACCAAACCTACTTGACTTGAACCTCTTAGTTGACCCAATATTGTTGCCAAATGTTTGCTGTAAAGAAACATGCCATGGAATGTTATAGGACATTTGCAATTGAGAAAAAAATGAAGTAAACATCATTAAAAATGGCTACACTGGTTTGAGCTAAAAACTTTGGCATTGAGTCTAATAAGCTTACATCTTGAAGAATAATGATGTCGCCAATAGTTTTAACATCATTGGTGTAGGAGAGAGATATATCCACAAACGACCCTTAGCATTCAAGCATAAGACTTTTAACATCATATAGAGTGGAGTACATAAAAAGGAATGGATTAAAGAATAACTATTGGCTCACATTGTCTCCCAACCTAAAGAAAATGAAACATTATATAGAGTGGAGTACATAAAAAGGAATGGACTAAAAGTCATTGAATGGTTTTGACTTACTTAGATGTGAATGATTTGACCCGTGGATGATCAAAATCAAGAAGCAATTTTGATCTATTCCAAGCATTAGAGATGTACAATTTTCCGGTGGCTGTAAAAAAAATAGTGTCAAAACAGTAAGAGTACACTAAGAAACCAAACACAAATAAAAGGAATAAGAATGGCATAACATTTTCAAGCATTACTTGAACTTTGTTGGCACATAGCATGAGTGATTAGGATAATAGTCTGGCCATGTGTAGTATGCTCAGTTGTGTAGGCCATAAATTGGTTGGCATATGCTTCCCAAAGTGTAAGATCAATTTCAAAACCACTAGTAGTAAAGAGAGATAAGTAGTTAATATAGATCAGAAAAGTAGTTAATAAAGAGATAAATAAGTATATATATGATATAGGCATTTCATCATATAAGATAATGTCGATACAAGCCTTCCGCCCCTCCTATAACTTAAGTCTTGACAACTTGGTGGAGTACACCAATCACATCTTTATGAGAGTAAGGAAAAATGGTTATTCTATTGGATAACATATTCAAAGTGTTGTTGTTCATTACGCTCCTTAACAATCTACATATTAATAACACAAATGGCGAGCTTCCATACACTGTTACCTAGCTTCAAATCAACAATCACAATGGATGTTCTAGACATGGTGATCTGAAAAGTAACAACAACAAAATAAAAAGTGTAATCACAAAAACTTTCGGTCAACACAAATTCAAGATTTTCATAAAGTTGTGCACAAAGCTTATAGCTTTCTCATGATATAAAATGATGCCTAGAGTTTAATAGGCAAACAGGTGAACACAAATCAGCACGCTTTCAAACTTTCACAGAAAAAACAGTTTATACGCTTTCAAACTTACACAAAATAACATGCTTACAATGGAGATGCTAGAGGAAAGTTTTGCTAACAGTTTTGATGTTTAACATACAAAATCACGAGGATTTGCTAAAACATTAACTTTTAGTTTCCAACACGCAAAATCACGAACACAGGGATGGAGCCACCCTTCATTAACGTGAATGAAACTAATGTTCTTAACTATTCTAAACATGGTGAATATGTTATTTTAAAAATAAAAAAAAAGTCTTTTGATTCGGCATAAAACATTCGTTATTAAAGGGTAATTTAAGTTGAATGGTGGCATTTAGTAATATTTGTTACTATTTAAAAAAAGCGGGAAGAGTGTCGAGTAATTAAGAATATGTAGTTGACCGAATCAGAGAGAAGAACCTTAGGTTCAATTTTGCAGAAGAGTACACCATGCCGAAGAACAAGTGTCCTCTGAGAGCACTTCCGGAATCGACACGTGACACCGGCGGTGTCACTTCCAAATTTCATTTTCCTCTAATCTGTTACTATCTTCTCCTCTTCTCCGTTCCGATTCTCGCTTTTCCCTCTCCATCGCACTCATCATTTCCTTCTCCCAACAGATACCAAATAAACATGGTAATTAATACACCCTCACTCTGTGTAACAAATTCTGTTACTTAATGAATTAACAGAATACCAAATCTAAGATAAGAAATACTACAGGTTAGAACTATAAATAAATTATGGAAAATTTTCTGCCATAAATTGCAGGTTCGTGAATTTCATTACTTAACAATATTGCCAATTAGTACTAAATCCATGCTAGAGTTGGCAAATTTTAACAAGTTTGTAACTAATTCAATAACAAATGCTTGGTTTCATAGTCTCATGAACTGATTGCTTTTTTTTTTTTAACCAGGGAAGTATGAACCAGTGTCAATTTTCAGAGAAGAAGTGTGATGTTTCTTGCCTAAGATTTTGCTTAAGTTTACTTGATGCCAACTTCTTCAAGGATAATCAGGTAGTTTCGATTTTGATGACTCAGTGAGTTTGTTGATTTGTTATTATCATTGTTTGGGGGTGACTAATTTTGTTCCTTTTAGGTTGAGGAGATTGCTAAGGGTGTAAATGAGTTCAATATTCCAATTATTAAAGCCAATAGAAAACTTGTAGCTTCTAACAATGGAGGACTGCAATATCATTCACCTTTACTTTTCAATGCTGATTGGGATCATCAACCACAATCGGTTCACTGTGTAAACAAAAGGTTTAGATATCCTTCCATTTCAGGGATACAGAGACCTGAATCTGAAGAAGATATTGCCTTTTTGAGTGTGAGTGATCGATTACTAGTAGAACACTAATTTGATTATGATTGGTTTTTCCTAATTTAGTTTCCAATTTGTTCGAAACCAGGTTCTTGAATTAGGCGAACTCATCAAAACAAAACAAATTAGTTCCTTGGAGCTTACACAAATATTCTTGCGGAGATTGAAAAAGTAGTATCGGAATGCTAATGTGCTAGCAATTGTTGAAATATGTACAGCGTGTATTTGAGTTTTTGATGACTTGAATACTGGTATTTGACACTTACATCTCGCTAATTAACTTTATCGCCCGGTATGAACATCAGGTACGGTCCTATTCTTGAATCTGTGGTAACTTATACCGAAGAACTTGCAAACAAGCAAGCCAAAGAAGCAGATGAGTTGCTTAGCCAAGGAGTTTATCTAGGTAGTTCTTTTTCTTTCTAGCATGTAAAGTTATGAATATTTGAACGTGGTTAGTTTTCTTGTTAATTTAAGTAGTGAAAAATGTAGTTTTAAATTAAATCTTTTGTTCTTAATATCTTATTGAAGGGCCTCTTCATGGGATTCCTTATGGATTGAAGGACATAATATCAGTGCCCGGATACAAAACAACATGGGGATCAAAGTCATTTAAAAATCAAGTTATTAACATGGAAGCTTGGGTCTATAAAAGGTGAGATCTGTGACAAATGAAAATACACAATCAGAAATTATGTTTCTGACTAATTTTTGATATATATGTATTTGTTAATTTTGATATATATGTATTTGTTAATGTTGTTCAACAGATTGAGATCTGCGGGAGGTGTTCTTGTTGCAAAGCTTGTTTCTGGATCTTTGGCTTATGATGATATCTGGTTTGGTGGTCGAACCAGGAATCCATGGAATATTGAGGAATTTTCTACGGGTTCCTCTGCTGGACCTGCAGCAAGTACCTCAGCGGGTACTTTTCAATTATCCTTCATAAATGCTTGCACTTTTATTTCTGTATTTCTTTGTTTCTTTCTGTACCTAATCCATGCAATGTATATATTGGATCATCTTAAGAGGTATTTTCCGTTATATGGTTTATTTTATAATATACCGGTGGATGTGCCTAAAATTTTGTTTGTTTCCTTTATATGTGATACAGGTATGGTTCCATTCGCAATTGGTTCGGAAACAGCTGGATCCATAACTTTCCCCGCAGCTCGTTGTGGTGTTACTGCATTGCGCCCAACTTTTGGTACTGTTGGTCGAACTGGTGTAATGAGCATATCAGAAAGCATGGTAAAACTTAAAATTTCTGTGTTCTTCTTTTGGTAAAACTTAAACTTGAATGTTGAATGTTAAATTGACCTGCAAGTTGTACCCTTATACTAGGATAAGCTTGGCCCTTTCTGTAGATCTGCAATTGATTGTGCTGTTGTTTTGGATATTGTTCGGGGAAGAGATCCTGGAGATCCCTCATCAAAAGATAGCTCCATTGATGATCCATTCCTAGTTGACATTACTGAGTTGACTGTTGGATATCTTGATGATGCTGAGATGGAGGTTTGTCTGATGATGTTCAAGTTTTGACTTCAAATTTTGCCAAATTTCATAAAAGTCATTTGCATTTCTTGAATATTGTTGGCATAATACATGCGATTGAACTTCTTTTTCTATAACAACTCAGGTTGTTCATGTTCTTGCGTCAAAGGGTGTCAAGATGGTTCCTTTCAAACTGAATTACACAGTTGATTCTGCTCAAGGTATATTAAATTTCACAATGGATGTTGATATGCTGGCTCACTTTGATCAGTGGCAGCGCTCAGGGCAAGATAATGTGTATGAAGCCCAAGATCAGTGGCCAACTGAACTTCATCGCGCTCGCTTAATTACAGCAGTGGACTATATACAGGTCTTTTATTTCATCCCCTTAAATAGTTAAATTGAACATTGAAATCTTTTCTATGAAGAAATTGCTGCATTGTAGTTTAAATAATAGATCGCAGCAACAGTTTCAATCTTGTTAAAGTCCTACATTGAATGAGACAAAGCCTCAGATTAAAAATTTTTTTATGCAGGCACAAAGAGCACGGGGAAGGCTAATCAAAGAAATAAGAGAGTCGTTTACGGTCGATGCATTCATTGGTAATGCAACTGACTGGGAGAAAGTATGCATAGGCAACCTTGTTGGTTTACCAGTTATAGTAGTGCCAACAGGATTTAAAAATATCTCTGATCCGCCATCTGGCGGCAGCAGAAGAAGAACGACCATCACCACTGGCATTTATGCTCCCCCTAACCGTGATCACATTGTATGTTTATGTTCAATCTGTGTTTTATGTCTTCGAATGACTTGATTATCTGGTTTATCATTTGATGTCAAAGCTTATTCTTCCCTTTTTTTAATTTGTAGGCTCTGGCGTTGGCAATGGCTTATCAAAAAGTCACTGATCACCACAGACAGCGCCCACCGATTAATGATCTTGGTCCCAATGATAAGATACCTGATGTATCCAAAGTTGCTTACCCTCCTAGGGTTTATGGTCCTTAAGCAACAGGTGTAATGGCTTCAGCACTGAGATCTGCTACCAATTACTGTAAGGAGCATTAGTAATATGTTGTGTATGCATGTCTATGGATAATCTTTTGAGAAACTTTTTGATAAGTATAGTTAAGGATATCAATATAACCGGTACCTGCAAAATATTGCCACTATAGGTTAGGTAAAAATCAATACGTACCCAGAATAATTATTCTACTAAAATTGAGAATTAAAATAAAAGTATAGAAACAGATACCAGTATCTTAATACTAACTCTATGCAATAGGTTGGATAAAAATCCGTAAAATGAATTAGGACCCAGAATAATTATTCTACTAAAATAAATAGTATTAAAATAAAAGAGTATAGAAACGGATACCAGTATCTTAATACTAACTCTATTGCATATCCTCGTTACTTATATATTTTTATTTATCTTATTACATAAAGTTGTATGTGTATCATTTAAAAAAGATACATTACAATTAAATTATTACACATTTTAATATAAGTATTAAGTTATTCAATAATTCAACAATATAATATATTTTTTAATAAATTATTACACATTTTGATATAAGTGTTAAGTTATAATATGTTTTTTAATTGATAGATTTATTTTTAATTAGAATTGGAGATAATGAGTACGAATACAAATACTTATCAATTTATAGAGTATGAATATAAAAGTTTATGACTATGCGTTTATAGTTTCGGATACTATAATTTTTTTTTTCTTTTCAAATTCCGAATATGACTGATACGAAGATTAGTATTATAGTATCTTAGTCAAATCTATTGTCATCCTTCCTTAAGCATGATGTACTTAAAGCATTGTCACCACATGACAATTAAAAATCATACTATTTTCTTGTTATTTATGTCAAAGGCATACTTTCTCACCTATGAGTGGATTGATGGAAGAGGATGTAATGAAAATGAATGAAATTAAATAGACTTGATATTCTTTTTGATCATTTGTCATAAACTCGAGCTCTATTTTGTCCACTTAATTTTTTTAAAAGATCAATTTGATTTATTAGTCAAAGTTAAATGAAATAGCCATGTCAGGTATACATGACACTAATGTGGAGATTAAACTAAGATAAAAACAGAGTAGATAAGGGAAAGTTGAGTTTTAACTCATCATTTTTGTTCGAACAAAACCCTATCATAAGAAGGCAAATTCGTAATCAAAGGAGACAAGGAGTGAATGGGAAATTGAAGGTGACTAAATTTTTATCTGGGAACACAAGTGCAAAGATGCCATTGAAGATACAAGGGTTAGTATTTGTTTTCTTTCTTATCTATTTTAATTTTTAGGGGTTTTATTGTTTCAAATGTTATCTGGTGTTCAAGGGGAAATGAACTCTTATTGTTTTAGTTCTTAGGGTTTATCGTTTTAGGATTTAAAGTATCTGGATTTGTGCCCTCTTGTATTTTATCATTTTAGGATTTAGGGGTATCCTGATTGTCGTCCCTTTGTAATTTATCGTTTTAAGATTTAGGGGTATCCACTTTTTAATTATAAATTTGTTGGACATAGGTAGAAATGGAAAAATACATGCATTTGAAAATTTATCATGGTGGTGATTTTATGGATAGTAAATTGACTAGTATGAAGGAGAAACATTTATGATTTAAAAATTGATGTTGACAAATCAAGTTACTTTGAGTTGGTAGATATCCTGAAGGAACTATGATATAGTGAAGTAGATATAATATATTTCAAAGACTCCACTTTTGAGATGAATGTTTTGGTTGATAACAAAGGTCCATTAGATATTGTTGATCTTTGTAGGAGAAATTTAAATATTGATGTTTGTATACAACATCCATTGTTTTAGCAAGAGTATTATAGGGGTCCTCTTGCTGATGAAGAAGATTTAAATTATGAGGACATTGTGAATCTTGACGAAGAAGATTTTTTATCTAGACATTATAATAAATTAAGGGGGATTCCGAGGTGAAGGATGGTGGGGGGCAAAATGATAATGTGCACGATGGCATCTGTAGGGTGGTGATGTTCATGTTGGTAAGAGGCAATATAATGATGAGGTGCATGATGAGAGGGAGATGATGTTGGTGAGGTGCATGATGGGTTGGAGAGTGATGTTGGTGATGCATGTGTGTTAGCCTAGGAATTTTGGTGTGGTATTTCAACAATAAAGATGTGATATGAAGGTATGAGATTGCTAAGTATAAAATTATCTAGCTATGGTTTTGACATTTTGATGACTTTTATTGAAGGGTGAGTTTGACTCTCTTATCAGATGTTTTAAGACTTAGTTTATTTTGAGTTCAAGGTATAGATAACCTAGAAACATGTCAAGTTTAGTTTGGAAGAATCTCAAAAGCAAGAATATTTTTGTGTGTCCGTTCAACCTCTTCCCACCGATGACACTCTTGTGATTCAAGAGCTTGAGAATCTTTGAGCAATTTGGTTAGATATTTGGTTTGTGTTTCAAACTCTTCTCTCACTGCTTTATAATTTTTCAATGTCTTTTTCCATAGATCTCTCCATTCCCCCATTTCGTTTTAGAGTTTCATATAGTTGTTGATTTTTGAAGTCAAGATTAAAACTTGCCCTTAATAGGCATTCCCCAACTCACTTCCTCTTTCACCTTCAACCTCGACCGTTTCTTCACTCTTGTTGAGTTACTTATCCTTTTGGGTGAGGTTGAATTGTAGTACATTCCTCTCAAGGGTGACTCTATTGAGGTTCAGTTGTAACTCTTCATTCTCCTTTTTTAGTCTTGAGATGGCGACTTTGAGCTCATTTGCTTCCTCTAGGGGAACATGTCACTACGCCAAATAATACTTTTTATGACGAAACTTTTACTTCGAACATGTCAAAAACCGAGCGTATATGTCCTAGGAGATACGTGTTTGATTTAAAAAAAAATATTTTCCTTTGGTTAAATAAAAAACCGAGGTAATATAGCTATAAGTGAGCGCCGCATTTTCTCCATAAAAAAATAATAAACCTATTACCTCAGTGTTTTTGAAAACAAAGAGAATATAGCTATAAGGAACACACTTCGAATCCCAGTAATTGCATTTAAGATTTTTTACAAAGATTTCTCACTTGACGCCTTCCAATCTTTCTTTTTTTACTTAGTCAATTTTTTTTCTTATTAATTAGTAAGTTTCAAAAAATTTGTTATCAATAAAAACGAATAGGCAATAATATGAAAGGTGTTGAGAAAAACCGATTTTGAATATTTGTTAATATTTATGAGCTAATTATAAGTTACTAAGCTAGTTGTAACTATTAAGCTTAGATGAAAAGATTGAAGAAGGGAAAATGCTTTTGTGTTTTCAAAGTAAATTTTTTGGTGTATTTTTACATTAGTCAAAGGTAGTATTTATATTATTAGAAATGTAACTATTACACTAATGTAATAATTAGACTTACTATTTTAACTTTGACAATTTATGTATCTACAATAATTTTTCATTACTATTTAGATAAATATTTCTAAATAATAATATTATAATGATAATAATATTATAACACCCACCCCCTTTGAAATATCTATTACGGTGCTCCATCGAATTCTTATCAAGGAGAAACTTATGGGAACATATATTGCCTCGTTAAAAACTTTATTAGAAAAAATTCATTGGGATAAAAACCTTAATAAGGTAAAAAGAGTACAACATGTTGCTTCCCCTCAACAGGGCACATATAGTTCTTCTTTAAAGATCTCGAAGTTGACACATTTCAATATTTTGTACATGCTTCTTGAAAATTGATGTAGGAAGTGCCTTTGTGAAGAGATCTTCCATATTATCACAAGAACAAATATATTGAATATTAACTTCTTTGTTTCTTTCAATTTCTTGTGTGAATGAGAAGAACTTTGGAGGGATATGCTTGGTTTTGTCACTTTTGATGTAACCTTCTTTCATCTGGGTAATACATGCAGCGTTGTCTTCATACAAAATTGTCAAATTATTATTAATGGATAAACTAGATGCTCTTTGGATATGTCTAGTTACCGATCATAACCATCTACATTCTTTGCTTGCTTCACGAAGAGCAATTAATTCAGCATGATTTGAATAAGTTGCTACAAGTGTTTGCTTTTGTGATCTTCATGATATTGTAGTGTTACCATATGTAAATATAGATACAGTCTGTGATTTAGCATTATGTGGATCTGACAAATATCATGCATCTACATAACCAAGTAAAACTAGTTTTGTATTGTTAGAATAAAACAAACTAATGTCTGATGTACCTCGAAGATATCAGAATATATGCTATATTCCTTTCCAATGTCATTTTGTAGGACATAAACTGAATCTTTTTAATAAATTTACTGCAAAAGTTATATAAGGTCTTATATAGTTAGCAAGGTATATGAGTTCTCCAATGGCACTGAGGTATGTTACTTTAGAGTCAAGATCTTCTTCATTACCTTCCTTAGGTCAAAATGGATCATTTTTAATGTTAAGTATTATACCCATCATTAGAGTACTTAGAGGTTTTGTTTTGTCCATGTTAAACATTTTCAATACTCTTTCTGTATAATTTGATTGATGTACCAGTATATCATTTTTAGTATACTCAATTTGTAAACCAAGGTAGAACTTTGTTTTTCCTAAATCTTTCATTTCGAATTCTTTCTTTAAGTAATCTCTTACTTCCTTTATTTCTCTATTAGTTCCAATGATATTTAAATCATCAACATAGACAACAATTATTACAAAATCGGGTATTGTTTTTCTTATAAAAACATAAGGGCAAATAGGATTATTTTCATAGATTTCTTTAAGCAAATATTCACTTAGCCTATTATACCACATGTGCCCTCATTGTTTTAATCCATACAATGATCTTTGCAACTTAATTGCATACATTTTTCTAGGTTTTGATGTCTCGGGCATTTTAAATCCTTCTGAAATTTTCATGCATGTATCAATATCAAATTATCCATACAAATAAGCAGTAAAAACATCCATAAAAATTATCCATTGTGAACTAGCAAAGGATGTTTGGGACACTCTCAGAACTACTCATGAGGGAACTTCCAAGGTCAAAATGTCAAGACTTCAAATGCTGACCACCAAATTTGAAGGTCTGAGAATGAAGGAAGATGAGACCATTCATGAGTTTTACATGAATGTTCTTGAACTTGCAAACACCTCGGGAGCCTTGGGAGAAAAGATGGCTGAAGAGAAGCTTGTAAGGAAGATTCTTAGGTCCTTACCTAAGAGGTTTGCCATGAAGGTCACAACCATTGAAGAAGCCCAAGACATATGCAACATGAAAGTGGATGAACTCATAGGTGTTGCGGTGAAAATTGGATATCAAGCTATTGAATTAACTTGAACCTTAATTCTTTTACAACCGGACTTTAATTTATCCAAAGAAAAGGTCTAAAGAAAGAAAGAACCTTTTGCGCGATGTTACAACAACGCTAAGAGATTCGGGGATCGGGGGTTAGTTATGCATAGGGTAGGTATTTCACATCCTAAACATCTGTAGTACTCTACAGGAACCTTTTGTTTATTTGTATGCTAAGTTTGTAAATGTTTGCTAAGGTTTGGGTATTGGGTAAAAAGGTGAAGGTTATGATAGATGAAGACCTAAGATTGTTTATAAGTTTGCTCGCAAAGACATCGCGTCCTCTGCCTACGTATCCTAACTAGGATAGAATCAGAGCAATCGTAGTTCACCTCACTAGGGTTGAAGAACGCTTGATTGCGATCAAGGTTCAAAGGGGAACAAACATAATAATGTTTGTGTAGAGTTTCACAAAACTCTCTATGTCTATGTTGTAACACTCAAAGGGGGAAGTAAGTGATCATATCCATGATCCTTACATAGAGTTAACAACTCTATCCTAGGGTTCTAGTTGTGGGACACTCCTAGTAAAGGTGGGTCTTTTAGACTTGAGCAAAGTCAAATAGCTTATGGGTTTTAACTAAGGTTCAAAATGACTTTTCAAAGTCAAGAGGGGTAATGAGCTATCCATGAGACAAAGGTCAATGGAGAGACTTTTCCTTTGGAAAAAGAAAGGGGAGGCAGCTGGGATGAGAACTAGAGAGTTCCATCCCTTGGGGAAAGAAGTACTTAATAAAGCAAGATGAAATAAGATTAAGACCAGTAAGCATGCATATTACGATAAGCAGATACTTTAAATGATATCAAGGGTTGCGACCGATAGTCAATTATTTTAACAAAGATTTAGGGCACATCTTAACAAAGATTTGAAGTATGATAAAAATAACAATCATATGAACAAATCACAAATTGAAAGTAGGCGTGTCATGAGTTCAAAGCATAGTAAATATGACAACGATGTGCATAGATGACAAACACAATTAAATCAGTTTAGACCTCATAATTTAGGAGGGAAATAATATGAAATCATGGTGACAACCATACAAATAAGTCTCAACTTAAAGTGATCATGTTATAAGTTCAAATGTAACAACAATTAGGCATTGATGACAATAAAAAAAAACGCAAGGACTGATCACAACAGTTAAATTCAAGACTTAGGAATAGAGCAACAGATTTATGGTAACCACCAACAAGGAATGAAGCCACAACATGTTAACGAACACAAATAAATCTCGCAAGATAAGTCAGGTATGGCGTAAAGAAAATTCATCTAAACATACAAAGTAACGACCTAAAAACTGAACCAAACTTCCAAGTAGGCAAAAGGCGTTGCAAGTACGAGCAATTTGAGGTTTTATTCCATTAAATGAAATTAGACATTAACATGAACAATTAGAAAAAAGAACGGATTAAAAATGATGAAGGGTGAGAAAGTTATGATTCATTGAAGTTTATGAAAATAAAATAAAATAAAACAAGTGATAAAAAAAGAATGTCAAGGGAGGGAGTTGAACCCTGGCCCTCTTGGTTCACAAACCCAATGTTAAACCATCTGGCCACACCGCGCGCATGTGTTAGAAGAATAGAAAGAATGAAGAGAATAGTTTATTAATGAAAATTGGAAAATAAAAAACAAAAGGGTTCGACCTCCACCCGGATCGAACCCTGGTCATGCAGGTGAAAGGCGAAGTTAAGAGTGAGTTGCTTGCCACTGGGGTGGCTGTTACATCCATTAATTGAATGGAAACTATAAATATACATAGCTTGCTTGGCAGGTTTTCTGGGCAAAACATGAAGCAACCAAAATCAAGGCAAATGTGAGAAAACGTTTTGATGCTAGCTGGTTCAATTCTTCACCATTTTTCACGATATTTTAACCAAGACTGATTAACTTTTGATGAGGGTTAAGATGACGACAACCAAATTTTGAGATCATGCTCACACAGTAAAAATCGAAAGTTTATGCATCTTTGTCATTTTGAGATGCAAATGAGAAAACTTAAATCAAACCAAATGCAACTTGAATAAGTGAGGGTCTGTTCATCTTTTAAATGCCTTCTTCAATGATTAAATCCACAAGAAAACTCAGTTTATCATTGAAACCAAAAGTGAATTTCCAGTTTTTTAAAAAAAGTGCATATGGAATAAACTTGTCATAGGCAATGTCCAAGCAAAAAAACTCAAAAAGCAAAGCTAACTCATTAATCTAAACTGGGAGTAATCCAAAGTTCTTTGCCACAAAAATGTTGAATCCGAGGTCATTGAACCTCAGGGTAGTAAAACTGACAGAAATAGTGTACTACAGTTCTCAACAACAGTTTGACAGCAATAAAACTCAAGTAGAAGCCTTCATATTTCATCGACAAATCCAAAGCAAAACACACAAGCTTCAAAATTCACATATACTAAACTGAAAAGTAGATGAGACATGGTATATAAGCATTCCAACCAACACTGCAGTTTTGATGAGAGCAATAGGTTGACCAACCTTTAAGCACTGCAATCATTGCATCAAGCTCTAACATCTCAGCCAAGGATAAAACTCTAATAATTGTGCCTTTACAAAGTCTAACACATACATATAGAGGTTGCATGCAGTTCTAATATCAAAGGGAACTTTAAAATAGAAACTGTCAAGCAAGTTAATGCTTTACCAAATCAAGTTCAACAGTTCTGGCATACTTGGTAAATGTAGGAGCAGCAATACAGCATGCCAAACATTGAGTAACATTTACCAATTGATAAGGAGTCAGGATGCAGGAAAAAAAAACAGTAACAATTCCAAGTCCTAATGCTCATGACAGTTAATAAACAAAACCACAATGAGTGTAGCAACAACTTGATCTTGACAGCACAAAGATCATCACCAATGCATCAAAACAAACATTCGACAACCTTGACTTGGAAGTCCTTTACAAAGCATCAGCAGAGAAAACACACCAATGAGTGTCCAAGATCCTCATGCTCATTTAGCCAGTAATTCATCTTATAGCATAAATTCTCTTTAAACAAACTCAGCATGCCAAACAGTCTAGCACAACTAGCTTTGAAAAGCTCAAATTCGGATACAACATTTTTAAGGCTGGACAGTTATTGTTTTTTAGTATTTCAAACTTATGTCCACTGATGAATTACAAACAAGGCCCTAGCAGTAGGTTAAAAAAACAAAGACAAAGTAAATTACACAAGCAAGCTCTTGGTGTCAGAGGCAGTTACTCATACTGATCAATAACCTCAGTTCAAACAAAACCCTCATGTCAAAAATCTGCCAATCCCTTCTAGCCTGTCAAGGTATGCCAATGATAGGTTATCCAACTTAATGTTACAACAATAGTGCAATGTCCTATGACAACAGTAAGAGTATACCAAACCTGATGCAGTCAACCAAACTAAACATCACTTCAAAGTCCTAGAACCCTGATGCCAGCCATGCTCCTAACACTTAACTCCAAAATGTTAGGTGGGAGTTCTTAATCCAAAACAGATCCCAGCCAATCTTAGCATTAGCAGGAGATCCAAACAGCTAAGACAAATCCTCCTTGGTCTAAACCTGAATTGATTCTAAACCACCTCCAAATATTAATCTAGTTCCTAAACCTGCTCATGAACCACTTTTTGACAGGGCCATCATCATACCTCATTACCTTCTTATATCCTAAACAAGGCAACAGACATAGCCTCTGCTAGCTTATGCTAAAATTTCCTCAAACTGCTTTGGATTAGGGGATTAAGCATATCTATTCAAACAAAGAAAAACTTAACACTCCAACCACACATAACTCAAGATCAGAAAAACTGGTGATGCATGAGCTTCAGTGGTTTCACAGTAGGCTATATGGTCACTTAGTTACATAAACTGAACAGAACCAAACTTAATACCAAGTCCACTGATCTAAACCTTTCCTGAAAAACTGCTGCCAAATGGTTTGGTGATTTTTAATTACTGATGGTACACTTCAGCAGTACTGCTAACATAAACTCAGTCAACCACACATTCTAATATAGGCCCCTCATGAAGTTGCAAAAATAAAACTCAAAAGCTTCTCAAATCAAATTACCAACAATATTGACCACCACCTCTCCATCAGTTCCACAATATCCTTGGTGGTGAACACATGTCATTATCAACATTCAACCAAAGTTTTGAGCAAGCACACTGAACTTCACTCTAAATCCTAGGGTTAACAGAACTTAAGCAAACTGCAAACTTAAGTTGTTAGGCACAACAGGATTTTTAGCTCACTCACATCAGCTCAGAGAAGAACAAACAAACCATGAGATGCAAGTGTGAAGTGCAGAGCAGTGGGGGTGAATCAGGTTATGAGTAATAGCAGGCAGTCCAAAAACATACATTTTGACAACCAATAGCCAATCTTGTGGTATTCAAACAAACTCACCCATAGCAGAAATTCGTAACAAACCAACCTATCTTTCTCAAAATATCAAACACACACCAACTTGAAAGGGGTTTGTTTCATCAAGAGATTTAAACAAAAAGCATACAACAGGCTGTGCTTAAAGGAAAAAAACTTAACCAATTTCCTAGCAAACCAATACATGGGCCCTAAGTCTAGAAGTTGTCTTGACAGCAAAAAATTTATTGACAAGAACAAACTTACCTTTAACACTCATCCTAAGCCTCATATAAACCATACTTCAACAGCAATGTTAGATCTCATGCTATTGGTAACCTTATCCCACAGTGGACAAAACACTTTCTAGCCATCAATCATGAATTAGCAAACTATGACAAAGAGGATCTTTGAGTGACAACACAAATTAAATGTCATAGTGGAATACATCCATTCACTAACAGATCTATGGTTTTAAGTACACAGAAAAATAGCAATATCACCACATAATCATGAAATCAACAATAGTCAAGATGCTCATATGTTCACAGCACAACAGTTGAATTAATATGACAGAAATATGTTCAAATATTTGTACTAATGCTTAGGAGAACCTCCATCATTCCCCACAGTAATCAATCATGAAAAATACCAAAGTATACATAGCTCAAAGTCTAGAAAACACACTAAAAAATGCCAATTTATGAAGGACAATGCTAAAGCCAATAAGGATCAATTACATACCTTTTGTAGATCCTTAGGAGTAGATTATATCAGTTGAGAAAACCAGAGATTTGCTTGCACCAATTTTGCCCTTTTGAAATTTCTTCCACTTTAAGCCACAATACACTTTCAATGCCAAATGGAGAGATGTGAGTTTCCAATGATTGGTGAGTGTTTGAACAGTTGAAGAATGTTGTTTATGAGGTGTTAGGGGGATCAAAACTTCAAGAACATGTTTAGAACAAGATTTGGTGGTTTTTAGTAGCTTTGGTCAAAGTATGGTGGAATGAGAGTTAACTTTTTGATTTTTTGAGGTTTTTGATGTTTTAATGAGTCATACACCTTCCATATGTCATTTGGAAGATGTGTGGATGGTTGTGAGAGTGTTGGTAATGCTAGAAATGAAAATGGCATGAAATTTGTAAAATGCCCATTTTTGGTGTTTTTGAGCTTTTCTTCACTTACAAGCAAAAAGAGAATGAGAAGGAGAGCTGTAATATTTTGATATTATGAGCAGCTCTGGTGTGTCAAACAAGTGAGGGGGAGGCCTCTATTTATAGGAGAAAGAAGGATGAGGGCAACTTGGTAACTTCCATTTTTGGAGGGAGTTTCATGAAGTTTCTTCCAAATCTTGCCAAGATCTTCTTCCATCAGCTCCATGGCTCAAGAAAGATCAGAAACATCAAGTGGAGATGTCCATGAAATGACTGAGGTGAGCTTAGAGGGTAGGATGGTACAGCTGCAGCAGTTGGAGATGAAAAGTTTCTCTCTCATTCTTACACATCTCAATATTTTAATCCATAAATCACAACTTGCATCTCTCTCTCTCTAACCTCTCTTTTTCTGTCATTTCCTCCCTATACACATCTGAATATCATAATGTATCATGATCAAAGGGTGGAGAGTGTTTAGAGATGAAAAATTCTGATTTTGAGAAGTTGGACCAAGTGGATTTCAAGTGTGACAGGCCCAATTTCAATGCATCATAACTTCCTGCTCACAACTCCTCTTGGGGAGTTCTTGTTCTTTTTGGAAAGCCATCATATAGCCCTACAACATTCATGTTTGCCAAAAGTTCCAAATCTATGTGCATCTTGGTTGAAAAGCCCCTTAAAGTTAGCAAAAAACAAGTTTTGATGCAGCCAGATTTTGAAAAATTCACCAAGTGTTTTGTACTAAAAAATGACTTTGATAATAACTCCAATTCCATGCATTTTCTGAGAGTGGACTAGTATAGGACTTTTGTAGGACTTGTTAAGAGCTTTCCGACGAGCTTTGAACCACCTCGTTCGGGTGTGTGGTTAGGGAGTTAGGGTTTAGCCCCTTTCGAAACCCTAATTTCCCGATTTTACGATTACTCTCACGTCTTTGATCCGATGATCATGAAAATTGATATGTAGTTCCCTCATGACATAAGGAACAACTTTGCTTCACCACTTGAAGTCCAATTCCTGAAACTTGAGGGGGTTGACTTTTCGGTCAACCGTACGATCGATCGGCGATTACCGAACTGTCTGTTCATGTTTCGGAGCTTCCAAGACTTTGAAACTCTTTGAGGGGACTTCACTAAGCCATATGAACTTTTTAAACCATACTTTTATCCTTGAATTATTTCCCAAATCTAAAGTCAAACTACAGTTGACTTTTTCAACCCGAAAAACCCTAATTGGGTGCCTTGAACTGCACTGCACCCCATCTGTGGGTGATTACTTCAAATTGAACTCACACATGGCCCAAAATGGTAGTCTTGATCTTATTTCATAAATGATTCAACCCAAAACATTGGTTGCCCAATCCTCGAACCTTCGATTTTATCAGTGCGGAGCCCCGTTTCATCTGTGTCTTGACAAAACACACTTCGAAACTTGTTAAGGTTAGATAAATAAATGCATATGATATGAAGAGGATATAAGGGGTCAAAATTTGGGGTGCAACAGATGCCCCTATTTAAATATCTTCACTAGATGGTAATGAGAGATGACAATCCTCATAGAATCGTGGTGAAAGGTATTTAAATATAGCAAACCAGAAATTTTGTCCCTTAGATCCGATGGTATGCAAAAGGATAAATGCGAATATGCCATGAATCTAAATGATGTCATATGATGCTTGAATGCAAGACAGATGCAGACACACGAACAAATATGAAAGAACGACAACACAACGAGTGACCACTCACGAGGGGTCCAACACACTAGGGAAAGATTCAAGACCAAGTAAGCAAGGTAGTTCAAACATGACTAAGGATGCTTGTTCAAGGAAATCTTTCACGCATGGGACACAAATTTCACCCGGGAAGACACACCTTCATTGGGGAAAGGAGATACGAACCTCACTGGGGATAACCAGATGAGGAAGCCCACCAGGGAAGATGACAATTCTTCAATGGGGAAACGAAAGAAAAGAGGCGCAAACCTCACTGGGGAAGGGACCCACTGAGGAAAACTTTGCTGGGGGACAAATCCACTGGGGAAGCACAACTCCACCGGGGAAAAGACAGAACGAAGACACGAACCCCGATGGGGATAACCAAGTGAGAAAATTTCCTATAACGAAGAGTTCAAACGGGATCTTCAGGAAAAGGTTCGAAACGAGATCGGACATGTCGGGGGAACTAGTATCCACTGGTCCTCCGAGTCTCGACTGGGGAAAGCAAAAAACTTCAAAAGGGGTACTGGTGATGACCAGAACAAACAGACATTTTCCAATAGTGCTAGTTACCACTAGACTTACTGGGCAGGATGGTGATGACCAATCCAAAGTTCGGTTTCCAAAACGTGCTAAATATTACTAGACTTCCTGGGGACGTGGTGACAACCAAGTCGAAGCTCCAATTTCAATTGAGAATTTCCAAACGATATTGATAAAACACAGGACTTCAAACTGGGGAATTTGGTAACAACCGACTAATAACGATTAGTTCTCAAGCAATGCCAGTGACTACTGGACTTAGAGGAGACTGGTGACGACCAAATCAGGATATACCAATAACAACTAATTCTGGATAACGCCAGTAACCACTAGACTTAAATGGAGGAATTGGTAACGACCGAGTCCCAGGAGACCAATAACCATTGGATTTTCACAGAGTTTGGTAACGACCAGACCAAAGTGGTGATAACAATCTAATTTAAGCGACGCCAATAACCATTGGACTTATGGTAACTAGTGACGACCAAATCCAGGGGTATACCAATAACAACTAGTACTGGATACTGCTAGCGAAAACTAGATTTTCCAAGCAATGCTAGTGACCACTAGACTTAAAAAAAAGATTGGTAATAACCGAATCAAGAGGTATCAATAACAACTGGATCTGAAGGTAATACTAGTAACCACTAGATTCAAACAGACTGGTAATAACCAAATCAAACAGATACCAATAATTATTGGATTCCAGGCGATGCCAATAATTATTGGACTTTTTAGGGAATTTTGGTGACGACCAACTCAAGTACCAATGACCATTGGTTTTAGAAGGCAATACTAGTAACCACTAGATTTTTAGCAAAGATTGGTGAAAACCGAATCAAAAGGACTCCAATGACGATTGGTTAGCTTTATAACAGAATCAGTGACGGCTGGGTTTGGAAAATTGTTGGTGACGACCAAACTACTGTACCAAACGTAGTTAGTTCTGACTACGTGCTAGTGACCACTAGTCTTTCAAAGTTTGTTGGTGATAACCAAATCGAAGGTGAAAATTGGTAATAACCCCCTGTTTGTATAAATTAAACATTGCTAGTCACCACTAACTTCCCAGAGCAAAATAAGGAAACCCCAGGATGTCAACTCTAAAACGAACTTGTAACAACAAAACAAAGATAAAGGTAACGACCAAAGGATCTCGACGGTGGGAATGCAAACAAATGCGTATGCTGGCATGATGTTGTATGCAAGACGCAGAACGACCCGTAGGGACAAAGGAAAACCAAATAAAGAGGGAACTCGTCACGCTGAGCTTCAAAATGCCTCAAGTCAGACAACACTTCCTTCTTTGGTGCAGATAACGATCTTTTCTCAGTAATATCCCCGTAATCTTGCAAGGAAGAAGTCTTAGCTTAATAGCTAGAACTGCTATCGGACGCATCTATCTCGGTCAAAGGTAACAGCGATTTCCACAACTTCAAGAACTGTGTAATATCATCATATTACCTTTAGAACTTTTCAATCATTTTGTCAAATTGTGCTTTCTCCTTTTTTTTCTTTTTAAAACAAGACTTAAGTTTTTCAAAACACTTTGCTTTCATGAAAATTCTTATTAACAAATAAGTGAAATTGCATAACAAAAATAGCAGATCATAACAATGATTTGGCCAAAGAAAAGAACTGATTTTATTAATAGACAAGAACTTTACAAAAGGCAAAGCCTTGGGGATTTTAAAAGTTTTGAAAAATGGCAACATAAAAGATTACAGAATCCCATAATAATTTGGTCCTTCCGACTGCCAGTTCACTTGCTTTGCTGCTTCTGACGAGAACAACAAGCTTTGACCTTTCCTCTAATACTCTGCACAGGAGTCTGCCCCAGCGTCTGTCATCTTTCAAACATTGGGTTTTTCTTATCGAGGCACTGAAATCCTCTTTCTATGTATTTCGTTTTCAGGCGTAGTATTTTCTTACTGCGTCCGAGTTGATGGGATACTTGAGTGGTTCGCCATCCATGGTTTCGAGAATCAGAGATCCTCCGGAGAAAACAGTCTTCACAATGAAAGGGCCGTCGTAGTTGGGCATCCACTTGCCACGCATGTCTTTTTGTGTAGGTAGGATTTTTCTAAGCACAAGCTCTCCTTCCCTATACTCTTTGGGACGAACCTTCTTATTGAATGCCCGGGCCATCCTTTGTTGATAGATTTGACTGTGACACATGGCCGTCATTCTTTTCTCGTCAATGAGATTCAACGAATCGAATCTTTCTTTTATCCACTCGTCTTCATCCAACTCTGCTTCCGTCAAGATCTTCAAGGAAGGTATTTTGACTTCAATGGGTAGCACCGCGTCCATCCCGTACACTAAGGAAAAGGGAGTTGCCCCTGTCGAGGTGCGTACTGATGTTCGGTAGCCGTGCAAAGCAAATGGTAACATCTCATGCCAATCTTTGTAAGTTACGACCATTTTTTGTATTATCTTTTTGATGTTTTTGTTTGCAGCTTCAACTGCACCATTCATCTTAGGTCTGTAAGGGGACGAGTTGTGATGTTTGATCTTAAAATCGTTACAAAGTTCCTTCATTGTTTTGTTGTTCAGATTCGAACCGTTGTCAGTGATGATCTGGTTAGGGATACCATATCGACAAACAATCTCTTTTTTAATGAAGCGTGCGACCACTTGTTTCGTCACATTTTCATATGACGCTGCTTCCACCCATTTGGTGAAATAATCGATTGCGACAAGGATGAAGCGATGGCCATTAGAAGCTTTCAGCTCTATTGCCCCGATCATATCTATGTCCCACATTGCAAAAGGCCAAGGTGACGTCATCACATTGAGAGGATGTGGAGGGACATGCATTTTATCAGCATAAATTTGACATTTATGGCACTTTCGAGCGAAGAGTATGCAATCCGTCTCCAAAGTTAACCAGAAGTAACCCGCTCTTAAGATTTTCTTAGCCATGGTGTGGCCATTTGCATGGGTGTCGAAGGTTCCTTCGTGTACTTCGGTCATTATGAGATTCGCCTCATTTTCATCGACGCATCGGAGTAAGACCATATCATGGTTTCTTTTGTACAAGATGCCATTGCTGATGAAGAATTTAGATGACAGCCTCCGTATTGCTCTTCTGTCAATTGTGGACGCGTTAGCGGGATACTCTTGGTTTTGAAGGAAATTCTTGATATCATGAAACCATGGCTTCTCCCCAAATTCTTCGTCTATCGCCATGACGTATGCGGGTACTGTCCTTCTTTCGATGCGAATCAGAGGTGCCTCGTTGACAAACTGGACTTTTCACATGGATGCCATCATGGCCAACGCATCGGCAATGTGATTTTCTTCCCTTGGTACGTGCTTGAAGGTAATTTCATCAAAATACTCAGCCATCTCTAGGATGTGGGTCTTATAAGGAATCAATTTTTCATCCCTGGTTTCCCATTCTTCTTTGAGTTGGTATATCACCAAAGCAGAATCACCAATTACTTCCAAGATTTTGATACGGAGGTCAATGGCAGCCTCCAATCCTAGGATGCAGGCTTCATACTCCGCTATGTTGTTTGTACAGGAGAAACAAAGTCGGGCTGTGACCGCAGTGTACCCTCCAGTTGGATTTTTTAGAACAACTCCGATGCCATGTCCATTTTTGTTTGACGCTCCGTCGAACATCATCTCCCAACGAGATCCCGGCTCAGGACCTTCCTCTGGACCAGGCTCTGGTTTCGTGCGCTGAATATACATCACATCTTCATCAGGAAAATCGAACTTGAGCGGTTGATAATCCTCCATAGGATACTCTGCAAGGTGTTCTGACAAGATGCTCCCTTTGATGGATTTTTGAGCAACATACTGGATATCATACTTTGATAGGAGCATATGCCATCGGGCTAATCTTCCTGTCTGAGCTGGCTTCTCAAAGATGTATTTGATGGGGTCCATCTTAGAAATCAGCATCGTAGTGTGGCAAATCATGTACTGCCTCAGACGTTTAGCAGCCCATGCCAACGCACAACAAGCTTTTTCCAGGGGAGAGTAACGACTCTCGCAATCGGTGAACTTCTTGCTTAGATAATAGATTGCATGTTCTTTCTTCCCTGACTCATCAGTCTGGCCCAAGACACATCCCATCGAACTTTCTAACACAATCATATACATGAACAAAGGCCTTCCAGGTACCGGAGGAATCAGCACTGGAGGTTCTTGCAAATACTGCTTGATTTTCTCGAACGCCGCCTGACAGTTTTCATTCCACACCACCGTTTGATCTTTTCGTAACAACTTGAAGATCGGTGTGCAGGTAGGAGTCAGATTGGAGATGAACCTGGAGATGTAATTCAAACGTCCAAGGAAGCCTCTAACTTGTTTCTCAGTTTTGGGAGCAGGCATCTCCTGGATTGCTTTAACCTTGTCAGGGTCTACTTCAATTCCTCGCTGACTAACGATGAAACCAAGTAACTTGCTTGAGCGAACTCCGAAGGTGCATTTGGCTGGATTTAGTCTCAATTGATACTTTCGGAGTCTTTCAAATAGCTTCACTAGATGATCCAAGTGGTCTTCTTCACTTTGGGATTTTGCAATCATATCATCCACGTACACCTCGATTTCTTTGTGCATCATATCATGAAAGAGTGTGACCATAGCTCTCTGATACGTTGCCCCTGCGTTCTTCAAACCAAAAGGCATTACCTTATAACAATAGGTGCCCCATGGTGTGATGAAAGTTGTTTTCTCCATGTCCTCTGGATCCATTTTTATCTGGTTATAACCCGAAAATCCATCCATGAACGAGAACACTGCAAAGCTTGCCGTGTTATCCACCAAAGTGTCAATATGTGGTAACGGGAAATCATCCTTCGGACTTGCTTTATTTAGATCCCTATAGTCGACGCACATCCTGACCTTGTCATCCTTCTTCGGGACTGGTACAATGTTGGCCACCCATTCTGGATACTTGGATACTGCTAGAAAGCCAACATCTATTTGCTTTTTGACCTCATCTCGGATTTTAAGTGCCATGTCTGGTCTCGACCTGCGAAGCTTTTGTTTGACCGGAGGACATTCTGGTTTCAGGGGGAGCTTGTGCATGACAATGTCAGTATCCAACCCTGGCATATCTTGGTAGGACCAAGCAAATATGTCAACAAAATCTCTGAGGATTGTTATCAGCTTGTCCTTGATTTCTGGCCTTAATGATGCCCCAATCTTGACTTCTCTTTTGTCCTCCTCTGACCCCAAGTTGATGACTTCCGTCTGCTCTTTATGGGGTTGGATATAATCATCTTCGTATTCAGCCATTCTCTTTAACTCTTCTGGGACTTCTAACTCTTCTTCGTTCTCTTCTTCAGCTTGAAAGACAAATGAACCGCTAGTAGAAGGAACCGAATGATCATAGGATTCCGTGGTTGATGGGGGTATTCTGCATGTTTTATTTAGGAACAATCAGACACTCACACACAGACATGCAGATGAAGGGTGGTTTTTATTATTATTATTTTTTTTTTCAAAAGAGATTGCCATTTTTTCCAAAAAAGAGTGAAAGTGATGCGCAAACAAATAACAAGAGTTTTAACAAAAACACTTTTTCATTAATGACTTTCAATTTTCGCAAAGTGGCCCAATACAAAATAATTCGCAGGTCTTGGGCAAGACCAGGAAATTTTTTTTTTAGAAAGACACAAAGCTAACAGGCAGAATGAATTACTCTAAAGGTAAAAAGATGGGAACTTCCACAGCCTCCCAATTGCGCAATGCTCCTCCTCCTCTAGTTATTAGATGGTCTAGATTATCGTCCTCATCTTCAGCAATAATGGCATTGACTTGCACACCGCCGCTGGTGAATATCTCTTTTAAGGACTTCTTCTTCATGGTGCTTTCTTCTGGCTCGCCTCCTGGAGTTGGTTTGTAACCCAACCCTTGTCGATCATTCTTGGCCCGAGCATTGACTTCGATGACCTCTCCCCATCCCAGTGGGACTCCAGCTTTCAGTGCTGCCTTAATACTTTGAGCAGAGGTAAATAATGGCCCTTGGGTTATGTCTGATTCATCTACTAGAACAGCGTGAGCTATTTCTAGTGCTTGGAAGGCTGTCTCGAGAGAGTCTTCATCAGCCTCAATATACCGGAAAGATGACAAGTTGCTTACCATCAAGTCCTCTTCTCCATGGACAATGACTAGCTGGTCATTTACAACAAACTTCATTTTTTGGTGGAGCGTGGAAGTGACAGCGCCAGCTGTATGAATCCAGGGTCTTCCCAATAAGCAACTGTAAACCGGATTTATATCCATCACCTGGAAGGTGACTTCAAAGATTTGTGGTCCAATTAGAATAGGAAGATCAACCTCTCCTATCACGGTTCTCCTGGATCCGTCGAATGCCTTGACTATAAGAGAGGTTGGTCTCATGGTAGCGCCTTGATATGCCAGCTTGGCCAAAGTTCTTTTAGGCATTACATTGAGTGCTGACCCAGTATCAACAAGAACTCGGGACATTGTATCCTCTTCACACTTGACTGATACATGCAAGGCACGATTGTGCTTACGCTTCTCAGCTGTCAGGTCATTATCGTCAAAGCTCAAAGTGTTACAGGCAGTGATATTTGCTACAACAGAGTCAAATTGCCCCACTGTAATATCCTTAGTAACGTGGGCCTGTGTCAGGATTTTGAGCAATGCCTGGCGGTGTGTTGGAGAACTTAAGAGTAAAGCCATGACCGAGATCTTGGAGGGTGTTTGATTCAATTGGTCCACCACCCTATAATCGCTTCGTCGAATGATTCTCAAGAATTCTTCTTCATCGTTCTTAAGACTTTCTTTTCCTCTAACTAAAGGTTCTTTGGTGGTGGTTGTCTCCGGAACAGGCTTCTGGGGAACAGGCGTCTTTTGAACAGAAACCGCTGGTGGAGGAGCCTCGTTATATGTTCGAGTTTGATAGATACGACCACTCCGGGTCATTTTGCTTCCACCGGCAATGTTGGCCACACTTACCGGTTTCTTTTCTTTGAAAATCCCTTCACACCATGAATAGTCTTGTTTTGGTGTCACGGCCTTTGGGCGAGGCTGGAATCCTCCCCTTGGCTCAAACCTAGTCTGTCCCCTCCCGAATTTCGGGGGTGCGTCATCACGAAATACTGGCCGAATATTCTTGTAGTTTTTGTTACTGTTATCATCTCTGAACACGGCTCCTTTGTTGGATTCTCCTGGTATGTTAAACACAGTCTCGATGACTGCCACATCTTCTTCCTTTTTCCGGTGGGCAATTTCTATCATTCCCTTTTCAATCATAGCTCGAATGTCCTTTTTCACAGCGTCACAACCCTCAGGATTCAGCATACATTCTTTGCAATCCTCGTGAGATGTCTTGAGTGACCACGCCTGAGCGAGGCGTTTGTGCAGGTCTGCTAATGACACTTTGATCTCACCAACAGTAGTAACTTTCTTGTCTTCTGACCCCTCCCATTCTTCAGTAATGGCATTGACTCCACCATGATTGGGAAGAGGGTTGCTCTTAACATTGGGCGGATTGTCTTCGAAGGACAGAATTCCTTTTTCAACAAGTTCACGAACTAGGTGCTGAAGGGCGAAGCAACCTTCGAGATTGTGGCCTGGAGCATTCTCATGAAATAGGCAGCGGGCATTTGCATTGTAATAGAACGGAAGTGGATTAGGTGGAGCACCTAATTTTCTTGTTTTAACCAATCCTCTTTCTATTAACATGGGAAATAGGTCGGTGTAACTCATTGGAATAGGCTGTATCTTTGGCCTATTTGCTTGATAACTTGCCTTCGGGGCCCTGTTCTGAGGTTGTTGACCTTGCGGCTGTTGGTATTGCTGTGGATTATTGGTGCGATACTGTTGCTGACTGCTAGGCTGATACTGGTGTTGATTGTTGAATGCCCCAGATTAGGGGCCATGCTGTGAAGAAGGTTGAAAAACCGGGGTCACTGCTGCTATGTATGATGGTTGGTACTGTTGGTGGTGGCTTCGTGAGCTTTGTACTTTCTTTCCATATGTGATTGCGCTCACCTCTCCCTCTTTCTTTTTGTGGAACGTGCTGACTGGCTTCTTTGCCGTGTTGGCGCTTGAGGTAACATTTGGAGTAGTCACTTTTCCACTCTTTAAACCTGCTTCCACCTTGACCCCTACTGCCACAATATCAGAGAAATTTGTTGTAACGCTGCTGATCAAACGTTCGTAGAATTCGGGTCGAACTGTATCCACAAACCAATCTGCCAACTCCTTCTCAGTAAGAGGAGACTCTACTTGTGCTACAGTTCCGCGCCATCTTTGCACATACTCTTTGAAAGTTTCGGTATTTTTCTGCGTCATGCTGAGAAGCTGACGGCGGTCGGGAGCTAGGTCCATGTTATACTTGTACTGTTGAATAAAAGCATCTGAAAGGTCTTGGAAACTGTGAATCTTAGCTTGATCTAAACCGAGATACCACTTGGCCGAAGCCCCTTTTAGACTATCTTGGAAACAGTGTACTAACAGTTTATCATTTTCAATATGCGGAGCCATCCGCCTACAGTACATGATTAAGTGCTCTTTAGGACAAGCGGTCCCTTCATATTTGTCGAAGATTGGCGTTTTAAATTTCTGAGGGAACACTAATCCAGATACCAAACATAGATCCTTGGCATCAGATCCAAAGACATGATTTCCTTCAATGGCCCTCATCCTTTTGGCCATGATGTCCATCTCTACCCTTAACTTTTCGTGTTTTTCGTCCTCAGCTTCGGATCCATCGGGTATATCAAAGATTGGCTGTTGATTGGCGAAGACCGGACGTACTGTGGTAGGTCCACCTGCTGGAGTAAAAATGGGGTTTCTGATTGTTGAGTCGAACAATGGATTGAGACCTGAAGACTGCATGTTGTTGAAAGGTGGCACAAAATCCCGGGATATGCCATAGGGAAACTCTGCTGAAGTAACAGGAGCCATTGTGACATTGGCTGCTGCTCTGGCGACTTCGGAGATCACTGTAGGTTGTGTATCCATTTTTGCTTTGATCACATTGAGGGCTTCCAAGATCTGGTTGACGTCCCCTTTGATCCCTTCAATGTCATTATCCATTCGATCGAACCTTTGGTCGTTATCTGCCATCTTCTTTTGAGCTTGGGACCGTGTGTTGTATCTGTGGGTACTCAGCGTGACTCCTTATCTCCTCTTTCTGGACAAGAACAAAAGATGAGTTGCGGAACCCCAAATGCAAGATTGATGTAGAATGATATGCAAATGCGGATGCATAAACCATTCAAGGAAACTCAAAATTTTCGTTTACAAACAAAAAGTTAGACCAACACGTAACGACATGCTTAAAAAGCGTTTTTCATTTGATAACTGGAAATCTATTACAGTAGAGTAGCCTTTGCTAAAAAGCAAGACTTTCTTACAATGAAATTAAATGCACCAAGCAGGATATCAATCCTTTTTTAGGGAAAGCAGGGAAATGGCGAAACAAAAATCAATCTAACAAGACGACCCTTCTCCTTCTTGGACACTGACATGAACTTGATCTTGGCGGATAATCTCCCACAGGTCTTCGTTTTCTCTTTGTGCTTTAACCAAAGCGTATTTCAGCTCTTCCCTAGTCGCGGGGACCTCAGGTTCCATAGTTATCTCATAGTCGTGAGTGTAGAATATGATTAAGGCAATTTCCTTTGACCATAGCAGGTACCCCCTGGTGGTTAAACAACTCGCATTCTCCATTGGGGTTAGGCCCATGAGGTGTGGATCTCTTTGGGCATATTGAGCATCTTCTTCTAGTTCTTGGTTGCGACCTGTCTCACAGAAGCGAGGCCTCAACAGTTCTGGTTCAGGCTCGGGCCCGGTGGGATACCCATGTTGACGCCGAGCGAGAATAGGATTATAAGTGATCACCCCTTCTATCCCAATGAGAGGCACATTGGGGAAATCTCCGTAGCTGGAAATCATGACCTGGTCACCGATGCTAGTGTCATACCAGGTGATATCATGGTGTCTGAGAGTGACAAGTTTAGAAACCCAAGCGCTTTTGGTGGGAAGCCTCCAAAGGATATGGGTCCTCGGCAGATGAGAAGTAAACCATCGGTCGAGCAGTGCAAGACAGCATGAGAATCGCCCACAATCATACAAGGCAAAACGGTGGATGACTACATAAGTATCAGCTAGTATTGTGTTGACCGGATTTTTGAGGATGAAGAGGCGGATTGCTTCTTCGCTGATGAAGTCGTAACTGCTTGGGAACAGATACAGTCCATATATTAGTAGTGCCAAAATTGCCTCAAAAATGCCCAGGTTTCGGCTTTCATAGTGATACTCGGCCATTTCCATTAGAGGCCCGACATCCATTCCATACCACCCTCCTTTCGCCCTCATTGGTGGTAAGTCTTCCAGCTTGATATGCAGGGCTTTAGCTAAGTCCTTTTTCTTTGGCTTTCCATAAGGGAGCGTAAAAGTCCATGGGATCTTCAAGTAAGCATTATACTCTTCGAGGGTCGGGAGTAACTGAAAATCTGGAAACACAAAGCAGTGGTAAGTTGTATGATAGAATTCCACCAAGGCTTGCAACATGGGCTCATTGATCGGAGCGCTTATTAATGGCAATAGGTCCCCATATTTTGCTATGAAAGCAGCAGGATTTCAGACAAGTCTGGTTAACATTCTTAGACGGCCCAATCTCAGATCCGGGACTCGAAGCATGTCTCTTCTTACCATGTTGTTGCCTGCAAAGAAAAGAGTTGAATTTCCTTGAATGGTTAGAAGAAGTGTGAATGCAAATGCACATGATTGTCATGGAACTCAGATATTTTCGAACATTAGAAATCGTCATTTCATTAATAAACAAAACGGATTACAAAACATCATTTCCTCTTACAAGAGTTTTAACTAAACAACTTGGTGCAACCTATCAAGGTTCTCCTAGCAGCCTGAGGTTGAGCTTCTCGATCTTTCTTTCCAACTGAGTCTTCTCAATGATGAGTTTGTCCACAATTATCTTCCATGGATTAGACTGAGGCTCATAAGGTTCCTCTAGTGCTTTCCTCTTCTTACAAGAGAGGATTTCTTCATCTTTCGACTGGAGTTGTCTCCAGAGCTCTGCATTTTCTTCAATGACTATCTGATACTTGTGCTTCCAAGCTTCTTCAGTTTGTTGTGCTTTGACCAAAGCAATTTTCAACTTTTCTTCTTCAGACATGAAGACCAACGGGCGTTCTTCCTTCAAGGCCATAGGCTCTTGTTTAGGATACGACATCCTTAGTGTGACGGCTCTTTTCCGAACCCATTGGAGGTAAGGTTCCAAAGAAACACAGTTGAGCCTTCCAATATCTTTCTTTCCTTTCTTGTGTAGATGCTTCCAAGCTTCTAGAATTTTCTCTTTTAATCCTTGACTATCTTCCCCTTCTTTGAAGAAGATGCTTTCTACTTGAACACTTTTGGGTTTGTCCTTTAGAGGGTATCCCAATTGTCGGCGGGCGAGTATCGGACTATAGCTGATCCCTCCATTAATGCTGAGGAGAGGTACATTGCTAAATTCCCCACAACTGTCAATAATCATTATCCCATCATAATCACGACTATACCAATCAATATCATAATGGGTAAGAGCCATGATCTTTTGTGACCACCATCCTTTCTTTGGATCCCAAAAAGCGTTGGCTTTGGGTAAGTGTGAAGTGAACCATTTGTACAATAAAGGAGCACAACAAGTGATCATTCCTCCATTATGGAAGTTCCTCAGATGAACAGAATGGTACGTGTCTGCTAACAAGGTAGGCACAAGATTCTTCTTCAAGAAACTTTTGATGGCATTGAGGTCCACAAAATTCTCAAAGCTTGGAAACAAGAATATACCATAGATGAGTAAGGCAAGGATAGCCTCGAATGCATCCATGCTTAAATGATCTGCGTAATATTGAGCTTTCTCAACCAAGAATTCTGCTTTTAACCCAAAGACTCCCCCTTTTGTAATCAGATTCTTTTTTATATCATCCACTCCCAAACGCGTAGCTTTGGCGATATCTTGCTCTTTAGGGTCCTTCTCTACAATCGGAAAAGGAGAATCTTCAAGAATAGGCAATCCAATTAACTGAGAATACTCTTCTAGGGTGGGTACTAGCTGATAATCAGGGAATGTGAAGCAGTGGTAGAGCGGGTCATAAAACTGGAGGAGAGTAGAGAGAAGTCCACTATCCATCTTTATCTTCAAGAGTAGCAACAGCTTCCCATATCGGCTTTGAAATCCCTCTGAATCTGTCACTAAGGTGCTCAACCTTTTCAAATCATCTAGGTTAAAACCCTTGTAAGTGTACTTCAAAGTTTTCTTTCTTTCACTGTTCATGACGACCTCTGATGTTTACAAACAACAAAGTCTGAGTTCCATGAAACCAGATGATGATATGATGACATGATGATATGAATGCACAAACACAAGCAAATGCACATGCACACAACACAAACTTAAGGTTAAGGACAAGCATGAGTCCAAGGGTCTACCCCTCCCAAAGATTGTACTATGGATTGATTGTACCTGCCGAACGGGTTCTACAGAGTTCCCAGAGTCATCAACCCATCTTTCGGATATTATCAACTTCCCAAATCACTTGGTAATTGATAATATTCTCAAGAGAATATCGTCTGAGTGTAGTATCGCGTATCAACTATTTTGGAAATACTTCCTTATAGTCATCGCACTACGTCTTAATAAGGCCAAAGTGGGGTAGAATGTATTCTAAAAGTCCACAGTGTCATAGGCTCCTTCGTTGAAAGTAGCATTGTTTTCACGAATACTCGATCAACAATACTTAAAACTTTCAAGAGGGCCTACACTGAGCGGTGGTTTCTCAAGTTAGCTTGGTCGGGAATCAACTCCCTATAAGCCTTCTTGAATATACCACCATCCTATCATAAGTGCACTCAAGTACGGGTATAGTACTGTCTCACCACTCAAAGCACCTAATATCCAACACACAAACAAATATATATACATATTAAGCAAATATTTACAAATATAGCATGCAATTAAACAAAATAGGCTAAACCCTCAAGTTAAGAATTCCAATCTCCCCAGTGAAGTCGCCATTTCTGTTGCGGTGAAAATTGGATATCAAGCTATTGAATTAACTTGAACCTTAATTCTTTTGCAACCGGACTTTAATTTATCCAAAGGAAAGGTCTAAAGAAAGAAAGAACCTTTTGCGCGATGTTACAACAACGCTAAGAGATTCGGGGATCGGGGGTTAGTTATGCATAGGGTAGGTATTTCACATCCTAAACATCTGTAGTACTCTACAGGAGCCTTTTGTTTATTTGTATGCTAAGTTTGTAAATGTTTGCTAAGGTTTGGGTATTGGGTAAAAAGGTGAAGGTTATGGTAGATGAAGACCTAAGATTGTTTATAAGTTTGCTCGCAAAGACACCGCGTCCTCTGCCTACGTATCCTAACTAGGATAGAATCAGAGTAATCGTAGTTCACCTCACTAGGGTTGAAGAACGCTTGATTGCGATCAAGGTTCAAAGGGGAACAAACATAATAATGTTTGTGTAGATTTTCACAAAACTCTCTATGTCTATGTTGTAACACTCAAAGGGGGAAGTAAGTGATCATATCCATGATCCTTACATAGAGTTAACAACTCTATCCTAGGGTTCTAGTTGTGGGACACTCCTAGTAAAGGTGGGTCTTTTAGACTTGAGCAAAGTCAAATAGCTTATGGGTTTTAACTAAGGTTCAAAATGACTTTTCAAAGTCAAGAGGGGTAATGAGCTATCCATGAGACAAAGGTCAATGGAGAGACTTTTCCTTTGGAAAAAGAAAGGGGAGGCAGCTGGGATGAGAACTAGAGAGTTCCATCCCTTGGGGAAAGAAGTACTTAATAAAGCAAGATGAAATAAGATTAAGACCAGTAAGCATGCATATTACGATAAGCAGATACTTTAAATGATATCAAGGGTTGCGACCGATAGTCAATTATTTTAACAAAGATTTAGGGCACATCTTAACAAAGATTTGAAGTATGGTAAAAATAACAATCATATGAACAAATCACAAATTGAAAGTAGGCGTGTCATGAGTTCAAAGCATAGTAAATATGACAACGATGTACATAGATGACAAACACAATTAAATCAGTTTAGACCTCATAATTTAGGAGGGAAATAATATGAAATCATGGTGACAACCATACAAATAAGTCTCAACTTAAAGTGATCATGTTATAAGTTCAAATGTAACAACAATTAGGCATTGATGACAATAAAAAAAAACGCAAGGACTGATCACAACAGTTAAATTCAAGACTTAGGAATAGAGCAACAGATTTATGGTAACCACCAACAAGGAATGAAGCCACAACATGTTAACGAACACAAATAAATCTCACAAGATAAGTTAGGTATGGCGTAAAGAAAATTCATCTAAACATACAAAGTAACGACCTAAAAACTGAACCAAACTTCCAAGTAGGCAAAAGGCGTTGCAAGTACGAGCAATTTGAGGTTTTATTCCATTAAATGAAATTAGACATTAACATGAACAATTAGAAAAAAGAACGGATTAAAAATGATGAAGGGTGAGAAAGTTATGATTCATTGAAGTTTATGAAAATAAAATAAAATAAAACAAGTGATAAAAAAAGAATGTCAAGGGAGGGAGTTGAACCCTGGACCTCTTGGTTCACAAACCCAATGTTAAACCATCTGGCCACACCGCGCGCGTGTATTAGGAGAATAGAAAGAATGAAGAGAATAGTTTATTAATGAAAATTGGAAAATAAAAAACAAAAGGGTTCGACCTCCACCCGAATCGAACCCTGGTCATGCAGGTGAAAGGCGAAGTTAAGAGTGAGTTGCTTGCCACTGGGGTGGCTGTTACATCCATTAATTGAATGGAAACTATAAATATACATAGCTTGCTTGGCAGGTTTTCTGGGCAAAACATGAAGCAACCAAAATCAAGGCAAATGTGAGAAAACGTTTTGATGCTAGCTGGTTCAATTCTTCACCATTTTTCACGATATTTTAACCAAGACTGATTAACTTTTGATGAGGGTTAAGATGACGACAACCAAATTTTGAGATCATGCTCACACAGTAAAAATCGAAAGTTTATGCATCTTTGTCATTTTGAGATGCAAATGAGAAAACTTAAATCAAACCAAATGCAACTTGAATAAGTGAGGGTCTGTTCATCTTTTAAATGCCTTCTTCAATGATTAAATCCACAAGAAAACTCAGTTTATCATTGAAACCAAAAGTGAATTTCCAGTTTTTTTTAAAAAAGTGCATATGGAATAAACTTGTCATAGGCAATGTCCAAGCAAAAAAACTCAAAAAGCAAAGCTAACTCATTAATCTAAACTGGGAGTAATCCAAAGTTCTTTGCCACAAAAATGTTAAATCCGAGGTCATTGAACCTCAGGGTAGTAAAACTGACAGAAATAGTGTACTACAGTTCTCAACAACAGTTTGACAGCAATAAAACTCAAGTAGAAGCCTTCATATTTCATCGACAAATCCAAAGCAAAACACACAAGCTTCAAAATTCACATAAACTAAACTGAAAAGTAGATGAGACATGGTATATAAGCATTTCGACCAACACTGCAGTTTTGATGAGAGCAATAGGTTGACCAACCTTTAAGCACTGCAATCATTGCATCAAGCTCTAACATCTCAGCCAAGGATAAAACTCTAATAATTGTGCCTTTACAAAGTCTAACACATACATATAGAGGTTGCATGCAGTTCTAATATCAAAGGGAACTTTAAAATAGAAACTGTCAAGCAAGTTAATGCTTTACCAAATCAAGTTCAACAGTTCTGGCATGCTTGGTAAATGTAGGAGCAGCAATACAGCATGCCAAACATTGAGTAACATTTACCAATTGATAAGGAGTCAGGATGCAGAAAAAAAAACAGTAACAATTCCAAGTCCTAATGCTCATGACAGTTAATAAACAAAACCACAATGTCCTTACAACAGGCAGAAAAAAGTTATTAATCAAGAGCTGTAACAACAGCAACACAACTGATGGGATTCTAAGCTGGTTAGACCCTCCCACAAACCTGGATAGCAGGCATAACATCCACCCAATGTGCCCCCAAAAATAAGATCCTATTCAAGTGCCCCAACAGCCTCTTGAAATAGACAATAATCAAAACTTAAACATCAAGCAGTACTTGCCAATCTTAGACTGTAAGCAGACATGACTCAGCAGAAATAAATTGTAGCAACAACTTGATCTTGACAGCACAAAGATCATCACCAATGCATCAAAACAAACATTCGACAGCCTTGACTTGGAAGTCCTTTACAAAGCATCAGCAGAGAAAACACACCAATGAGTGTCCAAGATCCTCATGCTCATTTAGCCAGTAATTCATCTTATAGCATAAATTCTCTTTAAACAAACTCAGCATGCCAAACAGTCTAGCACAACTAGCTTTGAAAAGCTCAAATTCTGATACAACATTTTTAAGGCTGGACAGTTATTGTTTTTTAGTATTTCAAACTTATGTCCACTGATGAATTACAAACAAGGCCCTAGCAGTAGGTTAAAAAAACAAAGACAAAGTAAATTACACAAGCAAGCTCTTGGTGTCATAGGCAGTTACTCATACTGATCAATAACCTCAGTTCAAACAAAACCCTCATGTCAAAAATCTGCCAATCCCTTCTAGCCTGTCAAGGTATGCCAATGATAGGTTATCCAACTTGATGTTACAACAATAGTGCAATGTCCTATGACAACAGCAAGAGTATACCAAACCTGATGCAGTCAACCAAACTAAACATCACTTCAAAGTCCTAGAACCCTGATGCCAGCCATGCTCCTAACACTTAACTCCAAAATGTTAGGTGGGAGTTCTTAATCCAAAACAGATCCCAGCCAATCCTAGCATTAGCAGGAGATCCAAACAGCTAAGACAAATCCTCCTTGGTCTAAACCTGAATTGATTCTAAACCACCTCCAAATATTAATCTAGTTCCTAAACCTGCTCATGAACCACTTTTTGACAGGGCCATCATCATACCTCATTACCTTCTTATATCCTAAACAAGGCAACAGACATAGCCTCTGCTAGCTTATGCTAAAATTTCCTCAAACTGCTTTGGTTTAGGGGATTAACAAGATCAGAAAAACTGGTGATGCATGAGCTTCAGTGGTTTCACAGTAGGCTATATGGTCACTTAGTTACATAAACTGAATAGAACCAAACTTAATACCAAGTCCACTGATCTAAACCTTTCCTGAAAAACTGCTGCCAAATGGTTTGGTGATTTTTAATTACTGATGGTACACTTCAGCAGTACTGCTAACATAAACCCAGTCAACCACACATTCTAATATAGGCCCCTCATGAAGTTGCAAAAATAAAACTCAAAAGCTTCTCAAATCAAATTACCAACAATACTGACCACCACCTCTCCATCAGTTCCACAATATCCTTGGTGGTGAACACATGTCATTATCAACATTCAACCAAAGTTTTGAGCAAGCACACTGAACTTCACTCTAAATCCTAGGGTTAACAGAACTTAAGCAAACTGCAAACTTAAGCTGTTAGGCACAACAGGATTTTTAGCTCACTCACATCAGCTCAGAGAAGAACAAACAAACCATGAGATGCAAGTGTGAAGTGCAGAGCAGTGGGGGTGAATCAGGTTATGAGTAATAGCAGGCAGTCCAAAAACATACATTTTGACAACCAATAGCCAATCTTGTGGTATTCAAACAAACTCACCCATAGCAGAAATTCGTAACAAACCAACCTATCTTTCTCAAAATATCAAACACACACCAACTTGAAAGGGGTTTGTTTCATCAAGAGATTTAAACAAAAAGCATACAACAGGCTGTGCTTAAAGGAAAAAAACTTAACCAATTTCCTAGCAAACCAATACCATGGGCCCTAAGTCTAGAAGTTGTCTTGACAGCAAAAAATTTATTGACAAGAACAAACTTACCTTTAACACTCATCCTAAGCCTCATATAAACCATACTTCAACAGCAATGTTAGATCTCATGCTATTGGTAACCTTATCCCACAGTGGACAAAACACTTTCTAGCCATCAATCATGAATTAGCAAACTATGACAAAGAGGATCTTTGAGTGACAACACAAATTAAATGTCATAGTGGAATACATCCTTTCACTAACAGATCTATGGTTTTAAGTACACAGAAAAATAGCAATATCACCACATAATCATGAAATCAACAATAGTCAAGATGCTCATATGTTCACAGCACAACAGTTGAATTAATATGACAGAAATATGTTCAAATATTTGTACTAATGCTTAGGAGAACCTCCATCATTCCCCACAGTAATCAATCATGAAAAATACCAAAGTATACATAGCTCAAAGTCTAGAAAACACACTAAAAAATGCCAATTTATGAAGGACAATGCTAAAGCCAATAAGGATCAATTACATACCTTTTGTAGATCCTTAGGAGTAGATTATATCAGTTGAGAAAACCAGAGATTTGCTTGCACCAATTTTGCCCTTTTGAAATTTCTTCCACTTTAAGCCACAATACACTTTCAATGCCAAATGGAGAGATGTGAGTTTCCAATGATTGGTGAGTGTTTGAACAGTTGAAGAATGTTGTTTATGAGGTGTTAGGGGGATCAAAACTTCAAGAACATGTTTAGAACAAGATTTGGTGGTTTTTAGTAGCTTTGGTCAAAGTATGGTGGAATGAGAGTTGACTTTTTGATTTTTTGAGGTTCTTGATGCTTTAATGAGTCATACACCTTCCATATGTCATTTGGAAGATGTGTGGATGGTTGTGAGAGTGTTGGTAATGCTAGAAATGAAAATGGCATGAAAGTTGTAAAATGCCCATTTTTGGTGTTTTTGAGCTTTTCTTCACTTACAAGCAAAAAGAGAATGAGAAGGAGAGCTGTAATATTTTGATATTATGAGCAGCTCTGGTGTGTCAAACAAGTGAGGGGGAGGCCTCTATTTATAGGAGGAAGAAGGATGAGGGCAGCTTGGTAACTTCCATTTTTGGAGGGAGTTTCATGAAGTTTCTTCCAAATCTTGCTAAGATCTTCTTCCATCAGCTCCATGGCTCAAGAAAGATCAGAAACATCAAGTGGAGATGTCCATGAAATGACTGAGGTGAGCTTAGAGGGTAGGATGGTACAGCTGCAGCAGTTGGAGATGAAAAGTTTCTCTCTCATTCTTACACATCTCAATATTTTAATCCATAAATCACAACTTGCATCTCTCTCTCTCTCTAACCTCTCTTTTTCTGGCATTTCCTCCCTCTACACATCTGAATATCATAATGTATCATGATCAAAGGGTGGAGAGTGGTTAGAGATGAAAAATTCTGATTTTGAGAAGTTGGACCAAGTGGATTTCAAGTGTGACAGGCCCAATTTCAATGCATCATAACTTCCTGCTCACAACTCCTCTTAGGGAGTTCTTGTTCTTTTTGGAAAGCCCTCATATAGACCTACAACATTCATGTTTGCCAAAAGTTCCAAATCTATGTGCATCTTTTTGGAAAGCCCTCATATAGACCTACAACATTCATGATCTTATTTCATAAATGATTCAACCCAAAACATTGGTTGCCCAATCCTCGAACCTTCGATTTTATCAGTGCGGAGCCCCGTTTCATCTGTGTCTTGACAAAACACACTTCGAAACTTGTTAAGGTTAGATAAATAAATGCATATGATATGAAGAGGATATAAGGGGTCAAAATTTGGGGTGCAACAATAGGGTCTCTCCAAACGTTTGAGATGGGCATGTGTGATCAAACTGCAGAGTAAAAGAGCAAAAGCATAGCTCTTGTCTCAAACACTACTGAGGATTCAGAAGAAGAGGGTGGTGAAAAAGAGGAGAATCTGTCAGAAGCAATAGCCTTGCTTGGAAGACAATTCAATAAACTGATCAAAAGGATAAATCATAATTCAAAGCCCTATGCCAAGAACACCTCTTCTGGAAACAGCAGAAAGAGTAACTCTGAGGAGAATTCTAACCAAGGCAAAGGAACTCAATGCCATGAGTGTGAGGGATATGGACACATCAGAAAGGAATGTCCTACATACCTCAAAAAGAAGGAAAAATTTCTAACTGTCACCTGGTCTGATGAAGACTCTAAAAGTGGGTCAGAAAAGGAGTATGCCAGGCATGTCACTGTTCTAAATAGTGTAAGTTCATCTAAAGATGACTCAAGTGAGGATGAACTGACTTTTGATGAGCTTGCAACTTCATACAAACAATTGTGCTTCAGAAGTGCAGAGGTATGCAAACAAGGAGAACATCAAAAAGGGATCATTAAGAAGCTGGAGGCTGAGAAGAAGGAACATCTTGCAATAATAGACTCACTCAACAGTGAGGTCAGCCTGTTGAACTGCAAACTTGAGCAGATGACAAGATCAATCAGGATGCTGAACCATGGGACTGACACTCTTGAAAAAATTCTACAAAGTGGTCAGGTAGCAGGAGACATGTCTGGACTGGGGTTTATTGGTGAACAAAAACCCATCTTCGGGTTAAGAGACCAGAGTCTGAAAATCAGAGGTCAAACCAGATGTCACGATAAATGTCACAACATTAGAGGAACAAGAACATGAAGCAGACAAGAGGAAAGTTCCAAAGGTGGAGGTGTCATTACTGTGGAAAATTTGCCCACCTAAAACCTTTTTGCTTCAAATTGCATGGATATCCTAGTCATACTCATCAAATAGCTCCTGCCAAGAAGAAACAATGGGTGGCAAATGAGGTTAGCCTGATAGCTCACACCTCTCTAAGAGTGTCAACTAAAGAAGACTGGTACTTTGATAGTGGTTGTTCTAAACACATGACTGACATAAAGAATCTGTTTGTAGACATCAAACCTCATTCCACTAGTTATGTGACTTTTGATGATGGAGCAAAAGGAGAGATCAAAGGGGTTGGAAAACTGGATTGCCTTGGAGTACCTAACCTAGACAATGTATTGCTAGTGAAAGGACTGACTGCCAACTTGACCAACATTAGTCAACTCTGTGATTAAGGACTAAGTGTGAAATTAACTGAAGAAGAATGTGTGGTCACAAATGGTGATAATAAAGAAGTAATGAAAGGGTCTAGATCTAAAGACAACTATTACTTATGGGAGCCTAAGGATTCAAGTAGATCCACCACATGCTCTATGGCCAGAGAAGCAAAGGAGGTAAAGTTGTGGCATCAAAAACTTGGGAATCTTCATCTAAGAGGAATAAAGAAGATCATCTCCAAGGAGGCTGTAAGAGGAATTCCAAACCTGACTATTGATGAAGGGAAGATATGTGGTGGCTGTCAAGTAGGCAAGCAAACCAAGATATCTCATCCAAGGGTTGGTCACCTGATTACCTCCCGAATTTTGGAACTATTGCACATGGACTTTATGGGACCAATGCAAGTGGAAAGTCTTAGTGATAAAAAGTATGCCTATGTAGTTGTGGATGACTACTCTAAATACACCTGAATAAGCTTCATCAGAGAAAAATCAGATTTTTTTGAAGTCTTTAAGGAGTTATGCATCAGGCTTCAAAGAGAAAAGGGATGTGGTGTGGTCAGGATCAGAAGTGATCATGGCAAGGAGTTTGAGAACTCCAAGTTTGCTGAGTTCTGCTCATCTGAAGGGATCAACCATGAGTTTTCCTCTCCTATTACTCCTCAGCAAAATGGATTAGTGGAAAGGAAAAACAAGACTATCCAAGAGTCTGCCAGAGCCATGTTACATGCAAATAAGTTACATATGCATTTTTGGGCAGAGGCTATGAACACAGCTTGCCATGTTCACAATAGAGTGACCTTGAGAAAAGGAACATCAACTACCTTATATGAGATGTGGAAAGGAAGGAAACCAACTGTGAAGTACTTCCACGTGTTTGGGAGCAAGTGCTACATCTTGACAGATCGTGAACAAAGGAGGAAAATGGATCCCAAGAGTGATGAAGGCATCTTTCTGGGATACTCTACCAACAACAGAGCTTATAGAGTGTACAACTCCAGAACAAAAGTCTTGATGGAGTCCATTAATGTTATCATTGATGATCAGTATGAAGAAATCAATGTCATAGAGGAGGTTGGAACATTGCTTGAGACATCAGTTGATGGTGTAGTGAATACTGAAGATACTCAAGCTGTAACTCCAAGTTCTGAACCAGAAACCACCATCAGAGAACCTTCTATCAGAATCCTGAAAGATCATCCCAAAGATCTTATCATTGGAGATCTCAACAGTGGGGTAAGGACCAGAGCTAGAGAAGTAGTCTCAAATTCATGTTTTGTGTCTAAGATTGAACCCAAAAATGTGAAGGAGGCCTTGACTGATGAATACTGGATCAAGGCCATGAAAGATGAATTGGAATAGTTTAAAAGACATGAGGTATGGGAACTAGTGCCAAGACCTGAAGGAACAAATATCATTGGCACCAAATGGATTTACAAGAACAAATCAGTTGAACAAGGTATTGTAGTCAGAAACAAGGCTAGACTGGTGGCACAGGGATACACTCAAGTAGAAGGAATTGATTTTGATGAAACCTTTGCACCAGTTGCAAGACTTGAGTCCATCAGGCTACTATTAGGAATTGCCTGCATCCTAAAATTTAAACTGTTCCAAATGGATGTGAAAAGTGCATTTCTGAATGGATATCTAAATGAGGAAGTATATGTGGCACAACCTAAGGGATTTGAGGATCCTAACTTGATAGACCATATATACAAGTTAAGGAAGGCTCTCTATGGTTTGAAGCAGGCCCCTAGGGCTTGGTATGAAAGATTGTCTGAGTTTCTTACTACCCATGTATACAGGAAAGGAGGAATAAACATGACCCTCTTTGTGAAAAATGAGGATGGAAAACTCATGATTTCTCAAATCTATGTGGATGACATAGTCTTTGGTGGAATGTCTGAAGAATTGGTTAAACAATTTGTCAATCAGATGCAATCTGAGTTTAAGATGAGTTTGTGTGGAGAACTAACTTACTTTCTTGGGCTGCAAGTCAAGCAAATGGAGGAGTCCATATTTCTCTCCCAAAGTAAGTATACCAAAAGCATAGTCAAAATGTTTGGCTTGGATAATGTTGGTCACAAAAGAACACCTGCACCTACTCATCTGAAGTTGTCAAAAGATGAAAGTGGTACTAGTGTGGATCAAAGCCTGTATAGAAGCATGATTGGAATTTGTTGTATCTAACAGCCAACAGACCTGATATTGCATTTGTAGTTCAGATATAAAGCAAACCCTAAGGTAATTCACATAAATCAAGTCAAAAGGGTTCTCAAATATGTGAATGGAACCAGTGATTATGGTATACTGTACACACATGAGTGTCATCCTACATTGTCTGGATACTGTGATGCTGATTGGGTTGGAAGTGCTGATGATAGAAAAAGCACCTCTGGTGGATGCTTCTTCTTGGGAAATAATCTCATATCATGGTTTAGCAAAAATCAAAACTGTCTCATTGTCCACTGCAGAAGCTGAATACATAGCAGCTGGCAGTAGCTGCTCTCAGCTGGTCTGGATGAAGCAAATGCTAACAGAATACAATGTCACGCAGGATGTCATGACACTATATTGTGACAATCTTAGTGCTATCAATATCTCCAAGAACCCAATTCAGCATAGCAGAACTAAGCACATTGATATAAGACATCACTACATAAGAGACCTTGTGGAAAATAAAGTGGTCTCCTTGGAACATGTGCCCACAGAAGTACATCTGGCTAACATTTTTACTAAGGCCCTTGATGCTGCTCAGTTAGAGAATTTGAGAGGCAAATTGGGTATCTGCATAAATGAAGACTCATAGCAATTAATGGCAGTGAGAGTTTTAAAACTTCAATGCAGTCCACGACCTTGACCACAAAAACTCTCCTCTCCACGCAAACGTGTTATATCTCTGCGTATACAATTTTCTCCGCCTCCTCCTTTCTACAGAATTTCCAATATGCACTCCTCACCAAGATGTCTTCCTATCATAATGCCTCCTCCTCCAAGACCCCTCCCAAATCCTCAAAAGATGACCCTCCTACTGAAGAACCCAAGCACAAGTATCCTCCTCCCACTGCTGAAGAACTTAGGAGAATCAGCAACAGGGAAGGTACAACTTACGTGGAAAAATCAAATAGGAAAATTGTCGATGATATACTCAAAAGAGGGATGCCAATTAGGGGTATCACCATTCCCCTGGCTCGCAGGGATCCTTCTCACAATTCTGATATGCCAGAGGGCGATCCTGATGACATTAATAAGAATATCTCACTGTCAGATTCAGATGACAGTGATTCCAGCTCTTCTGAGGAAGATAATTAATGTGGGCTGATAGACTGCTGTGGGGCTCAGTCTGCTGGTTGCTGAGCTAATGTCATGTGTTGCTGGTTTGAGTATTTCATTGTTTATGTTTTTTGTGACAACAAGAATTGTGATTTTTTATGCTCTCTATGAGCAGTTTGTATAATTTGCCCATAACAATTGTAATGTTACAATTTTTGATCTTTACTAAGTTCTTAGTTGTATCTTAATTTGTGGATAAAAAGGGAGAGAGGGAAATAAGAAAACAACAGATGGAAGAACAGGTGGGCTAGCATATGTGCTATTATATGCACATGGTATAATGATGCTTGCGGGTGCTGCTGAGGATGTGTGTGTTAACAGTTGTCTAGTGCTGTTAGTAAACTCTGATTTATGTGAATTCCTATGGTGTATAGGAATGTTTGTTAGAACTGATTGGTTGATTGTGCATGTTGCTAACCATGTGTGATCCTAGAAGGTGTTTAGGAGTTGTGTGTGTCTGCATGATAGTAGCAGAGAGTGTTGTGAAACTCTTCACGGGGAGTAGTACAGGTGTGTGTACTTCAGGATGTTATCCTGAAGGTCATAACATCCAGAGCAGACTGGATGAGTATGTGTGACTGCAGAGTGTGCAGGTTAAGTGCTCAGCTGGTAAGGTGCATCAGTTGAGGGGGAGTAACCCAGTGTGTTACTCGGCAAAGTATGACATCTGTAGTGATAACTAACAGATGGTTAACAAGATGAGTTATAACAGTGAGAGCTAACTGTGAGGATTCAGAGAGGCTTGAGCTAGTAACTATCCTGCATGACAGGACACATCATAAGTCTTCTGCTGTGTGTAAACTCTGATATGTTAACAGAGTGTTTTCGCCAAAAATTTGCCAAAGGGGGAGTTTTTAAGTGCTCTTGATTGACTGCATTTTGTGGCAAAACATTAGAGTTTGCATGTATGTCATACTGAATGTTAAGACATATATAATGATGTGTGTGCAGTGTAAGTTAACTATAAGTTAAGTTGAATGTCATACTGAATGTCATGACAATAACCGTATGACATCCAGCGGACAAGTTAGTTTTTCTGGTATCTAGAAATCAGGAATCAAATCAGGAGCTCAAGCTGAAAGACAGGAGACATTTGAGAAGCTCTAAAGCAAAACAAATGATCCTGAATTAAAGGGCAAGCGTGCAGAGAATTGAAGAGTAGGGTTTGTTATGATTAAACCTAACTATATGCACCAAGGCTCAAAGGACTGAATGCACTATAAATATCAGAAGGAGAAATCCTAGAAATCAAGCTCTTGACAGAAGATCAGAGAGTGCAGATTACAGAGTCCTTGTGAGTGAAGAAGGTTGTTCTTCACGTGAGTATTGTGAGTGAAGAAAGTGTGTTCTTCACGTGTGAATTGAGCCTTAGGAATACTTGTTTACCAAGCAACTGTCAGCTGCATTGGTTAGGTAGGTTCTAAGCTGTGTCTCACTCAAAGCTTTTAAGCAAGAGTGTGTGTGTCCCTTGATCAAAGCTTTGAAGCAAGATCAAGGTGTGTATGAAGTGTTTCTTCACCTTTATTTTGAAACTGTAATTGGATATCACTGTGGTGTGATTGAGGGGGAGTGAATGGGAATACTCAGGTCTAGAGTGTCTCTAGGTTGAAGTGTCATTGGGTAGAGATTAAATGAGAAGTGCAGACTGGCTGTTTGACTTTGAATTGATTCTGCTAATAGTGAATTTCTCCCTGACTTGGTAGCCCCTAGATGTAAGTGTTGTTGACACTGAACTGAGTGAACAAGTGATGTGTTATTTACTGCTTTTACTTACAATTTAATTAGTTAGTACAATAGTCAATGTCACAGTGGATGTTATAACTTTGGCAATAACATCCATCGTGTGCTTGCCAGAATTTCACCAATCTTCTATGCCAGACCCATTGCTCATCATTAACAGACATAAGACATTTAACATTTTGATTTTTCAGTTCTGAAAGATTTATCTTATAAATTTTGTTCTTCCTTTTTCCATTAAAGAGTATTGAACCATCTTTCTGACTAACAGCTTTACAATATTTTTTATTAAAGATTATATCTTAACCATTGTCACTTAATTGACTTATGGATAATAAGTTATGAGTTAATCCTTCAACAAGCAGAACATTAGAGATAAAATGGAGGTTACCATTACCAATTGTTCCAGAGCCAATGATTTTTCCCTTTTGGTTTCCTCCAAATTTCACGTCTCCTCCAGATCTAAGTTCCAAGCTTTGGAACATAGACCTTCTTCCCGTCACATGTCGTGAGCAACCAGAGTCCAGGTACCATGACTGGTGTCTTAACTTTGCTGCTAAGGACATCTGCAACAAAAATTATTTTATCCTTAGGTACCCATATCTTTTTGGGTCCTCTGAGGTTAGTTGGTCTGAAGTTCTGCCTGAACTTTTGACCCTTAAAAACTTTTGTGTTCTGACGAGGTTTTGGTTTAATAAAACTTTTTGTGATCTGATCTGTACGTGCGTGCTTTATGTCATTTAGGTGACCATATTTAAAATGAGTGTACAGAGGAGTATAATTGATGATCAGCTTATCAACAGGTTTTGGATTTAAATCCTTCCCAGAGGGTGATTCATATCCAACTCCTTTTCTGTTATTCCTGCTAACACCATAGATCATGGAAGCCATTTTGCTTATGTCTAGGCCTTTGGACAGGAACCTCTGAAAACTATAGTCGTACTCTTCTAAAATATTTTTGGAGCAAGACATAGTATCTGAATCAGACTTTTGTTGAGCTTTTTCTAAATCAGTTTTTATTTGAAAATTATTTGCTTTTAGCTCAGCAATTTCTGATTTCATCTGATCAGGCTCAGATGCAAGATAGCTCTGAAGCTTCTTGTATTTGAGTCGAATCTTACTATAGTTTTCAAGCATCTCAGATAAGCTTTCAATTAGCTCAGCTCTGGTAAGATTAGAAAATACCTCTTCTGAATCTGATTCTGATCCAGATTCAGATGTTTCCTCGTGCTCCTCCACGTCAGTCATTAGTGTCATATTTGCACATTCGTCCCCTGACTCTGATGAGGCTTCAGAAGCATCTGAGTCATCCCACGTAGCCATCAGAACTTTCTTCTTTTTCTCAAACTTTTTTCTGGGTTTCTCCTTCTGAAGTTTGGGACATTCATTTTTGTAGTGTTCTGCCTCCTTGCACTCATGGCACACAACTTCTTTCTTACCAGATCTTTTGTGTCTAGAAGATTCCCTACGTTGTTCTGGTCTTAGAAGTGTCTGAACTTCTTTTATTTATGCTTCCAGAGTTGATTTATCCTTCTGGAAAGTAAAGACGGTTCATCTTCATCTGAGAAAGATTCTCTAGAGCTTTCCTCAAGTACCTGAAAAGATTTATTGTCATATTTTTTATTTGATTTCAAAGCAATAGACTTACCTTTCTTCTGAGGCTCATCTTCTTCCAGCTCTATCTCATGACTTCTTAAGGAACTGATGAGTTCCTCCAGAGTGATCTTGTTAAGATCCTTTGATAGTTTCAGTGCTGTGACCATGGGTCTCCACTTCTTTGGTAGACTTCTGATGATCTTCTTCACATGATCAGAAGTGGAGTATCCTTTGTTAAGGACCTTCAAACCAGTTGTCAGAATCTGGAATCTTGAAAACATGGTTTTCACAGATTCTTCTTCCTCCATCTTGAAGGCTTCATACTTCTGAATAAGCGCAAGAGTCTTTGTCTCCTTCACCTGAGAGTTTCCTTCATATGTCATCTTTAATGACTCAAACATGTCAAACGTTGTTTCTCTATTTGTGATTTTCTCATACTCAGTATGAGATATAGCATTTAACATAATAGTTCTAGCTTTGTGATGATTTCTGAAATCTCTCTTCTGTTGGTCAGTCATTGACTTTCTGTCAATCTTTTTGCCCTCACCATCAGTGGGGTGAATGTATCCATCAATGACCAAATCCCATAGATCAGCATCATAGCCTAGAAAGAAACTTTCTATTCTATCCTTCCAATAATCAAATTTCTCTCCATCAAACATGGAAGGCTTGGTGCTGATTCTATCTTTATCATCATATTTGTTGTTTTACTGTTCAGCCATAATATATCAAGGATAATAAATCAAGAGTTTTCCCAACTGGATCTTTCTCTGTCACTGTTAAGTGATAGCACTTTAGAGTCGGAGCTCTGATACCAACTGAAGGTAGGAAAAACACTTAGAAGAGGGGGTTGAATAAGGGTTTAAAAAACAACTATGATAATAGAAAATGACAAGTTCTTTTATCCTGGTTCGTTTGAACTTAAACTACTCCAGTCCACCCGACCAAGGTGATTTTGCCTTTCTCAAACAAGGACTTAATCCACTAAATTAAAACCTGATTACAGTGATATCACTAAGACAAATTGTCTTAGTCTTCTCAAGAATCCTGATCACAACTTGGTCTCTCAAGGAACTTTTACAAGGATGAAATACAATGTGTTTAAGTGCTTCTAAAAAGCTAATATCACAACTGTGATTTTTACACAAATTGAAGAACAAATAAAACAAGTATGCTTGTTGAAGAAAGTTGTTTGAATATGTTCTTTGATTGTTTTGTATTCCGTCAATCCTGAAATGATGTTGAAGACTTGCTTAAATACACTTCACATCCATTTCTCAAAGAACGTGCAGTTGTTGCCTTTTATCTTCTTTGACTTTTCCTTCACAGAAGAGGAATGTTCAGACATATCCTTTTTGTCTAAATTCTTGTGTCATACACGAATGAGAAATAGTGTCGTTGGTAGACATTGGGTTTAACAATGAATCTTTCTTGAACAATATCTTTTCAAATGAACAGATATGAAAAATGATCTTGTTTCAGATCCTCTGATGATGTTCCATGTTCTTCTTTATCAGAGTCACTATATCCAGAGTTATGCAGCAAAGTGCTTAGCGTGAATGAATGATCAGAGTTGACTTGATTCTCAGAGCCTCTGTAGGTTGCAACGTTGAGTTCTCACAGAGTCTTCTGAATATACTGAATCTTTATACTTTGCATTCAGAGTCTTCTGTAGGTAGCGCTTCAGAGTCTTATGTAGCTGCGTTTTCTACACTCAGAGCTTTGTGTTATATAATGTTCAGAGGAATTCTTTTTGTCTTCAGATAAATATTTATTTGATATCCGAAACAAAAACACTTGAACAAAATTAGAGTATATATTTTCTCTATACAAAATTTCATTAATGTTATCATCAAAACATTGAGATATATTACGAACTAATCTGTGTTCTAACACTAAGCCCCATCAGAGCCCACTTAGCGCGATCAGAAAACCAACAAAACTTAAACCGCCATAAATTGCGCTTAGCGCGACGAACATTGTGCTTAGCGCGAAAAATGTGTTTTCCCCATTTCTTAGGCTTCTCTAAGCGCGCTAGGACAACGTTAGCCCGCTTTGCAAAATACAAAATCTTCCAAAATGTAACTTGGATTTTGCTATATGCTTTTAAGTATCCAATGCTTCTAATAGGCTATGAAACCTACAAAATTGATCTATACCTTTCTATATTTCATCGTGTGACTTATGAATGCTATGAATCATTTTATAATGTATGCTAAACTTTGTCGTTGTCTTGAATATGGAATAACATGTTTGAAAACTTATGAAGATGAGTGAGAAACCCTAGGCTTATAACTAGGTAAATGAACTAGAAAGGTAACTTAGGTTACGAATATGAATTAGATAACATTAGAAAGCAACATTTATTCGATATGATACCTAGGTGTGTGTCATGGATGGATAGTTGCCATAGTTGTGAGTGAAATGTACTGTATGGAACATGTATTGTTATTGAGTGATGAGGATGAATGTGATCACCTTGTGATTTCATATAGGTTTACTCTAGAACATTACTAGAAATGATGCACGTATCAAGTATATATATGTATGGAAGTATCAAGCAAAAAGAGTGCAAAAGGAATAGAAAATAATATGAAAAATCAATATTTTTTGTCTATAGGTTGACCTATCAAAGTCATGCGTCGACCTATAAAGATCTTGAGTCGACCTATAGGAGTTAACACATGGACAGAGAGTAAAGGCTTCAATATTGAAGCATGTGTGTCAACCTATGCATTATATGTGTCGACCTATAGTGGACAAATTCTTATATAGGTTGACCTGCAATCGTATCTGTCAAGCTATAGTGTTTTTCACACACAAAACATAAGTTTTTATGCTTAAAACCATTTCTTGATGCTTGAATATTTTATAATTTTTTTAACATGTTGACATGCTTAAAATGCACAGCTAGACTCAGATGATACCGTCCAATGTACATAAACGCTAAATTATCCTAGTTTTGACATCATACAAAACACATCTAATGGAAAGTTTTACTCACATACTCCCCTTTTTTATGATGGAAAAACTTGAGATGATGTGTTTCTTGTTCACGAAGGCTCCTTCTGAATATGTGCATCATAACTCTAATAGCTGCAAATTTTTCTCCCTCTTTGACAACATCAAAAAGAGACAATGCAAGATATTAGTAGTATCACATAAATACACGATTCACATATACAATATATTATACAGAGGTAATTTGAAAAGATAAGACGTGCACTCACATATACTTATCATACATGAAAATACACAAGATTGATAAACATAAATAGCACGACAATGATATTCATAATTGTTATCCAAGTCAAAACACATAATGCCACCATTCAAACTTATTAGAAATATTCTTAATACATAACCAGAAGCAAAAACAAACTAATCAAAATGAAATGCATGTGGACTTACAACACGGCCCAAGAAGAGGCACTACAAGACTCAAGACCCAAGGACACAACATCATTAAATCATAACCCTTCATCGTCTTCCACGGCCCCCAAGCATTGGTGTTTCTCCTCTATACCATCCTTGTCCCTCATTCTAATAGTGAAAGTCCGGGAAATCACACATCTCACGAAAAAATTAATCATAATAACTGGAATCCTCTTCTTGATCCACAATCATGTGATTAATCCTAGCCAGAATAATAACATGATTAACATTCATATCATTCCATATAGACAAAAGACTCTTTGTCACATACGCAACAAAAGTCTCAAATTTATAATCCTGAGTAAACATATGTTACTGCATCAGATGAAACCTCTTTTCTTGAGCAGCTTCAAAAATGTCTCTCCTCTCACAATCCTCTGTATACCTCTCGTCTTGCTTCAATTGCATATTCTGAAGCATCGTCATGATAGAGGAAGTATCAGCAAAACAAGTACCAATCCCAATACCATGATCAGTTCTATGAGGAGCATCTTGCATTGTAGCATCTTCACCATCTCCCTCAGGAAGATCATGAGGAGTTTCTATAGGCTTCTCATCTATATGAGCTTCATCTGCATCATCATTAAATTCAGCGGGATCATCAAATTTGTAAATCTTCTTGCCATTCTTTCCCAAGCGAAGATAGTACCCTTGACGGTTGATATCCCAAAAGTAGTTCATGTCTTTCAAGGTACGTTAAGAAAACTCTTGAGATGAGCATGGAGATTTCTAGGTAAGGTTCGATAGACCAATGTCGAAGTAGTTCAGAATCATGGTAATCATAGAGGCATAACAGAATGATGTTTCTCTATTGCATGCTTTGACAAAGAACATGCGATATACAAAGTAGTGAGGCCAATTAATTCTGACCTTGTGCAAGATAATATAGACCAGATGAATCTCAGCAAAGTTTATTCTCGAGTATCCACCATTCTTTGGCCGTAGGATATAAGACACTAACCACAACAAAGTTCTTGGCACCATCTTCAATTGGCCAATCGAAATAGCATCATAACATTCCTCGGAACAGGGAGCTTTGAGTAGCTCATTCATATGAATACCCAAATCAAAGTTTACATGACTGTTGGCATCAGTCGCCAACAGACTGGCCTTTCCATACTCATCAGCATCAACCAGAGTAATACCAAATAAGGATTTCTACAAATCATTAGTATTGATAAACCTTGTTACCTGTAAAAAAAGTCGAAGCAAGAACCGTGCATATCATGTAGCCTTGGGTAGAATACACGAATAAGGTCCTCATTATAATCCTGAGCAAGTTGTAGGAAATAGTTGATTTGCTGATGCTCAACAAGCCGAACAACATCAGGAATATCCAAACATCTAACCACAATTAGCTTCTAAACATATTGTTTCACCAAAAGCCGATTTGTATGCTTTAGCTCAAAATATTTAACACACTTCTTTGAAACCAATGTAAATGGATTCTCAACAGCAATAGTAGAGGTAGTAGCCTTGCCTTTTTCTTTAACATCAACTTTGGTCTTTAGAGCCATGGAAATTTTGAAATAAAGTGTGAAAACCAAGTGTTTGATGAAATGTTTGAGTGTAAAGTGAATGAGTATTAGAGATTTATGAATACCCACACACTCAACCAAGACACACAATCACAGAAACACACAAAGAAGGGAATATGGACCACAAACAAGTGAAAAATTTAGATGTTTGGTAAGTTTGGGTGAAATGGGGTTTTTGAAGGGGAATGAGAGAAATTGATAGAAATGAGGATAATTTGTTAGAATTGATGAGTGTGAATGATATGGAGGGAATGAAATATAATGAGGATATACTAGATTTCAAGTTTTAAGATGAAATTGAAGGAATTTGTGAGACTTGGTGCATGTATGAGAGTGAAATAAATGACTCAATATGCACTTATGAGTCAACCTTTAAATGTTATGAGCAGACCTATGACTGTTATAAGCCGACACATACTGAAGCAAACTGAAAAGAATTCAGAAATTTATCTTATGTGTCAACCTATGTGAGCATGTGTCAACAAATACTGTAGTAATTTTGGAAAATACAAAAACTCAGTTTTATGTACCGACCTATACCTTTTACGAGTCGACCTATAAGGTTCATAATTTAAAGGACTTTAACACATATAAATATTTAGTGACTTTGAGGGACTCAACTTGACTTATGTAAAACTAATTTATGAGAGACACATGCATATGATTGTTCTTCATGGTTTGTTAGCTAATGTCATGCAAACATGTAAATGTAGGCATGAAATGGTAAAAGATATAGATCAAATGTGGAGAAATTTATAATAGATCCATTATAAGCATGTAAAATACAAACATACAATGGCCACATTTGAAAATTTTGGAAGTGAACACATATTACATACATCATACACATAATACATCATATACCTTTCGAGAAATAAATAGGTAAAAGAAATACTTACTTACAATACAAGAAAAATAATTGAAACAATATTACCTCACTGTATGAATGACAGAGGGCTCACTTTCATTCCACAAGGAAATATCAAATGAAAGTTTGAATGAATGCAACACGTGCCACAAACACATAAGAAACCAAACCGCTCTTACCATTTTTCTCTTTGTACAAGTACTTAAAAGTGATGATTAATAATGTATACAACGAAGTAATTGACTTGATGATCATCCTTTGTTGTTTGACTTTCACTCTTGTTTAATCATGATGGTTATCTTGTTCTTCTCACACTTCATCATCTTAGGTTGATCAATCCCTAATTTGATGTACTTGAGTATGTCTTGTTGAAGATAAACCTACATCATTAAACATAATACCTTTTCGAAACTTCTTGGATAAAAAACATTAAAAATAATCAACACAATTTTACAAAATAAAACAAAATACTAAAATTTAACCTTCTTGGTAACAGAATCTACCTTGATTGCCATATAGTCAAAGCAATAAGGAGTTGACACCCTTATTATTCCTTGAGCCTCCATAAACGAGATCTCATACACTCTTCATAGAGTCAAGACATTTTTCCTGCAAGATCAATGAATAATTTTATGTACCCAATCTTCATTGGGTCCTTAAGGATCAAAGAAACCTTTATTGCATTTAGGAAACCATTGAAAATTACCTTTAGGAATAAAAAGTTTCCTAAACTTGCACTTTACAATAGTATGACCTTTTTTGCAACAATAATGATAATATATATTATGAGAAGACGAGCCTTTTCTATTTGGTTCCTTTTTAACAAAATTATACATTCTATAAGGATTGTGAGAAGGCATGTCATATTTAGAAGTATCTATAGCAAAAATAACCTTAGGTTTCAAAGCCTTATCCAACTTAGCTTTAAGAGTCCTTGACTATCTTTGCCAAATGTGACAAGTTTCACAACCAAACCATGAAGGTTTGTCATCCTCACTTTTATCTTTTAGAATATCTAGCATAAACTTCCTTAGAGCTTCCATATTCTTATAATTTTCCAAAATTTTAGCTTCTAAGTGGAGAATTATTCTTTTATTTGAAGTTAATCTTTTGAAAGCACCTATGACTTGTCTTTGTAGATTTTCAAAAAATTCTTGTAATTGAGAAAAATCTAAGTCATGAGTAGATTTAAGTTTAGAGTGACTTACAACCTTTTTATTATTTTTGTTTTCCATGTAGCAAAGCTTGGCCGATTCAACACTTGAATTGGAGTTTTCATCACTTGAAGAATCACTTTCGCTCTCCCAAATGATATAAGCTCTTCAAGACTTGCTAGATCTCTTATGATGGCATTTTTCTCTGTCTTTCTTGATTGTAGGACACTCCGGTCTATAGTAGCCCGGTTTACCACAATTGAAGCATGAACTTCTAAACTTACACTTCTTATTCTCATCTTCCTTGGAGGAGTTAGATAGCTTTTTAGATTTGTTTTGGTTTTTGTCGGAGTATTTGTCTCCATGTGTCCACATGTATCTATTAAACCTTTTTATAAACAATCTCATATCTTCTTCAGCAAATGTTTTGTCACTACTTGTTTCACAATCACTTTGCTCATTGTGTGAGGACTTTGAGCTTGAAGTCTTTAGAGTAATAGACTTCTTCTCTACTTCCTTATCTTTACCTTTCTCCTTCTTTACCTTCTTTTCATGTTATTTTTTATGCTTTTCCAAGCAAGTGAGTTCTTGCTAATGTTCTTCCAATTTTCCAAACAAATTAGTGATATCAAGTACTTTAAGATCATTTGCCTCTTTGATAGCGGTGAAATTTGGTTTTCATTCCCTATTAAGACATTTTAAAACTTAATTAGTAGCAATATCATTGTAAATAGGTTTACCTAGTGCATTCAATTGATTGATAAGATATGTGAACCGTTTTTGCATGTCCATAATGGTTTCACCATGCTTCATGCGAAATAGCTCAAACTCTTGATTTACAGTATTAGTCCTAGCTGGTTTGACTTCATTAGTTGCCTTATGGGAAACTTCTAATGCGCCCCACATAGCTTTGGCGGTCCCACAATGAGAGACACAATAATATTCATCAACACCAAGTGCGGATGTAAGAATATTTTGTGCCTTCCAATCATTTGACCATAATTTTTTATCATTAGCATCCCATTGTGCCTTTGGTTTAGGTAATCTAACACCAACATCATTGGTCATTGTAATTTCATTTGGACCATTCATGATGGTGTCCCATATACCCTTGACAACCGAGTTGACATGAATACGCATACAAGCTTTCCAATAGCCATAATTTTTGCTGGTGAACATTTGTGCTCTATTGTATGCTCCCTTAGGTTCGGCAGTTATTCTTCTAATAAGCAAATATTAAGCACGAAATTAACCAGAGCTCTTGATACCACTTGTTAGATGGTAGGATTCATTCTAAAGGGAATGAATAGATCACAAGTTAAAAACTTTTGGCAAAATTTGTTTTAAAAAGTTTTATGGCACAGCGGAAACAACTCAAATCGAATCGTCTAACCGAATCTTTATCGAAAAGCTCAAATATGCATAAAAGTACACAAACATATGATAATGAACACAAATTGGTTAACAACTATCAATCACAAACAACTGAATACAGAGTTATGTAGATCTTATTCCCAATGATCAAAACACACAAAACACAATAAGGTAATTTATTGAACACCTTGTGTGAAAATTGATATTGTAACACCCTTTTCTACCCCACGAATATTATGGCAAATTAATATAATTTATTAGAGTAAAATGTTAAACTAATAAAAATCACCTTAAAGGGCGTACATTTCTCATTAATTCAAATCAAGGTCAAAGCTCCGTAAACAACGGGTTTTCCCAAAAGATATCAAAAATTGCAGCGGAACTCAAAAATGCATAATCCAAAGTTTTCCTTATACGGGAGCATAATCAAAATAATCAAATCAAATAAATCATGGTTTAACTCAAAGACCCCAACCCGATGTAACACTATTAGAGCAAAACCCTCTATGTTAACCAAAGTGGCCAACAACTCAAAACTCTGAAAAGATCCTCGACGATATCTATGGCTAAACCTGGTCATCTGCATGTTACCCATGTGGAGGCAACATTCAAACAGACAGGGTGAGTAAAATGATTCATAATAATCAATGTAGGAAATCAATATATAAAATGACATCATTTTCATATTCAACATCATCATATTCATCAATGGACATCAAAGGCCACAACATTATAATTTACTCAAGATCATCTCATAAATGCAAATGCAACAAGACTTAATGCATGTGGTACCAATCATCATAGCTCGATGGGCACTGGGCCATCAACCCTCCATAGATCCCCATCAATAGGATCGATTCTACTAGATAACCGGAGCACATCAAAATACCTCACATCCGTACAATGGGACTGAAGCCAAAGAAATCAAGGTCCTGAATCGAAGTCCGGATGCACATGAATGCATGATGCACACGTCAATAATCGTCCTCATAATGACATCATAGGTGCATCATCATTCATCAAAATCATCATCATCACAATCATCATCATATATCATGTCATAATAGAATCATCAAAACTCATGGAAATATCATCATAGCTCATCATCATTACATCATAGGAATCATCGTATAATTATGTACTAATCACATAGAATCACAGTCATACTCAAGGTAATTCATCATACTATCACATATTAACCACATAGAATTCACAATTATACTCATGGTAATCATCATACTATCATGTATTAATCACGTAGAAATCATATTCATACTCATATTAATTCGTCTAGGAAATCACAGCATCAAAACATCAAGGCATCGCTGCACAAAATCAGAATTCGTGAAACTCTGCTACATTCGCTAGCAAGTTCGTTGTGCGAGTCTAGGACAAGTTTCTTTGCTGTGTGAAGGATTCTTCGCAGTGCGAGTTTGGGACGAGCTTCGTTCGTTGTGCGAACATGCGATGACAGCAAAACGCTGCTACACACCAGAACCTAAAATCAACCCAAAAGTTCCACAATTCACTCCCCCTAATAACCCAAAACATCCATAAATCATCCCTAAGGTCTTACAGCGATGAAGACACAAAATCTACGACTTATTAAGCTAATCCCATATCATATTCATGCTCTAATTCCCATAACTCCTTACAACTACACCACAATCATTAGAGTTCCTCATTATCAAATTTTCCTACAGGGTTAGACAAATTTCAAATCAGAGCTTTGTCCATGAAGGCCAAATTCCCTTTATCCCATAATCAGTCTCAAACCCTTTAAACCCTTAAAGCGGCCTTAAATACATTGAAATTATACATTGAAAACAATGAATGTAATACTCCCCATACCTTAATTGTCGACTCTAAACCTTCTCTTTGACTTTCAGAAAACCTTTCGAAACTTTTGCCTCAAACCTCTTCCTCAGAGCTCTGCCCTCGATTCTTTTCACGGTCTAACAAAATGAATCATAATCCCATCACGATTCCTTTTTGTTAAACCTAACCTTGAGCCTTAAAATTGGGCTTTCCAATATTACCCTCACTAACTCCTCCTCAATTTTCCAATTTACCCTTAGTTAACTAAATTTATTTAAATAATAATAATACCAATATATTCATATTATATACTATTATTTAAATAAATAACCCAAAATCCATAATTCTCAATATTTCACACCAACCACCAAAAATCACCAAAAATGTGAATATTCATATTTAAATAAATTAAATAAATATTCTAAGAATTTGGGGTGTTACAGATATCGTTTAGAACTTTGCTTTGTTTTGTTGGTCTTAAAAACCAATCACAATCAAACGAATTATGATTATATCAACGAAACTTATTTCAAAATGTGATAAAAAATAATTCCCAAATGAATTGATCAAACAAATAATGAACTCAATAATTTGCTAATACAAAATTAAAAGAGATTGAGAGAGAGAGAGAGAGAGAGAGAGAGAGAGAGAGAGAGAGAGAGAGAGAGAGAGAGAGAGAGAGAGAGAGAGAGAGAGAGAGAGAAAGTGTACACAAGAATTTGTTTAGGCAGTTCACTAATCGGTCTTGCTATGGATATGTCTGCCCTTAATTCGAGTTCAAATTGAGATATTATAATATATCTTACTTTGCAAATGTGTGTATACACGAGATGAAGAACTTTAACCCTACGAACCCCAGGTTTGTTATTAATTATACCACCTCCAAAACCCTTGATCAAAGATTGATCAAATAACAAATAATGTCGCTTCAATTCACCAGTTCTTGCTACTACCTTGCAAGACACTCCTTGTAATAAGGTTTTCACTCGGTCGAATTAATCTCAATTGCACACTTATTGAAATCCAAAATTTACCAACACAATCCATCGTTTCACGCTACTCCCTTGTAAGGTACCCCTTGTCCCAAGACTTTCACTCGATTAGATTCGAATTGCGTAATCCTGTACAAAACATTCAAATCCTTAACGATCTTGAAGGAAAACCCCAACTAGGTTTTCTTATTTGAAATCCTAAAAGTTCTCAACCCAATATCACTGGTACAACAACCTAATTGGATGTTATCAACTCTAATCTAGATGACCACCCAATTAATAAATGATTATGTGTAGTTTTATTGTGTATGCATAGAAGAGAGGTTGGAGATGATGAGAATGCTTTGAAATTCTGATTTCGTATAGGTTTACTCTAGAACTGTTTTAGAAATGATGCATGTATCAAGTATATATGTATGCAAGTATCGAGCAAAAGGAGTGCAAAAGGAATAGAAAATAATGCAAGATATCAAGATTTTTGGTCTATAGGTCGACCTATCAAAGTCGTGCGTCAACCTATAAAGGTCTTGAGTCGGCCTATAGGAGTCAACACATAGACAAATCGTAGAGGCTTCAATATTAAAGCATGTGTGTCGACCTATAATTGACAAATTCTTCTATAGGGCGACCTATAATCGTATGTGTTGACCTATAGAGTGCTTTTCACAAACAAAACAAAGTTTTTGATGCTTGAATGTTTTCTAAACCGCTTCTAACATGTTGATATGCTTAAAATGCACAACTAAACTCAGATGATACCTTCCAATGTACATAAACACTAAATTATCTTAGTTTTGACATCATACAAAATACATTTAGCGGAAAGTTGCACTCACACTTGTATTGTATCGATCTATTTTAGCTATGTAAATAATTTGAGTTAGAAGTTCTTCTAAATCAATATATTTTTCATCTAGAAAAATACGTATTTTTTTCCACAGTTGTAATAAAGTGATTTTTATTCTTTTCAATTTTAATATTGTTGATTTTTTTCTTTCATAAATATTTTATTTAGATTTGAAATAATCCATTACTTTAAAAAATATATATTTTATTTTTTTAGTTAGATAAATTTAAAAGAAAACAATATTATTTATTATATAACAAAAATGTATTTTGAATACTATTTATATGTGTTTTGTAAATTAAAAAAGAATAGTTAAATATTTATTTTCCATAAAACAATATGATAAAAAAGATGAAAAAAGAAGAAAACAAACATGGAAGGTAAAAAAGAAGATAAAAAAAAAGAAATATGAATGATACAAAAAGAAGGAAAAAACAGAAATATAAAAGACAAGGAAGTTTGTTAGAAAAGAGAATTTTTTACATAAAGAAAATAATTAAACATAAATTGAAAGCTGAGTAAATATGCTTTATAAATATTTACATGGATATAGATTTAAAACTACCATATTATAGAATATATGACAAATTATATAATTAAAAACTAATAATGATTTATATATATATGTAAATATGTCAAATGCTTAATATTGTTAAAAAAAATATTATCCAATATCCTATCATCTATTCTTCTATCTCTATATTATATATATTTTTATTAAAATATCTTTATATAAATAATTTATTAAAAATAAAAAATATTAAAACATTGACTATCAAAAGTTCTTTGTAAAGTCTTCTTATACATAAAATAAAAGTTAAAAAATATTTAAAAATTAATGACTAGAACTCTTTTGCAAAATCTTCGGATACGTAATAAAGATTAATGTTAAAAACTGACTACCAAAACTCTTTTACAAAGTGTTCCAATACATAAAATATACACACAATAAAAGTTAATAAATATTTAAAAACTGACAATCCGATCTCTTTTGCAAAGTCTTTTGGTACACAAATTAAAAGCTCAAAAATCGATTATCGAAACTCTTTTGCAAAGTGTTTCCGTACACAAAATAAAAATTAGTGTTAAAAACGGACTAACGAAACTCTTTTGTAAAGTCTTCCAGTACACAAAATTAAAATTAAAATATGTTAAAAAATTGATTATCTGAACTTTTTTCCAAAGTCTTCCGCTACACAAAATAAAAGTTAAAAAATGTTTAAAAATTAACTATCGGAAATTTTGTAAAATCTTCTGATACACAAAATAAAAGTTAATTTTAAAAAATGACTATCAGAACTCTTTTACAAAGTCTTTTAGTATACAAAATAAAAGTTAAAAAATATTAAAAAATTATTTATCAGAACTCTTTTCCAAAGTATTTTGAAACACAAAATAAAAGTTAAAAAATATTTAAAAAATAAAATATTAAATTCGTTAAAAATATACAAGGATAAAATTGGTAATTTTTTATAAAACGTAAGGGTATAAAAATAAAGGCAAAGGTATGAGGTAAAAAAATTTATTGTTAATAGCGTAATGAAATTGAATACATTTAATAAATCTCATAAAGATTGGAGATACTAATATCTCAGGGAATTTCTTAATGCACCCTTTATATTTTTTAGCCACCATACGAAAATATTTAAATACCCCCAGATTTCAGAGATGCATCTTCGGACACACCCAATTATTAGTTTACGTTAAAATATTTCAGAGATGTATCTTCGGACATATTTCGGAGATGCATCTCCAGAATATTTTGGAGCTTAAGACAAAGTTCACCTAACGACACATATTTCTCCATCTTCTTCTTCTTCCCGCGGGAGACGAAGTTCACCTACCGACACATCACTCCCTTCATCCTCTAGTAGGCGACTGTTTTCCCCTATTTAGGTGCCTGAGGTACCCGAGTCACCGCTGCCACCTCCTACTGCTGATACTATAGATGCTTTTGAGCCAATGTTACCTCCTACTGTTGATGCTACTGATCCAGTGCCACCTCTGGAGGGTGAGGTTGATGCGGATGCTGAGGTAAAGGCATTTGGAGAATGCCCAGTAGATTTGTGATTACTGCCTCTGTACCTAGACCATACTACTAGACCTATCTTGGACAGAGAGGTAACATTAGTTGGATTCATTCTTTTTTATTTATGTTAATTTTAAATGACAAATTTCTAACATTAATTTTTATTTTTTTTCAGGAGCGTGATCCTTAGAAGTTTATTAACCACAGACAGAAGATTACTAGCTTATCTCAGCCGAATGATGATTGGTTTCAGGCACTTTTGTCCTTATCTGGCGTGAAGGACTTGTGCATGATCGGTTATACTACGGTCAATCGCATGATGCTTAATGCATTCGTGGAGAAATGACACTCGGAGAACTCGTCATTTCATCTCCCGCTTGGTGAGATGTCTATCACACTCAAAGATGTCTTGTGTTTGCTACATCTTCCAATCAGGGGAGACTTCTAGATCATGAGAGGATTGGCAAAGATGAGGCACTCGAGATCATGGGTGCTTATGCTAGGTTCGAATACCTAAAAACTATATATACAACTGAGATCCTGAGAGCACGGAAGGCTACATGTGATGATGAGTTGGTGTCACTTCACAAATCGCATGATATGAGAGCATACCTGCTGTATTTGGTTGGCACTGCAATTTTTATGGAGAAGAGTACCACTTATACAGATGTCTTCTACCTACGGTACTTTTAAGATTTCGAGCGGTTCCATGAGTTTAACTGTGTGGCCGATTGTTTGGTCTATGTACTCGAAGTTATTAGAGAGTTGTATGTGGAAGACGAAGCACGTCACATGAAGCATCATACTACTGACGGTAATAATTATTAGTCTTTTAATGTTTCTTTGTCATTTTTATTTCATCTTTGCAAAGCCATTACTGATAATTTGTATGTTCCAAACTTTTCATTTCAGGTTTGGATCCTCTAGCACTTCCCGCGCATCTCTGGCTAGGCGAGTGTACCGACTTACTTTGAGGATATGCCTCATGCTACTGCTTTTTCCCTACTCAGAAGGAACTATGTGACTGAGCCTTTCAAAGGGTATCTTGACTATTTGGTTGTCGAGGACATGCACTTCAACAGCTATGTCGATCACCGTGAGACGTGGACATTTGATGAGATAGTGATATACTCAGGATGTTTGGCCTGTGAATCACATCTCACTGCTCCTCATCTTCCCGAGCGCGTCACACGACAGTTTGGCTACACTCAGACCATTCACAGACACCCTATTGTCTTTGCTTCTCTTGCTTTGACACGTAGACAAATAGATAACATGTTTGATGATTATGAGATTCATTTGGTACCGGAGGAGGCACGAAGTACCATAGCTGTGACCGATTGGAGCAACGTCAACGAGTATATCAGATGATTCTTTAGGGTGTCACATCCGTACATGGTGCGTGCTGCTCTAAGAGATCTGTAGAGACCAGCTCATCAGGAGATACTAGAGCAACTACATAGTTAGATCATGTTGTCAATGTATTGCCAAGATGTTGTCGCATAATGTAAATTGCACAAGCGAGCGTTGACATATGTATCTTCCCCGATGAGTCTGGTGTGAGGCAGATCCTACATGCCATTATAACGAAAGCACAAGGGACATTGATGTATCAGAGACAATGTCGGAGGATGAGGGATTGATGACTGAGAAGCCCGAGAAGGTAGAGGAGGAAGAGGAGATGTAATCAGACATACACAATAGTTGCATTAGTATATAGTAGTAGTACTATGAATTGTATTTTATTTTGACATCATGCTACTTTATTATCGTTCTCAACTTTTTTTTTTTACATTTATTGGTATTTTATTTATATATGACATTTTTGGACCATTTGAATTTATGTACGTCATTTTTTGCATTTCAATTATATGGTTTAAATCCGCATCTAAATACACGTAAACAAAATATAACATGGAAAGTTCTATTCTGATAGGTTACAAAGATACATCTCTGTAAAATAATGAGAGATGAATCTCTAGAATTTTCTAACATTCAATCACAATCCGATGCGTCCGGAAATACATCTCTAAAATTTAAAGACATTTAAATATTTTCACGTGGTGACTAAAAAACATAAAAGATCTATTAAGAAATTTCCATATTTCAAACCCATTGGACTTAAATCTTTTTAGATAAACATTTTATTTTGAGTTGATAATACAAATGTGTATCAAAATAAATTTTTATGAAAATGTTTGTATAAATTATTTTTTTAACAAAAATTATAAAATAAAATTAATTTTTTTATGTGTTATAATTTATTTTCCTAAATTATTTTTAAAAACTTATAAAAATAAATTTAAAATTTTTTTATGAATAATATTACAAACTGTTTTAATAAGTTCCACCCAAAAGTATTACAAAACTTATATATTTCAAATGAGTCAATCCAAAAATTGGCCATAATACATTAAAAGTCAACAAAAATAAAAGTAAAAAAATAAAAATAATTTCAGGGTTGAAGTTTCAGGTAGATTCTTGTTTTGATTAAAGACGAGGAGAGTTTGTACTTTTACAATAAAACCGTAATGCAAAATCACACACGCACCAAACACAACTCAAGAATTGTTGTCAAAAATGTACAATGACTTTATTCGGGACAAATAAGAAAATGCACAGATTCATTCATTTGGTGGCATTTTCGGTAATTTCTTCTATAAAAGAGGCCTACACACTACACACTAAACAGTAACAACTCTAGTTCAAAATTCCAGCCGAAAATTCGTAGCCATCCGCCGCGGAATTCTCACTTTCTCCGTATCTGTTAAGGTTCTCTTGTTCCAATCACTCATCTTTCATTGCATGCGTTCCATTTTCTCATCGTTTGTTTCTTCCAATTCTAGTTCCTTTTCATGCAATCAATTATGTGGTTGTTGAATGTTAATGCATGCGGTTTTTTTGCTTGTAGATTGTTAATGGCGTCGTCAACTGTGATTGCAACGACGGGATGGTATAAAGGAAGAGTGAAAGCTGTTCCTTCGGGTGATTGTTTGGTTGTTGTGGCAGTTTCTACTCCAAAGCCTGGTCAAACATTGCCTGAAAGGACCATCACTTTATCGTCGTTGATTGCTCCTAGATTGGTAATTCATTTTAATAATTAATCAGCTTAAAGGTATCTTCAGTTCTGATAATTATGTGTTGAATTGTATGAATGATCAATGATTTAGGCTCGTAGAGGTGGTGTAGATGAGCCATTTGCGTGGGAAAGTAGAGAGTTTTTGAGGAAGCTCTGCATAGGGAAGGTTTGTGATAAATGAAGTTTTCGGTTTGGTTTGTAGCTGATTTGTAGTTTAGCTTGTTGTTTTGTTTTGTTTTGTTTTGTTATGATGATAATTAATAAGGTGTGACAAATCTTTGACTTGATTGTGTTGTTTGTTGGAATTGGAATAGGAGGTGGCCTTTAGGGTTGATTACAATGTACCGTCGATAAATCGGGACTTTGGCACGGTTTTTCTTGGGAATCAGAATGTTGCATTGCTGGTTGTTTCTGGAGGATGGGCAAAGGTTGGATTGGGTACTTTGTTTATGTATAGACGTTTGTCGTGTTTGAATTATATTATATCTACCTTGCATTGCTGAATTGTGTTGCTGTGGTTTGTTTGGGCAGATAAAAGAGCAGGGACAGCAGAGGGGAGAAGTTAGTCCCTACCTTGCAGAATTGTTAAGATTGGAAGAACAAGCCAAACAGGAAGGCCTCGGTCGATGGAGCAAGGTTTGGTTCCGGGTGTTCATTACTTAATATGTTGGATTTGCACAATTAGATATTTCCTAGCATAAAAATTAATGTATGTTTTAGTTATCATTAAAGCTAATGCAAACCACTTGCTTTATCGGTAACTTGGTTTACTTGTAAGTTCTAACGGACACAAGTTCTGTTTGGCATCTTTGCTGATGTAAACTGCTATCTTATCTATTTATCTATTGTCATTATTTCCATGCATTTAAATATAATACAACTGATGTAAAATGTTTTTGTACACAGGTCGTTATCTTAGCACGGGCCTAATTAAATGTTGCATGTTAATATGTAATATCAAATGCCCTATTATGAAAATTATTACTTTCTTGTTGTTTTGTGAAATAAAGTTTGATCATACAATGATGATATGTTTTGCCCTCCAATGTATTACCTAAATAGCTCAATACAGTGTTGTTTAAAATTCCACACATGATGATGACATAGAGTGAGTGAAAAAGAATTAGATGGAGAGGCAGAACTCTTTTTTCATTCTCATACAGAAATATATCATAACTGACCTATAAACAATTTTATGGCTGATTGCAGACTCCTGGCGCTGCTGAGGCGTCTATCAGAAAACTACCACCATCAGCCATCGGCGACCCTAGCAACTTGGATGCAATGGGTTTATTATCTGCAAACAAGGGAAGGCCCATGGAAGGAATTGTTGAGCAGGTTCGTGATGGCAGTACCATTCGCGCCTACCTGCTGCCAGAGTTTCAGTTTGTCCAAGTTTTCGTTGCCGGAATTCAGGTATGTATGATAAATGTAGCATATACTTTTTAGGCGTCGAATCATGGTTATTTGTAGCTTACGTTATATTCGAGTTATATGTTGATTCAATAAAAACTGATTCAATCTTTAGAATTCTCCGTGTATATGTATTTTAGATAAATCTCATTTTGAATCCTGATTCCTTATGGTGAATCCCAATTCACTGTTTGAATCTCGATTCATTCTAATGAATCACTAGTGCCAAACTTAGTGTTGTCAACCACATTTCTTTTGTCATTTGATTTATACCTTGAATCTTGAATTATTTTGTTGTTCATATATGATATTGATATATGAGCTTATTAGTTTGCTATGTCACTTGTTTTAACTCTTAAACGTCATTTTTATTGATGATGTTTCTTTAGATTCATAATAAGATTCAATTCACGGTTAAGAAAATAGGTGTTCCCATTCATGATTTATATCTCAATTTGATAACCACAATCCAAATGATTTATTTTCCTTTGAACTAGGCCCCACAAATGGGAAAGAGAGTTGCACCTGAAAGTATTGTTGAACCTGAAGTGAAGGCTGGTGAGACTAATGGAGGTGTTAGCGGAGAACCTCGAGCCTCACTCACAGTTGCCCAAAGACTTGCAGTTTCAACATCTGCTGAAACAGTTGCTGATCCTTTTGCTCTTGAAGCTAAGTTCTTCACTGAGATGAGAGTACTGAATCGAGATGTGGGTAATCTTCTTTAATTTGAATAGCTTGTTGGATTTCTGCATGTTTTCTAAATCTAAAGTGGATATGTAGGTTCGGATTGTCCTGGAAGGTGTTGATAAGTTCAGCAACTTGATTGGGTCAGTGTATTATCCTGATAGTGAATCGGCAAAAGACCTGGCACTGGAGCTTGTGGAAAATGTATGCTCTTCATTTCTGTGGTTTAGTTTCTTTAACTCTATTCTTGTTGGAATATTTCCTGCAATTATTTTCTACTTCAGCATGACAACACTGGTCATGTGAGTAAGTAAGCAAGAAGCTTGTAAGCTGTAACCACTTGAGTGTGAGGAGTTACTTCATCTGATAAGATATCACTAAAACTTTCATGAAAATATCTGTCATTTTGATTTCTTCAATGATACAGGGTTTTGCCAAATATGTTGAATGGAGTGCAAATATGATGGAAGAAGAGGCAAAGCGGAGGCTGAAAACCGCAGAGCTTCAGGCAAAGAAGAACAGGTTAAAGCTGTGGACAAACTATGTACCACCACCTACAAATTCAAAGGCAATTCATGGCCAGAATTTTAGGGGAAAGGTAAAATTTTCTCCAACCATGGATTTATCCCAAATAAGTTAATATTCAGTTCAAGTGATACAAGTGTATAACATTTGGCTCTCTTTTTCTAGGTAGTTGAGGTTGTTAGTGGAGATTGCATCATTGTTGCTGATGATTCTATTCCATACGGAAGTCCACTAGCAGAGCGGAGAGTCAACCTTTCGAGTATTAGGTGTCCAAAAATAGGCAATCCTCGTAGAGATGAAAAACCAGCTCCTTATGCCCGTGAAGCAAAGGAGTTCTTGAGAACACGCCTCATTGGTCGTCAAGTATGAAAACATTATGTGACGGTATATTTTAACATCATTGGTAAACACATTTCTAATAATTGTGCATGTTTTCAGGTGAATGTTCAAATGGAGTATTCTAGAAAGGTTGGTACAGCAGATGGATCTGCAGTTCCAGCAGGAGCTCCTGAAGCTAGAACAATGGATTTCGGATCAGTGTTCCTGCTGTCCGCCAGCAAAGCTGAAGGTGACAATGCCCCATCAGCTGTTGCATCTACTGGAAGTCAGCAAATTGGGGTGAATGTTGCTGAGTTGGTAGTTGGGCGTGGATTTGGAAGTGTTGTTAGACATCGTGACTTTGAAGAGAGATCAAACTTCTATGATACTCTTCTTGCTGCTGAGTCACGTGCTATTTCTGGAAGGAAAGGGATCCATTCTGCCAAGGATTCTCCAGTCATGCATATAACTGACTTGACCACTGTGAGAAAAATTATGATTGTTCTAAATTTTCATTTTAGTACTACGTACTCTAATTAATATTTACTGTTTGATTCATTTTAGACATCAGCAAAGAAAGCCAAGGATTTCCTGCCGTTTCTTCACCGAAGTAGAAAAGTCCCTGCAGTTGTGGAATATGTCCTCAGTGGCCATCGTTTTAAATTGTTAATTCCAAAAGAAACTTGCAGCATTGCTTTCTCATTGTCCGGTGTCAGATGTCCTGGTCGTGATGAACCATATTCTGGTGAAGCAATTGCACTAATGAGGCGAAAGATAATACAGAGAGACGTTGAGGTATTTAGTACTAGTAGTTCCTCCATGAAGTTGAGATTTCTTAATAGTTACTTCTTTGTTTCTTAAAAATGTAACTTTCAATGTTTACAGATTGAGGTGGAAACTGTTGATAGAAATGGAAATTTCTTGGGTTCCTTATGGGAGTCTAAGACCAATGTGGCAGTTACTCTACTTGAAGCTGGTCTTGCAAAACTTCAAACCTCCTTTGGCAGTGACAGAATTCCTGATTTTCACCTTCTGGAGCAAGCTGAACAATCTGCCAAGAGGGAAAAGCTGAGAGTAAGGAGGATGCAAACCATGTTTGAAAATACCACTGTTCTTTATCTATTTTCTGTTCTAAAGTGTCGTGTTGCAGATATGGGAAAATTATGTTGAAGGGGAGGAAGTATCTAATGGCACAACTGTTGAAAAAAAACAGCAAGAAGTGCTTAAGGTACTTGTAATACTTCTGTATAAATGACACTTCTTTTTATATTGAAAAAGTATGAATGCTTTTCCCATTTTTATATGCTCTTAGGTAGTGGTTACAGAAGTCTTGGGTGGTGGTAAATTCTATGTTCAGCCCGTTGGGGATTCAAATATAGCATCCCTTCAGAAACAACTTGCTAACTTGGACCTTAAAGAAACTCCACTGCTCGGAACTTTCAATCCAAAGAAGGGAGACACAGTCCTTTGTCTTTTTGGTGCAGATAAAGCTTGGTACCGGGCAATGGTAAGTTCTTAGTTTGAGTACCACTCTAGCAAGAAGACATTTCTATGTTATGGATGAAAAATGTGTCCATTGATGAGTACTGAGAAATACATCATTTGATATTCGAAGAGTGAAAACTTTAATTTTCCTGCAATAACCTGTGGCGTGGCTATATTCAGTCATACAATTCATTTTACTGTGAACACTACACTTTTTGAAATTTAATGCAATTACATCATTTGTATCACTTTGTCTAATTCTACTCTCTTTTTTATTTATGTAGATTGTCAATGGACCTAAAGGACCAGTTGAATCTCCTAACGACATATTTGAAGTATTCTACATTGATTATGGAAATCAAGAAGAAGTACCATACAGTCAACTACGGCCTATTGATCCATCAATATCCCATTCTGCTGGTCTCGCACAATTGTGCACCCTTGCATACGTGAAGGTTCCAAATTTGGAAGATGATTTTGGTCAAGAAGCAGCTGAATATTTTAGCGAACTCACTTTAAGCAGTGGAAAAGTGTTTAAAGCAAAGGTTGAGGAGAAAGATACATCAAGTGGGAAAATAAAAGGGCAGGGAACCGGAACAGTTTTTGCTGTAACTCTTGTTGATGAGGAATCTAAGATCAGCGTTAATGCAACCTTGTTGCAGGTATTTACTGTCCCTAACTCTTTTGCTTGCTTCCAAATTAATATACTTTGATTAAATACATACAACAATACCTACGATACAAAGCATATCTTGTCTAATATATTGTTTTTATTCCATTGTGAATTTCCTAGGAAGGACTTGCTAGACTAGAAAAAAGAAACAGGAGGGACAGAAAAGAAAGACAACTTGCACTCGAGAATTTGGAGACGTTCCAGCGAGAAGCCCAGACCAAGAGGCGCGGGATGTGGCAATATGGAGATATCCAGTCAGATGATGAAGACAATGCTCCTCCTGCAAGAAAGCCTGGTGGCAGGAAGTGAGTCTGCGTGTAATTTTATCACAGGGAGATAAATTGTTACAAAATAATAATAGTCAAATTCAAAGAAAGTAAGTAAAGTTATAGTCTTGAACAATTTACTTTGAGGTAGAAAGGAAAAGAACATTTTATTGATAGATTGATGGGACAGTTTTTTTTTATAGTGTGATAAAAGATGCATGAGGTGGGATTCTTTTTATGTTGTTGTACTTATCATAGTTCTTTTACAATAAAATTTCTCATAGGTTTTCTATTTTACTATTAATCATGGTTGAGCATTGTAATTTAATTTAATGTCACTCTAAAATTATAGATGACCTCCATTGGTGAGGGTGGCTGGGTAGGATAAAATGTAGTATCTTTATCATATCATTGATATGGCAATGCCTTTATATGTGCTTGATTACAAGAGAGGGAATGTTACTTGCATTGCAAGTAATTATTAAATATACAATCAACAATCAAAACAGAAAAACATAAGCTAATTGATTTGAGCTAAATCCCACACTCTAAGTCTTGATCTTAATCTACAAAATGATATGGTCATTACAGCTGCAAGTTGTTCTTCAATGATGTAGTGGCTCAGCTCTATCACTCCATCTCTAGTGAAATCTGTAAAATATAACATTAATATGTTTGTATCTTTATGTATTATATAGGATTCTTTGAAAGCTTGATGGTTGAATCATTGTCACATAGAATAATTGTGTCATTCTTTTGTGCCTGCCCCAATTGAAAAAGAACTTTCCTGAGCCAAAATCTTTGACATGCACGTGATGCAACTGACACTGTGCTAAAGATAAGGTAGCCTTAGCTGACACAAACTGTGCTAAAGATAAGGTAGCCTTAGCTGATACAAACTGTGCTAAAGATAAGATAGCCCTTATAGCATCCTATCTTACAACAGGTGCAAGACTTCATTGTAGTCTATACCATGTTGTTCAGAGCAGCCTTTGTGTTGTAGTCTATACCATGTTGTTGTGAGCACCATTTGGCCACAAGTCTGGCCTTATGCTTCTCAATCTCTCCTTTTTCGTTGCACTTTTTTTAAAGATCCACTTTACACCTATTCTTCTAGCTCCAGGTGGTAGATTGGTTAGCTCCCACGTGTCATTTTTTCAATTGATTGAACCTCTTGATCCAACATCTTTCTCCATGTTTCATGCTTGACAGCATCATTCTATGTGATAGAATCTTCTTTGCTATAGAATACAACCAAATTTTGTAATTGCTCTTCTTCTTCACTTTCCAGACCAGTCACATAGTCATCTAGATAGGTTGGCTTCTTCTTGAGTCTAGGAGGAAGTTCATATTCTTTTCTTTGACTTAAATCTTCTTCATTGTCCTCTTCATCTTGAGGAGCATTATCGATGTCAACATTTGATTATGCCGACGTTTCATTAGCCTTGTCAATTTCATTGATGTCCTCATCATTGCTTTCATCACTATCTGCATTGTTAGTCGGCCATGCAGTTTTTTTCTAATGTTGCTTGCACCAATTCCATCATTTTAATGATTCAAACACATTTATGCTTACTATTTATTTTCCCAACCAGATCAGATCCTAAAGTTTACAGGTCTTGGATTCATCACTCATTTTCAAGTGCACACACCTAATAATTTTGGCATCTAGCTTTTTTCTCTGTAAGTCAAGGATGTGTACAAATGCTAGATAACCAAATACCCTAAAATGGTGCACATATGGCTTCACATCACTCCAAGTTTCTTCTAGACTAATATCTTTCACAAACATTTGGAATTTGTATTAGTATATTTGTAAAAGGCTCACAAGAAACAATGTAGGAAGTTCTATAAGGAGAGGCGACGTAATATATCATCCCCAGTTCTATAAGGAGAGGCGACGTAATATATCATCCCCAGCTGCTCATTTATTGGATCGAGCGTTGACATTTAGTTGCCCATTTATTGGATCGAGCGTTGACATTTAGTTGTGACGCTCATTTCTTATATCATTTGTCTTCTATGAAACATAGGGATCATGTGTCCCTGTCATTAGCGGTATGTGGGAGGAAGTGAAAAAGGAGGAAAACATGTCGCCTAAATAATAGGGGAATTGACGGGAGGAAGTCAAAAAGGAGGAAAACATGTCTCCTAGATAATAGGGGAATTGACTAACCACGCTCTTAAGAGTGTGTATTACTCTCTCGAAGCTTAAGATGCAAGTCCAAAAGATTCTTATAAATATCGCAACCCTAAAGTTGAGAAGGACACTCAATTTCATTTAAAAAACAATAGTATACAAAACTTCTCACCACCTTGCGTGAGCTTACTTTAACACCATATGATCACAAAAACCTAAGACAATCCTTAACCATAAATACTCAAGATCAGTCTGTATACTGCTTTTCAAGTCACCATCAACCTGACTCTAATCATCTAATAAAATGTTCACTTTTCTTCTACCAAGTAATGCCACGTAACTCTTAAATGTTGCGTGTGCGTGTTTGTGGCCTAATGGTGAAGACTTGGGTCTTAAGAGTGTGCTCCTCTCAATGTCTTAAGTTTGATTCCTGCAAGGTGCAAATTACTTATAAAAAACTCTTAAATGTCGTAGTATTTTCACCATAATACTTACCACTCTATAAATGTTTTTGTCAACCTGACCATTATCGTGGCACCTTTAGAATTTATTTTACTTTTAGTCTTATTAGATGTGATTATAAGAGAGGTGGTGGTTAAATCATTTATCTCTGTTTAAACAACAACAACAACAATAAACATTTTACTTAACACAACTTTAATAAAGAAACCTAAAAATACTTCCCAAGAATTGCATCAACAAAGACACCTAATATGAGATTTATGGTATATATGGTATATATTACGTAACACATTCCTAACAACGCTTCATTAGAATAACACCATAAATATTTTGCTTAACACACCATCAACAAAGTCAACAATAAAGAAAACAAAAACTATTTTACTTAACCCATGAGACATATGAACATTACTTAACTCATGGTACATATGGGCTTTTGTCAATATCAACACAAAAAACAAAAATTATATTTCCGTTTTTATCAACATATTCAGAATAATATAATTTATAGGCATTTAGAAATTCACACCAAAAAAACTAACATTTTTAAATTACGTGCATGGATAAAGTGAGTGAGTTACATACCAAACATGTGATGAATAAGATACAAAAATGGTGGAGCAAGATTTATTGATGTTTGGTTGTCTTACCTTTGTTTCAAGCTATATTTAAACTTCAAAGGTATGGTATTCAAAGGGAGGAAACATATGTGTGTTGGAAGAGTTGATGTTCGAACACTTACATGTGTTGAAAAGGGTGAAGTTTCGAAAACGGTTATGGAATATGGGTTTAGATGAAGAATAAAATTTCCTAGGGTATATTTTTGTAAATAAACTGATCGATTTTTGGATGAGAAGGAAGATTAAACGAGTGTTGAAAAATAAATGAATAGTTAGAGTCTAGTTCTGAAAAATATATGCATAAGATATTTTTCTTGGTTGGACAATCCAAATGAAGGAATAGATACATTTAAAAAAAAAAGATGTCAATTTTTTAAAATAAAATAACAGATAATTTTTTTTTTAAAAAAAGAAGAGAAAATCGTATTATGAAAGTAAAATAGATATAACAACAACAATAACAACAAAAACTAAGCCTTATCCCAATAAGTGGAGTCGTCTACATGGATTAACTTTCGTCATAATGTTCTATCCAGAACCATGCTTATATCTAAATTGTTAAGCTCGAGATCTTTCTTAATAATTTCTCTTATAGTTTTCCTAGACTTTCCTCGACCTCTAGCTATTTGACCCCTATACATCTTATCTACTCTCCTTACCACAAAATTTAAAGGTCTTCTCTCTACATGCCCAAACCACATAAGTTTATTCTCCATTATTTTTTCTACTATAAGTGTTACCCTAACACTCTATCTGAATCTTATCATGTATAGTCTTGCGACACATCCAATGCAACATCTTCATCTCTGCTACATTTACATTATTCTCGTGTTGATTCTTAAGCGCACAACATTGTGTCCAATATAGTATCACATGTCTTACCACAATCCAATAAAAATTTCCCTTTAACATAAGCAATACCTTTATGTCACATAAAATTTATGAAGTCCTCCTCCATTTCAACTATATAAATTGAATTCGATGATTTACATCCTCTTCTATTTCTCCATCATTTTGTATTGCTAACCTAAATATTTAAACCATGTGACTAGTGAGATGATATGGTTTCTAAAATTCACCTCTAGGTTAGAAATGCTCCTCCTTTTTATGAACTTACATTCCATATATTTCGTCTTACTTCTGCTTAGGTGAAAGTCATGCGTTTCTAAAACTCGTCTCCAAGTCTCTAACCTCTCGTTTAAATTTGCCTTTGACTCTCCCAGTAGGACTATATCATCTCTAAAAAGCACGCATTTTGGTTCTAAATCTTGAATATGCTCTGTGAGTACATCCAAAATTAAAGTAAAAAGGTAGGGGTTTATGGTTGAATTATTGTGCAAACATGTTGTATTGGGGAAATCGTCGGTCTCTCCACCTTGTGCCCGTGCTCCAGTTGATACCCCTTTATACATATCTTGGATAACTCAAATATATGAAATCATAACCCTTTTTTCTCTAAAGCTTTCCACAAAATCTCTCTAGGAACTCTATCATATGCCTTCTCCAAGTCAATAAAAATTAAATGCAAGTCTTGTTGGTATATCCGATACTGCTCCATCATCTGCGGTAATAGATAGATCACTTCCATGGTCAATCTCTCAGGCATAAAACCGAATTGATTCTCGTTGACTTAAGTCTCTTCTCATAGTCTTCATCCAATCACTCTTTTTGATAGCTTCACGGTATGACTCATTAGTTTAACCCCCCTATAATTTTTATAATTTTGTATATCCCCCATATTCTTATTTATTGAAACTAAAGTGTTTCTTCCTCATTCATCCGATATTTGTTTTAACCTCGTAATACTCAATATATATATATATATATATATATATATATATATATATATATATATATATATATATATATATATATATATATATATATATATATATATATATATATATATATATATATATATATATATATATATATATATATATCTACGAACTTTCCGCACTTCAATAAGTTTGTTGTTTGGTCCAACCGTCTTACTGTTACTCATCCTTTTCAACACTTCTTTGACCTCTTGTTTCTGAATCCGACGGTGGTAATCATAGTTTTGATCCTCTTCTCTAATGTCGAGTGTGATAGAGTCTAGAGAGATATCATATCCTTTATTAAATAAATTATAGAAATAGGTTTTCAACCTATTCTTTTTTTGAGCTACATTTCCTTCCGGTTTGATGTCAAAACGGATGGAATAGATGATATATTTTTTATTTAAAATTTAAATTTAAATTAAAGCGTCTAGTAGAAGTGATTGTACTTTGATTGGTTAGTTTATTGAAATAACTTTTTGTTATAAATTGTAATATTTATAACAATGCTTGAATAAAATTAGACTTATTATGTGATTCTTGCTAGTTAGTTGCCAAAATAAGATTTATGAAATGATAGACAAAACAAGACTTATAAATCAGTAAATATTTAATTCTTGCATGCCAAAGACATTATCATGAATCGATTCATAAATTATGAATCGATTCAAATGATAAAAATTGATTAAAAGTTTAAAATGCACGATAAAAAATAATTTAAGCAACAAGATAATTTTAAAAACATTTGCATATGAAATTATCCAATATTGAGGTACTTTTACATATCAAACTATTTCTAAACTAATTGACAACGCCGAAAATAAAATGTACACCAGTGTTTTGGATCCAAAACTCCTATGAAGCTTTTGCTCTCGTTCCATCCTAATGTTGGGACGTGTAAATATTTCAATATGATGAATTTGAAAAAATTGTTTAATTCCCACATTGTTAGAATGTTTTGTGTGTTTGTATGTTAAGTGAGAAAATTTCTTAAGTCCCACATTGTTTAGTTTTCATTACTTGATTAACTTACTTCAATATATAAGGAATTAGCATGTTTCATTTCAAAACACACCAAAAATTTACTGAGTTTTTCCTTCCTCACTCTTAAAATTTTGCGTCGTTCGAATTGTCTAAGCGTCAACTTCTTCCCTTTTTTTTTCTACTCGTTAAGTTTTCTGAGCACTTTCTTGAATTCTCTTTAGAGTACTACTTTAATTTCTCCTCATTTGAACGGAGAAATTATAAAGTATTATTTTTGGGATTCTCTTTGGAGAATTAATTGAATTTCTCCTTAATTGAGAAATTATTTTGAGTGGTCAAATGACCATTATTGAATTCTCTTTGAGAATTATTTGAATTTCTCATCGTTTGAGAAATTGTTACGACTGATCTATATACCAGATACTACAAGTAGTAGTTATACTATATTTGACTGATTTTTGAACCATTAGAAAGTGAGTTTTTAGACCAATTATCTACCATGCAAGTAGCAATCATACAATATAGAACTGGACTATTTTATCCTGGAGGCGGTTTGGTTGAGTAATTGTTTTTCATAACTTTGTGCAGTGTCACGAAACGTCTTAAAGAGAACAACCTAGTCCGTGACTTGACCTGATAATTTTTTAGTGAAATTTTTTTTCAAAATTGTAAACCAATAATTTTAAGACGTTTCGAAAACTTCCATGGCTACCGAAGAAATTGTTGGTAATATTATGGTCATTGTCTCTAACAAACCATTCAAGTTTGAGCGTTTTCACTTCAAATGTTGGAAAGCTAAAATAAAATTTTTATTAACCTTTGGCGCTACTGCGAAAATCGGCGCCGACTGACAGAAGAGTCGCCACCGTGCGTTATTTATCCCACAGGAGGGAAAGGAAACGCTCGAAGTAAACCTCGCAAAAACGGGGAAAGGTATGGTCATCGCAACCAAAACCTGGATTCGGGAGTCGGTTACGCAAGGGGAAGGTATTAGCACCCCTCACGTCCATCGTACTCGATGGGATCCACGCTCGCTTGGTTTGTACGGATTACACTTCTATCTAAACTAAAGGATGAGGTCTGAAAAGAAAAGAAAACATGACTCGGCAAAGCATCGCACTATATGCCTACGTATTCCCGTCTGGAACGAGAAATCAGAGTCAACGTAGTTCGCCTAACTACGGGGGAAGGTGGGTGAAGGTTGCTCGCTAGGATATCGCATCCTATGCCTACGTACTTCCACACAACATGGAAGATCAGAGCAAACGTAGTTCGGGCTACGCACGACACAAGCTGTTCAAGTGTCTTTTATGAAAAATCTCACCTTAAACAAGGGTTTTCTTATTGCAAAAAGGTTGATGTTTGTTTAAATCTTTTGACGGAAGAAATGAATTAATCTCTGTTATAACCTTTATTAATGTTTTTCTGTCGTTTTGAAGGAAGAAGAGATGACACTCTACAAATCCTAGGGTTGAAAAAGGGGAATAAAATCTACCCTAATGTTATCATGCATGGGTTAACACCTAATGTCTATCATGCTCCTCTCTTGCGCAGAGAGAAACAGAGATCCTAAGGGAATAGACGGAAACAGAAACAGCAGATATATACAATAAAGCAGTAAAATGCATGGATGCAACAATACAAGCGAGGCAAGGGAGTCCCACTCAACCTCGAACCTAGAAAATAATAGGCAAAAGTGAACAGGATTCACTTTCAACCCAGCAGGCTAAACAGCAAACAATAGAGTCCGGGAAATCACACAATACATCAAAATTAAAACAGCAAAAGCTAAACAGCAAAGCAGTTTTCTTCAACATCAGCAACTATCTTCAGGCTTCGAGCAGACATCAGCTATCCACAAGCATCAGACTTTATCTTCAATCTCCCAATGGCTTTTCTTCAAGTCCTAACCTCCAAGCTGAGGAATCAATCACAAGAGTGAACTGGGTGTTAAGCAATTAGTTGACCACCAAGGGTGGCAAACATACTGCTATCAACACAAGGAATATTTCTCTCAAGAGTTCTATCCCTTAGACATTAGAACCAAGCCTTCCAAAGGAAGGGGGTGAGTGTCTTAGAGAGACTCTGCATCACAGAGAAGGATGGAAGTAATCAAGACCTTCCATGTTTGAGAATCAAGTTGTCTACTCTAGGGCTCTGCCTAACTCCTAGATCCTACAAACTTCAACAGCTGCCAGCAAGAGATACTCTTCATCAACTCTGGAAGTTGGCCTTCAATCTCTGATCCTCAAATGGGCTTCATCATCACAGTCTTCAGCTCCCCCCAAATCCCAAACAAACCCAATACCCCACACACAGACAAAACATAACCCTAAAGAGGGCACACCACACAATCAATCAATATAAGCAATATACCAATAGCAGTAGGGGAATCCTAACAATTTCTAAGGGATCTATCCTATACCCATAACCCCTATAGTCCCATACCCCAAAATCAAATCAAAATTCCTAAAAGAATTAAATCTATTTCACCTATGCTCACTTAAAACCCTAATTTTGATCATACTAATCTCCCCTAATAAAATCACCTAAAATTAAATTCTAAAATCATGAATTAAATCCTATACACAAGTTAAAGTCCTATGCTAATCACCCTAAAAAGAATGGATTAAAAATACTAAAACATCTATTCAAACTAAAATCACCAAATTTGAGTACTAAACTAAACTCATTAAAATGCTATTCACAAGAAAAATGCATGAAAAATATTAAAACAAAATAAAAGGCTATTTTTATTATTTAATATTTCTCTAGACAGAATTATGAACCTATCACAAAAAGAACCAATCAAAAAGAAGCTATTTTCCATTTTTTATGAATTTTTAAAGGTGAGAAAAATATTAAAAGAAAATAAAATCACAAAATATGAAATAAAATGGGGAGGGGGTCTGAATAGCAAGCTCGCCCAGTTATTATCTCAGGTGGGCCATAAAATGGGGGCGCGAATATCATTTTTTGCAAGGCCCAGCGCGCATCAGAAATTCAATTAAAAATATAAAAGAAAATGGACAAACTCTCGGTGCAGAAAGTAACGAATTCAAGTGCATTTCTCATTGGGCTTCCAATTGGGGGTGGGGATAGCACGCTGATCCAAGGCCCATGGTGGTACGTTTAGTGAAACGCATCATTTCACGCTCAGCCATTCCCTCCATTTCTCTCTTCAAATATCAGCCACACGATTAGATGAAAATGTCAAGAATGGGAACCAATCCAACGGTGCATGGCCATCGTCCCCAGATGACATTAGGGTTTGCAGAATATTCTTCTCCATGCAGCCATGTTCAAGTTCTTCGTTCTCTCCCCACAGGCCATGAAATCAAGACTTGTAAAAACCAAAATTAACCTACTAACTCCAAGGAATCCAGCCATACCAATATCACTCCCTGAAACCCCCTAGAATTCCAAACCCGATAGGTGGAAACCCCTGATTCACCAACTGCACACTGCAATGGAACCTCACAATTCTCCAATATAACTATCCTATCTTGTTCATCATGCCACACTGATCTCAGCAAGCCATTACATGCTCATTAATACTCATTATATAACCTATCCTCGATCATCAAAGTCAATGCACCCTGCCATGGAACCTCATAGAATTCTCTCTATTTCTCAGAAATCAATCACCTATGGTCTCTAAGCATGTTGATCCTAACCACTTCATCTAATACTGCCTAGATAAAGAGATGTAGATTGAAATGCATACCTTGAAATTTGATGAAACAGTTGTGAATCTTTGCACTAGAGACCTTGGCAATCCTCTCAAATGATCCTTAGAGTATGGTGAGCTTTCTATTTGCAACAATTATGATGATGAGTGCTTGGATTCTTGGCTGCAACTCTGGTGCACAATCTTGAATCTTGGACAACAACTCCTTAAACCTCCATTGATGGACCTTGCCTCATGCTCATTCACACTCACAATATACCAAAGATTGAAAATGAAGAACTCTCTTGAACAGAAATGGAAGATTATGATAATTCTCTCACTTTCTTACAATGGAAGCAACCATGAAATTCTCTCTCTTCTCTCCCTCTTTTCACCAACCTCTTGCACCAATGATTCACTCTCAATATATAGATGATGATGGCCAGATCTAGAAGGTTTTAGAATGATCTTAGAGGATTCTAGAAAATGGTGGAAAGTTCATGAAAATCTCACTTAATGATACTTTGAACCATCTCATATCATGCTTGCATCCTTTGTATATTTGTGTCAAAATCTCCTCTCATGAGTTATTGACATGGTGTGTGTGAAAAAACAAGCTCCTTGCCTTGAAAATTCACCTTATGCCAAGTTTTCCATACTTGCCTCATTATGCAAGTAACAAAAATACAAAGCAAGTCCAAAAATTAACCCCTAACTCAAAAAAGTGGCTGAACCAATGTCTCTAAAATGATGTTTGGAATCAATTTGGTATATTGGATTACCCATTTTGGATTTGTAGATCTCTCAAACCAATTTTTTATTTCAACTTTTTCAACTTATATGCCTTTTTTAGGTCATTTTTCACCAACTTTGGTCAAGTCTCATTCCATGCATCTCCAAACTTCCATGACTTATTTTCTAGACTTAAAATGGCATTTTGAGCAACTTTGATGTTGTGAAGTTTTTCATTTGAAGCTTCCTTGTATGAGTTTTAGGCATAGGCTAAGAATGACCTGTAATCCTCAGATGACCAAAATACCCTTTGCTTGCCAAGACCATAAGTATAGTTCCACAAATCATATGAAGGAATACCATACCTTTATAGAAATCTAAGACAAAAAGGAACAACTCTCATGTTGGCCAGGAATACATTTGAAATATATTTGAAGGTCAAAAGTTGCTTGGAAGACAGACAACTTTCATAGACAAATTTCAGTGCCCTCAGATGACCTGTAACTTGCAAGAGCTATAACTTGAGTTATATAAATCATCTTGATGACTTCCACCACTCAAATTAAAGCTATGAAGATACTCTACAAGTTTCATATGGACCAAGAATTCATATGAAGCTTGTATCTTGAGTTACACTGCCTTGAAGTTTGACCTAAATCAGGGGATTTTACACTGAAACCCTAATTTAGTAACTCCAGTTCTCCTTGACTCCTCTTGATTTTTCTTTAGCACAATACCATATCCATATCCATATAGCAAATAATGAATCCCACATTCTTCAAATGCTCCTTGATGCCCCTTCAAAACACTTCTTTGACCTAGTGTTGACCTGGTGTTGACCCTAGTTGACTAACTTCAACTGAGGCTCTTGCAATCATCCCAATGACTTAGTTCTTCTTCAAAATGATTCTCTAGACTCTTCATAACATCCATACACACCTCATACCCTTGGGTCATAGCTCATACTTCCTCTGATGATCCCCAACTAGCCTCAAGATAGGAGAGAATTCACTGATCAACCTGTCAGCTCTTCAAAGCTCAAATTCTTCCCTGATGACCTGAGTAGACTTGAATATGAATGGAACCCTTGGGTATACCTCTTGAGATAAGAATAGCACTTTGATCCCCTGAATAAGATAGCTTGCTTATTCTATGCAATGCAGATGAATACACTATGTACATGATGACAATGCAAATGATTATGCAATTGAAACATAAACCTAGGTTAGAAAAGGTTGGGTAAATTTTGGGGTGCAACAGCTGCCCCTATTCAAGCGACTTGGACCCGATTGGGTGAAGAGCGCGCAACCTTCAGACATTTGCGGTACGAGACGGTTGAATACGAAAGAACCCGGAAATTTGCCAACCGCAAAAATAAATTGGGCATACAACTACTGCTTGGGGAAGACCCTGGGAACTGGCCTCCGTTGTCATAGCAACAACTAGCCATTCATCTGTCAAATAATCTGATGTTGTCCGCAGACCACTCCATTCCGAAGAAACGAACATACATCACACAACGAGAAATTGTTGATATCATTTATCACCCTCTGTTGATCTCACTTATCAACCTCCGTTGATCTCACTTACCAACTTCTGTTGATCTCACTTACCAACTTCTGTTGATCTCACTTATCAACCTCTGTTGATCTCACTTATCAACTTCTGTACACGCTTACTAGCGGGATAAAATTGACTTCACTTGTCATGTTGACTTCACTGATCAACCTTTCGTATTCCGAAGACATGAACAAACGACTCTGCGGGGAAATGAGAAACTTAAACAAGTAACTTTGAGGACAATTCTGACGACAGCCGTCAAACACCTGCTTGGGAAATTGGGAACTTAACCAAATACCCTGACGAGAATAACCCTGCTGGAGAACATAACTCTGTTGGAGAATCGCGGGTAACTACCCGAAAATCTGTATTACCGTCTTATAATGCCGAATCCACAACATCCTGAGAAAGGCTCAGCCGGGGGAATACAAGTAACTTAACCAAGCGCCTTGTCGAAGAATACCCTGCCGGGGCCTACGAGGGACTTAACCAAGCATCTCGTTGAAGATCACCCCGCTGGGGATTATATCTCTACTGAGGTAACTGCGGGTAACCACCCAAAATCTGCAACATGCCATTTTCACAACACTCTGAGAAAAGACTCGGCTGAGGAGAAAGAGAAATGCTTGACCAAGCAACTATGCTAGGGCAATATGCCATGACGAACACGATCACTGCGTATCTGGCACAACAACCCTCTGTGACAAGATGAACACGATCACTGCGTACTCTACGCCACCACCCTCTTGACAGGAGGAAACACGATCCATGCGCGTCTTGATGCTGTAAACAAAATTACGTAATGGGACAAACACGATCACTGCATGCTGCATTACAACCAAAATCATGTCGACCATAAATCCAACCGGATGAGATAAACACGATCACTGCGTGCCAGACGGAATAAATCCACATAGAAGAGGCGAACACGTTCCCTGCGCACTTCAACCACCAATATGTTGAACACGATCACTGCGTGTGTTGCGATAGGACGAATACGATCACTGCGCATATCGACCAACAAACCCCCCAAGATAATGTCGACACGATCACTGCGTGTGTCACAGAACAAACCCATGTAACAGGACGAATACGATCACTGCGTATACCGGCCAACAAAACTGACTGATACGATAGCCACGATTACTGCGTGCTCCGTATCACAAGTTCCCATGGTACTATCAGCACGATCACTGCATGCTATACGAATACGGTCACTACGTATCTTGAACACGATCACTGCGTGTTCGAACACGATCACTGCGCGTTCTGAGCCACGATCCTCTTGACTGGAGAAAACACGATCCCTGCGTGTTGCGTGTCTCAACTAACCCACATAACTGGATGAATACGATCACTGCATATCCTAACCATACATAGGGTGTACGCGATCACTGCGTGCCTCATGTCACGGCCTCTTGACTGGAGGAAACACGATCCCTGCGTGCTGTGACATAACTTCAACCATGGGACGAATACGATCACTGCGTACTTCTGCCACCCACAATCAGATGAACACGTTCACTGCGTGCCTCACCCTATAACCACTGTATAACGGACGAATACGATCACTGCGCATATCGGCCAACAACATCACATAATATGGTAAACACGATCACTGCGTGTCTACACCACCAATCGAGTAAACACGATCACTGCGCGTCCGGCTCAATGAAACCCCCGAAACGATACCAACACGATCACTGCGTGCCTTACAAAACAATCTTCTCAGATCGGGACGAATACGATCACTGCGCCATTCGACCACAGATACACATAACCCGATCAACACGATCACTGCGTGTCCTACAACATGAACCCCATAAAAGAGACAAAATACGATCACTGCGCACTTGGGCCACAAATCTGCATCTTAAAATCAACACGATCACTGCGTGCCTTACAATATGAACCCCGCAAATGGTACAAAATACAATCACTGCATATTTTGACCACAAATCGACATCTCAAAATCAACACGATCGCTGCGTGCCTTGCTATATGAACCCCGTAGATGGTACAAAGTACGATCGCTGCATACCTTGACCACAAAATCCACATCTTCCTGAAACCACGATTTCACTTATCGGCAGGGAACAACATATCTGAAACTGAAGAGGTAACCACCTGGCTTATGTTTCAACAATGCATGTTTGATACTGACGTAATGCTTCCACACTGCATGGAATTGCTACGTACTCGCGTGAAGTGCAAATGCTCATGATGCATGCTTATGCGAAGAGTTGCCTCAGCAAAATAAATGTTGAAGCCACACTGGATCCGCTGGGGATAACCATCCTGCTAGGAAAAGTAGCTCACAAACTCAAAACTCCAAAATCTGCTGAGGACGATCTTCCAGACGAGGAAGAGTGACTTGCTGGGGCAAGAAAGGACAATCATGCTCGGGAAAACTCCTTTCAGCAGCTCCAATCACCTGATCACACTCTGTGGGAACCCCTCCTGCTATCACTGAGTTGGGGAAATCATCCTACTATCACTGAGCTGGGGAAATCATCCTGCTATCACTGAGCTGGGGACTGAACTATACATTCTGATTTGCACTGCACAAGAGCTCTCTGGGAAGTTAATCATATCCATCTCGACCTTCACTGGGGAGGACTCTGCTCTGCTTGATAAGCTAATGCTGAACTGAAGATACATTAATCTCAACTCTCCTGGGGAATTAACATTCAGTTTTGCCTGGGGCGACTTCACTAAGGAAGACACAACATTCAACCTCTGGAGAGGGTACCAGCCTGCCATGGACTCTGGCGGGGAACTTTGCGAGCTTTCGAATACCTGCAAAAGTCAACAAGCAAACACAAAGCAATCTATGCAAAAAGAAACATCTGGGTAATCACCCATGACAACCATTCAGGTAATTTTTGGTTTTAGCAATCATCGGCCGAGGCCCGCCTGTTTACACGCATGTAAGTTTATAAAAAAACATCGGCGCTTTTTACAAACAAAACTGTAAAAAATTAAAACCAAAGTCACACGTTATACTGAATAACACTTTATTGATAACAGCCTGAGAATAGGCAAGATTTGTACATCAGATGCAACTCCTAAAAAGAGGTAGTTACGCATAAACAAAATGCAGAAACATACAAATATAAAGAATAAAATTTGTACACATGTCGGCAACGTGTTACAGACGAACACCATGAACCGATCCTCCTATGACTCGTCGGACTCTGACGCTTTCCCGATCTTTGTCTTCGGAAGAAATTGCTTTGGATAATTGGCCCCCAGATGCTCCCAAACCGCTAAACAATCAAACTTGGACCGCAGTCATTTGCTTCTTAAATCCCTAACTTTTGCGTGAATCGCCCTTTGCGGGTTTTCGATTCACCGGGATACCCCTTTTTGCCGAAGCCGCCCAGTGTAGGTTTTCGACTTCGCGGGTGTACATTTTTTCATTTTATCCCTAACTTTTGCCTGAACCTTTTTATTCTGTTTTTTGGTTCGCCATGATGCCCCATTTTTGCCTGGACTCTCTTTTTACTGTCCAGCGGGTCACTTTTAAGCAAAGTATTTTTTAACTGCGTCCGAGTTCACAGGGGACGAAAAGTCTTCACCATCCATGGTGGATAACAATAAGGCTCCTCCGGAGAAGACCTTTCTCACGACATATGGACCTTCATAATTGGGAGTCCATTTGCCCTTGTGATCCGATTGCGGCGGGAGAATCTTCTTCAGCACAAGATCACCCGTCTGAAAGCTTCGAGGTCGAATCTTCTTGTCGAACGCTTTCTTCATCCGGCTCTGATACAGCCTACCATGTGCAATGGATGCCAGTCTTTTCTCATCTATCAAGCTCAACTGATTCAATCGGCTTCTCACCCATTCTGCCTCATCCAGCTTAACATCAAGCAAAACCCTCAAAGATGGTATCTCAACCTCCAATGGCAGGACAGCCTCCATGCCATATACTAGAGAGAATGGTGTTGCCCCGGTTGATGTACGCACTGTAGTACGATAACCGTGCAAAGCGAATGGTAGCATCTCATGCCAATCCTTATACGTTACCACCATCTTTTGAACAATTTTCTTTATGTTCTTGTTGGCCGCTTCCACAGCGCCATTCATCTTGGGTCTGTAGGGAGACGAATTATGATGCTCGATCTTGAAATCCTGACACAGATCTTTCATCATCTTGTTGTTCAAATTCGAACCATTATCAGTAATGATTCGCTCAAGAATATCGTATCTGCAAATTATATCCTTCTTGATAAATCTGGCCACCTGCTGCTTCGTCACATTGGCGTAAGATGCTGCTTCCACCCACTTAGTGAAGTAATCAATCGCGACTAGGATGAAGCGATGCCCATTAGAAGCAGTAGGCTCAATCTTACCGATCATATCAATTCCCCACATGGAGAACGGCCACGGAGAAGCCATAACATTCAGTGGACTGGGTGGCATATGGATCTTATCAGCATAGATCTGGCACTTGTGACACCACTTGGCAAATTTGAAACAGTCAGTTTCCATCGTCAACCAATAATACCCTGTTCGCAACAACTTTCGAGTCATAGCATGCCCATCTGCATGTGTGCCAAAAGTTCCTTCATGGATCTCTTCCATGAGCAAGCTGGCTTCCTTCTCGTCTACGCACCGGAGGAGTACCGAATCGTGGTTCCTTCTATACAACACGCCGTCGGGATTCAGATAGAAGTTGCCTGCTAATCTCCTTAAAGTCTTCTGATCACGACTGGATGCCCCAGCCGGATATTCCTTATTCTTCAGGAAATTTTGTATGTCGAAATACCACGGTTTACCGTCAGATGCTTCATCGATTGCAAACACAAAGGCCGGCCTATCAAGGCGAGAGATGACAATGCTGGGAGCCTCATTCCAGCGGTTGACTTTATACATCGAGGATAACGTTGCAAGGGCGTCAGCCATTTGATTCTCCGCCCGAGGTACATGATGGAACTCCACCCTATCAAAGAAAGGTAGCAACCTTCTCGCATAATTCATGTACGGCACCAGGTTAGGTTGGCGCGTCTCCCATTCTCCCTTAATCTGATTCACAACCAACGCTGAATCCCCATATACATCCAGATTTTTAATCTTCATATCGATAGCCTCTTCTAGCCCCATAATGCAAGCTTCATACTCGGCTTCATTATTCGTCACTGAAAAAGTCAATCTGGCTGTGAACGGGATGTGCGACCCGTGAGGAGTTGTGATGATTGCCCCGATCCCACTACTGTACGAATTGACAGCCCCGTCAAAAATCATTTGCCACTGGGAACTCCGCTCATGTCCTTCACCAGGCAACGACTCATCACAATATTTAGCCTTCAAGTACATTATATCCTCATCAGGAAACTCAAACTTCATAGGCTGATAATCCTCAATTGGCTGCTCGACGAGGTATTCGGACATAACACTTCCCTTAATGGCCTTCTGGGAAACATACTGGATATCGTATTCTGTCAATACCATCTGCCATCTAGCAATCCTTCCAGAGAGCGCTTGTTTCTCAAACACATATTTGATCGGATCCATCTTCGATATCAGCATGGTTGTATGATTCAACATGTACTGTCTTAGACGTTTGGCAGCCCACGCCAATGCACAACACGTCTTTTCGAGCATAGAGTATCGAGATTCACAGTCCGTGAACTTTTTACTCAAGTAGTAAATTGCATGCTCTTTCCGCCCTGTCTCGTCATGTTGACCGAGAACACAACCCATACTGTTCTCCAGAACCGTCAGGTACATAATCAGTGGTCTCCCCGCTACTGGGGGTATCAACACCGGAGGTTCCTGCAAGTATTCTTTTATCTTTTCAAATGCCCTTTGGCAATTGTCGTTCCAGACCACCGCTTGATCTTTCTTTAACAGCTTGAATAATGGTTCACACGTGGTCGTTAGGTGAGAGATGAACCTAGCAATGTAATTCAACCTCCCTAAGAACCCACGAATTTCTTTTTCGGTTCTCGGTGCTGGCATTTCTTGAATAGCTTTTATTTTTGCAGGATCGACCTCGATTCCTTTCTTGCTCACAATGAACCCCAGTAGCTTCCCGGATCTCACTCCGAAGGTACATTTGTTCGGATTAAGCCTCAGCCTGAATTTCCTCAGCCTCTTGAACAACTTTAGCAGATTAACCAGATGTTCCTCCTCTGTTTGAGACTTGGCAATCATGTCATCGACGTACACCTCGATCTCTCGGTGCATCATGTCATGAAAAAGCGTTGTCATAGCCTGCTGGTACGTTGCCCCAGCATTTTTTAAACCAAAGGGCATCACCTTGTAACAGAAGGTTCCCCAAGGGGTGATAAAGGTCGTCTTTTCCATATCCTCCGGAGCCATTTTAATCTGGTTGTACCTTGAAAATCCATCCATGAAGGAAAACACTGAAAACTGAGTTGTGTTGTCAACTAACACATCAATATGCGGCAGCAGGAAATCATCCTTCGGGCTCGCTTTATTTAGATCCCTATAATCAACGCACATTCGAACCTTGCCATCTTTCTTTGGCACAGGCACGATATTAGCGACCCAAGTGGGATAAGTGGTAACAGCCAGGAATCCAGCATCCCATTGCTTCTGCACTTCTTCCTTTATCTTTACAGCCATGTCAGGATGAGTCCTTCTGAGTTTCTGCTTCACGGGCGGGCAATCTTCCTTCAACGGCAGACGATGAACAACCATATCAGTGTCCAAACCCGGCATGTCCTCGTAAGACCAAGCAAATATATCACTGTATTCACGCAGCATCTCGATAAGCTCCCGCTTAATGTCCTCTTGCAACGCAGCCCCTATACGGATATTCCTGACGCATTCTTCAGACCCCAAGTTGACAATATCAATCTCTTCCTGGTGAGGCAGAATGACTCTCTCCTCTTGTTTCAATAGCCGACTCAGCTCTTCTGGTAAGTCACTATCCTCCACAATCTCCTCCTCAGCTTGGAAGATCGGATGCTCGAAGTCTAAACGAGTCATAGGAAGTTTTTGGTCGGTGTCATCTGAAAATTCATGAATCCTGCGAGGGAAACGGTTAAGTGCTTCAAAAATGCTGTGCAAGCAAAATGCATAACCGCGCTGCCATTTTATTGAAAAATAAAATAAAACAGAAAGAAAAGGGATCACAACATTTGAATGTAAAAAACGCCGTCATTTATTAATCATGCAAACATACAGGTAAACAGTTAGGCCCTAAGACAAAATCATCGATGCCCGGGCAAGGCACGTGATCATACAATGATTGAAAAAACAATGCATTACTGTTTGGTGACTTGGATGATGTCCTGGATGGACCAGTTGCATAGGCTTTGCCCCGGTGTGCTGGGTCGAATTCATGCGTCCATGTCGCAATCGCTATCCACTTCCTCCGTATCAGACACGGCATTAATCCTTTCGAAGCTGACTCCTCCGGACGTGAACACGACAGGTCCCTTGTACTTAGGCGCACCCTGCGAGGAAGATGGGCGGTACCCCAAGCCATACTTGTCTTGCTTCACTGGGATGTCCAGAATCTGCCCCCATTTCTGAGTCTCTCCTGCTTGTACCAACGCCTTGTCTTCTTTATATGAGGAGACGGCCACCTCTTGCCCTTCACTCTTCACCGGAGCTTCTTCTTTAACTTTCACCTCCTCGAACGCCTGACACAGCGTCTCATGAATTTCTCCATCTACCTCCACGTACTTGAAGGAAGACAAATGACTGACTAAGATGTCCTCTTCGCCACACACCGTCACGATACTCCCCTCAACCATATATTTCAGCTTCTGATGGAGCGTAGAAGTTACTGCCCCGGCGGCATGGATCCAAGGTCTCCCAATCAAACAGCTATATGCAGGCTGAATGTCCATGATGTAAAACACTGTATCAAACACCTCCGGACCTACCTGAATGGGTAACGTTATTGACCCGAATACTGACCTCCTTGTGCCGTCAAAGGCCCTCACTACCAAGTCACTAGGTGTGCACAACAACCCCCGGGTGTCTAATTTCAATAGAGCTTTCTTTGGTAACACATTCAACGAGGACCCAGTGTCTACCAGCACATGGGATAAAACAGTGCCCCGGCATTCGATAGAGATGTGCAAAGCATTATTGTGATCACGCCCTCGAGGCGTTAAGTCAAAATCCGTGAATCCCAGTCCATGCCCAGCGTTAACATGTGCCATAACTCCCTCCAGTTGGTTAACTGAAATCTCTTGCGGCACGAAGGATGTCTCAAGTACTTTCAACAGGGCATTTCTATGCGCTTCAGAACATAACAGCAGCGATAATATGGAGATCTTTGACGGGGTTTGCTGCAGGTGATCTACAATCTTGTAGTCACTTTTGCAGATTATCCTCATGAATTCTTCCACATCTTTGGTTATCGGCTCTTTCTCTTTACTTCCCGAAGATTCCCCCTCAACAACTTTGTTCTTACCCCTGGCAAGCCTTTCTGCTTCAACCTCAGGTGAAGTAAAAATTCTCCCGCTTCGGGTTATGCCGCCCGCTCCCACTACGTTGTCCACGGATCCTGCTGGCGGATCATTCAGGTCAATCTTCTCCCCATTGCAATACACTTCAGCACCATAACTCCACGGGACTGCCCCTGTGCTTTCAAAAGGGACTGGTTTAGCGTTGGTAATAGTAATGGTCGGCCTTTTCGATGATGCCGAAATTGTCACTGATTTGAATGGAATGGTGATCGTAGCAATCTCGCTGCGCTCTTTCTCAGATTCTGTCTCAACAGACTTCTCTCGCCCCGCAGCCCTGTCAAACTGCAAAGTTCCTTCATCAATCAAACTTTGAACTCCCCTCTTCAACTTCTCACAGCCCCCAGGTTGAACCAAACAGCCATCACACTCTTCACTGCAGCCGGGATAGACACCTCCGCTCAACAAGCGCTGCTTTACGAAACTCAAAGGGGTTTTCAGCTCGCTCACTTCTGAAACCAAGTTTAACTCATCATCTACCGTGATTGCATTGGCTCCAGCCCCACCGTGCTTGGGCATTGGCTGCTGCGTGATATTGGGACCTTCCTTCCCGAAGTTAATAGCCGTACTATCAAGCAAGTCCTGTACTTTATGCTTGAAAGCTAAGCAATTTTCAATATTGTGCCCTGGTGCACCCGAATGGAAGTCACAGTGCTCATTAACATCATATCCGACTGGCGGCTGGCCGGTTGGTGGTGCTAAGGTCCTCTTCTCGACTAGCTGCAATTTCAACAAAGTTTGAAGGAGTTCTGCATATGATACCGGCGGTACCTCAAATACTCTCCTCGGTCGTGGGTTCTGAAATCTGCGCTGATTATTATTAGGCTGCTGCTGAGCCTGCTGCTGTGGTTGTTGTCTCTGTTGCTGAGAAGGCCCTGGAATAGTTACACTTGCAACTTGCGACTGCTGACGCCAATTCTGACCTTTATTCTTTCGTCGAGCATTGAATACAGCATTGGTATCACCTTGCCGTTTACCGCCAAACGTCTTCTTGTTACCACCTGCGGAACTAGACTCACCCGCTTGAATTTTACCAATCTTCACCCCGTTTTCAATGCGCTCCCCCATCAGGATCAACTCGGAGAAGGTACCATTGAGAAGTTGAGCAGCCGGTCATAGTACATTCCAGAGAAAGTTCCTATGAACATATCCATCATTTCGCGCTCCACCATTGGAGGGTGTACCCTAGCAGCCAAATCTCGCCATCTCTGGGCGTATTCTTTAAAGCTCTCACTAGACTTCTGAGACATGCTTTGCAACTGAACCCGGTTAGGAGCGAGATCACTATTATATTGATAATGTCGAATAAAAGCCTCTGCCAGCTCTTTCCAACTCCTGATCTGAGTAGGCTCCAAGCTCATGTACCACTCCAGCGATGGCCCTGACAGGCTATCCTGGAAAAAGTGCATTAGCATCTTTTCATCCTCAGAATACGCAGACATGCGCCTGTAAAATGCGCGCACATGCACCCTAGGGCATGTATCCCCTTTGTACTTATCAAACGACGGTGCTTTGAATTTCAGCGGGACCCTCAACCCCGAGACTAACCCCATATTTGACATATCCAGCCCAAGAGCATTCTGGTTGGCCAACCCGTTCACCTTCTCTTCTAGCAATCTCATCCGATGGTTGTCTCCTGCGGGCCTCCCATAGCCTTCGTTCTGACCAGAGAACACATCCTCCTGGCGATCCTCCCAGCGAGGTACTGCATCATATCCACCATAATCGGCATCACGGCCCGGACCCGTTTGGACGTACCTGGGGTCATACCTTAGATTACCCATCTCTTGAGTGTTGTATGCGCCAGTTCCATATCCAAGATTACCATAGCCACCAAACCCAGCCTTGGCGCCAGCCATGCTGCCATATCCCATATTCATACCATTGAAGCCCTGGTTACCATTAATACCATTCATTCCGACATTCTCAACACCCCCATTGAAACCCTGGTTGACATTGCCCACAAATACCCCAGCAGTATCTGCATTGGCATTCACATTACCGGTGTTCCCACCCCCACCTACAGGACCAGTTTCTCCAGCATTCAAACCGGTTACGGGAACAGCGTCAGCACTTTGACGATTCTCAACTCGGGGAGAAGCAGCAATGTTTTCACCCTGCGGTGTCCCGTTGTTTTCAGCCCGTGCGACTATCGGTTGAACCAGATTCTGCAGCTGCTCCTGCCCTTTGGCGATAGTCTCCATGGTTTGCATGAGCATGGCCATCCTGTCACACATCTCTTGCATTTCACTATGCACGTTGTCCATGATCTTCTTCTGGTTAATCCTTGTAGAGTAACGGTGAACCCGCTTTTCTGCAATCCTGAAAATACCTGAAAAATGCGAGGGATAAGATACCTGGATCGCAAACCTGCAATGCAAATATGAGTATGTATGCAAAATGCAATATGTGCCTGTGCATTAGGGATTATCATTCCCCGATTCTAGTGTGAAGGTGCCAGTGCAGTGATAGTGCTAGCAATACAGTGATTGGAGCCGAATCATAGAAAACCTCGTATATTGCAGAGAAATCCAAGAATACAATATCACTGAGAGTATACAATAAGATGGCATGACCTCAACCAACAATCCTGGTGATGGTCAGCACAAATGCAAATAAAGCATACAAGTCAATACATGAAATGATCAAGTACTCCCATGAGCCCGGTACTCTTCTATTAACTTCTTGGTCTCTGGATGACTTGGTCGGGCAAGCAGACCCTCAACAAGCTGGTTTCTTCTCTTGAGAACACGTCGCACGTCACCAGCAGCTTCCTCCCATGCCCCTTCTCCGAAGCGATCTTCTAGCTTCCGCTTCTGAGACACCGCTTCGTTCTTGCCTTCGATGGCTTTGTTCAGTGCTTTCTGGAGGCTGTATCTGGTCATTACCTCTTCTTCACACTTCTCAATTCTAGCCTTCAACTGCTTCTCGAGGTCGGAAATTTGCTGCTTCAATTTATCTTCCCTCTTCTTATTGTTGGTGAGCGTAGCATTCCATGTCTTATTGTAAGAAGAGATCTCTCGGTGAGCGGCGTCGAGTGCTTTCTTTTTGGACTCTAGCATGTCGTGGGAGCTTCTGAACTCTTGCCCCAGACGTTCGCGCTTCTTCTTCTCCTCAGTCAACTCAGCCCCTAGTTTGTTCACTAGTTCGATCTGCTATTGGAAAGAACACACAGCCTTATTCTTTTCACTCCGCATCTGAGCTAGCTCCTTCTCTAACTCTTCATTAATCTTCATCAAGGCTTCCTTTTCCTTCACAACTTGCTCGTAGACCTCCTTAGGAACAGTGGTTGGCTCTTCCACCGGAATATGAACGGGGACCGGAGCAGCTGGAAATGGCATCAATATCTGTCTGGCTCTCTCCTGAATCCAAACTTTGTAGGGTGCATATGCCTGACAGTCATTCTTCCCTAACAACGGTTTCCCTTTTCGGTTAATACGCGTCCAGGCATGCCGAAGCTTGGCTAGTAGCTCTCCACTCAAATCACCGGTGAAGTACAGAGATTCCTGTACTTCTTCCTCCTGAGGCGGGTTCTTCAGCGCGTATCCAAACTGACGGACAAACAGTGATGGGTTGTAGTTGATGCACCCTTTTCTCCCTATCAACGGAACATTAGGATACCCAGCACAACTGCAAATAAGCTCAGACCCCAACAGATCTCGATCAAACCACTCGATGTCTTCAGAAGACAGCCTCATCATACGCTCTGGCCAGTCAGATGTAGTCGCACTATCCACAAAGGGTCCCTTCAGGGGAAGATGGCTCTTAAACCACATGGACAGCAGAGGCACGCAACAAGAGACATTCTTGCCTCTCCTGTTCTCATTCCTGTAGTGCATTGAACGGTAAAAGTCTCCGATCAGTGCAGGTACTGGGTTGCCAGCAGCAAACAGATGAAATGCATCCATATCCACGAAGTTTGGGAAATTGGGAAACAGCACGATCCCGTAAATGCATAGAGCCAAAATAGCGTTAAAGACCACCCAACACCCATTCTTGGCATACTCTTGAGCCTTACCAACCAGAAACTGAAGAGAGAAACCTGGAACCCCTCGCCAAGAAGTCACCAACAACTCAGAAGCATTCATATGCAAGGCTTTGGCTAAATCCTCCAACTTAGGCTCAGCGGCAGAGTGAATAAAGGGGACTGCATTCTGCACTGGCAACTCAGTGAACTCTACATACTCCTCTATGGTAGGCCCCAGAATGAAGTCAGCAAACGTAAAACATCTCAAAGCCGGGTCATAGAATTGCATCAGCGTGTACAGCTCATTCAACTCATCATCAGTGGATCTGCGAACCAAACTCAACAGCCGTCCATAACTCTGCCTGAAACTTCTACGGACATCCTCATCAGCAAGAGAAATCAGGCCCAGGAGTGGAGTAATATCAGGGATAGGTAGCTTGTAGGCAACAGTCATCCTCAAACCAGCCATGATCGATACTCAGAAGTCCAGACACTAGAACCAGGGAATATGCAAATGCACCTGCAGCACAAACACACGTTAATGGGATGCAATGATAATGATTGTGCAGATAATGCAATGCAAGCAACATGCAACAGGGACCAAGTGCTATAGCTGAGCAGCCTGAACCATATCAAAAGTCTCAAATAGACCCTCCAAGACTCATTAACCCTGGTCTCAGATAGACCCAATACAAAGCTCTGACATCGGCCTCTGGTAGACCCAATAACATAACTCCAACTGGTCTCTGATAGACCTCATACCATAACTCAGACTGGTCTATGGTAGACCTCAAATCAGAACTCTGACTGGTCTCTGGTAGACCTCACAAATATCCATAAATACCCCGGATCTCTGATCAAGAAATAACCGGTATCTGAAGGTCTAGTTACCTGCATACCCCAAACCCTCTCACAAGTGGATGTCCTAGTAACTGACAAAGGTATGGCATCCTATGCGGTCGTCGGCGTCACAGACTTTCAGGGTTGATGATACGATTCCCAGAAGGAGTGGCATCATCAAATCCTGAAGAGGCCTCACTTAGCCAACTTCCAAATGATCGGTCCCTAGAGTCGACAATCCAACTAACCAGCAACCCGAGCCACCCAAAGGGCAGGACATGAGGCCAACCAGAAGAACCTCGTCTGAGTGTAGATTTCGCGGGACACTAGGACATGCAAAGCACGTGCGCGCCCACTAATCTCTACTTTAAATCTAGGTGCACTCAAGCCCAGGTCCGGCTTATCTCTCAATCATAGAACACCCGTCACACCCCAACAATACAACAATAATAATAATAATATAATGCTGAAATGTAAATACAGAAATGTAAATCCATACAAAATCCTCGACGGGCAAACAAGCGCTAGGATTGACTCTCTAAAGGGACGTTGGATCCCAAATGCATAAGGAACTATCGCAGTCCTTAGCAGCCAGGGGACGTTGATTCCCCAGCAGAGTCGCCAGCTGGCGCTACTGCGAAAATCGGCGCCGGCTGACAGAAGAGTCGCCACCGTGCGTTATTTATCCCACAGGAGGGAAAGGAAACGCTCGAAGTAAACCTCGCAAAAACGGGGAAAGGTATGGTCATCGCAACCAAAACCTGGATTCAGGAGTCGGTTACGCAAGGGGAAGGTATTAGCACCCCTCACGTCCATCGTACTCGATGGGATCCACGCTCGCTTGGTTTGTACGGATTACACTTCTATCTAAACTAAAGGATGAGGTCTGAAAAGAAAAGAAAACATGACTCGGCAAAGCATCGCACTTTATGCCTACGTATTCCCGTCTGGAACGAGAAATCAGAGTCAACGTAGTTCGCCTAACTACGGGGGAAGGTGGGTGAAGGTTGCTCGCTAGGATATCGCATCCTATGCCTACGTACTTCCACACAGCATGGAAGATCAGAGCAAACGTAGTTCGTGCTACGCACGACACAAGCTGTTCAAGTGTCTTTTATGAAAAATCTCACCTTAAACAAGGGTTTTCTTATTGCAAAAAGGTTGATGTTTGTTCAAATCTTTTGACGGAAGAAATGAATTAATCTCTGTTATAACCTTTATTAATGTTTTTCTGTCGTTTTGAAGGAAGAAGAGATGACACTCTACAAATCCTAGGGTTGAAAAAGGGGAATAAAATCTACCCTAATGTTATCATGCATGGGTTAACACCTAATGTCTATCATGCTCCTCTCTTGCGCAGAGAGAAACAGAGATCCTAAGGGAATAGACGGAAACAGAAACAACAGATATATACAATAAAGCAGTAAAATGCATGGATGCAACAATACAAGCGAGGCAAGGGAGTCCCACTCAACCTCGAACCTAGAAAACAATAGGCAAAAGTGAACAGGATTCACTTTCAACCCAGCAGGCTAAACAGCAAACAATACAGTTCGGGAAATCACACAATACATCAAAATTAAAACAGCAAAAGCTAAACAGCAAAGCAGTCTTCATCAGCATCAGCAACTATCTTCAGGCTTCGAGCAGACATCAGCTATCTACAAGCATCAGACTTTATCTTCAATCTCCCAATGGCTTTTCTTCAAGTCCTAACCTCCAAGCTGAGGAATCAACCACAAGAGTGAACTGGGTGTTAAGCAATTAGTTGACCACCAAGGGTGACAAACATACTACTATCAACACAAGGAATATTTCTCTCAAGAGTTCTATCCCTTAGACATTAGCACCAAGCCTTCCAAAGGAAGGGGGTGAGTGTCTTAGAGAGACTCTGCATCACAAAGAAGGATGGAAGTAATCAAGACCTTCCATGTTTGAGAATCAAGTTGTCTACTCTAGGGCTCTGCCTAACTCCTAGATCCTACAAACTTCAACAGCTGCCAGCAAGAGATACTCTTCATCAACTCTAGAAGTTGGCCTTCAATCTCTGATCCTCAAATGGGCTTCATCATCACAGTCTTCAACTCCCCCCAAATCCCAAACAAACCCAATACCCCACACACAGACAAAACATAACCCTAAAGAGGGCACACCACACAATCAATCAATATAAGCAATATACCAATAGCAGTAGGGGAATCCTAACAATTTCTAAGGGATCTATCCTATACCCATAACCCCTATAGTCCCATACCCCAAAATCAAATCAAAATTCCTAAAAGAATTAAATCTATTTCACCTATGCTCACTTAAAACCCTAATTTTGATCATACTAATCTCCCCTAATAAAATCACCTAAAATTAAATTCTAAAATCATGAATTAAATCCTATACACAAGTTGAAGTCCTATGCTAATCACCCTAAAAAGAATGGATTAAAAATACTAAAGCATCTATTCAAACTAAAATCACCAAATTTGAGTACTAAACTAAACTCATTAAAATGCTATTCACAAGAAAAATGCATGAAAAATATTAAAACAAAATAAAAGGCTATTTTTATTATTTAATATTTCTCTAGACAGAATTATGAACCTATCACAAAAAGAACCAATCAAAAAGAAGCTATTTTCCATTTTTTATGAATTTTTAAAGGTGAGAAAAATATTAAAAGAAAATAAAATCACAAAATATGAAATAAAATGGGGAGGGGGTCTGAATAGCAAGCTCGCCCAGTTATTATCTCAGGTGGGCCATAAAATGGGGGCGTGAATATCATTTTTTGCAAGGCCCAGCGCGCATCAGAAATTCAATTAAAAATATAAAAGAAAATGGACAAACTCTCGGTGCAGAAAGTAACGAATTCAAGTGCATTTCTCATTGGGCTTCCAATTGGGGGTGGGGATAACACGCTGATCCAAGGCCCATGGTGGTACGTTTAGTGAAACGCATCGTTTCACGCTCAGCCATTCCCTCCATTTCTCTCTTCAAATATCAGCCACACGATTAGATGAAAATGTCAAGAATGGGAACCAATCCAACGGTGCATGGCCATCGTCCCCAGATGACATTAGGGTTTGCAGAATATTCTTCTCCATGCAGCCATGTTCAAGTTCTTCGTTCTCTCCCCACAGGCCATGAAATCAAGACTTGTAAAAACCAAAATTAACCTACTAACTCCAAGGAATCCAGCCATACCAATATCACTCCCTGAAACCCCCTAGAATTCCAAACCCGATAGGTGGAAACCCCTGATTCACCAACTGCACACTGCAATGGAACCTCACAATTCTCCAATATAACTATCCTATCTTGTTCATCATGCCACACTGATCTCAGCAAGCCATTACATGCTCATTAATACTCATTATATAACCTATCCTCGATCATCAAAGTCAATGCACCCTGCCATGGAACCTCATAGAATTCTCTCTATTTCTCAGAAATCAATCACCTATGGTCTCTAAGCATGTTGATCCTAACCACTTCATCTAATACTGCCTAGATAAAGAGATGTAGATTGAAATTCATACCTTGAAATTTGATGAAACAGTTGTGAATCTTTGCACTAGAGACCTTGGCAATCCTCTCAAATGATCCTTAGAGTATGGTGAGCTTTCTGTTTGCAACAATTATGATGATGAGTGCTTGGATTCTTGGCTGCAACTCTGGTGCACAATCTTGAATCTTGGACAACAACTCCTTAAACCTCCATTGATGGACCTTGCCTCATGCTCATTCACACTCACAATATACCAAAGATTGAAAATGAAGAACTCTCTTGAACAGAAATGGAAGATTATGATAATTCTCTCACTTTCTTACAATGGAAGCAACCATGAAATTCTCTCTCTTCTCTCCCTCTTTTCACCAACCTCTTGCACCAATGATTCACTCTCAATATATAGATGATGATGGACAAATCTAGAAGGTTTTAGAATGATCTTAGAGGATTCTAGAAAGTGGTGGAAAGTTCATGAAAATCTCACTTAATGATACTTTGAACCATCTCATATCATGCTTGCATCCTTTGTATATTTGTGTCAAAATCTCCTCTCATGAGTTATTGACATGGTGTGTGTGAAAAAACAAGCTCCTTGCCTTGAAAATTCACCTTATGCCAAGTTTTCCATACTTGCCTCATTATGCAAGTAACAAAAATACAAAGCAAGTCCAAAAATTAACCCCTAACTCAAAAAAGTGGCTGAACCAATGTCTCTAAAATTATGTTTGGAATCAATTTGGTATATTGGATGACCCATTTTGGATTTGTAGATCTCTCAAACCAATTTTTTATTTCAACTTTTTCAACTTATATGCCTTTTTTAGGTCATTTTTCACCAACTTTGGTCAAGTCTCATTCCATGCATCTACAAACTTCCATGACTTCTTTTATAGACTTAAAATGGAATTTTGAGCAACTTTGATGTTGTGAAGTTTTTCATTTGAAGCTTCCTTGTATGAGTTTTAGGCATAGGCTAAGAATGACCTGTAATCCTCAGATGACCAAAATACCCTTTGCTTTCCAAGACCATAAGTAGAGTTCCACAAATCATATGAAGGCATACCATACCTTTCTAGAAAGCTAATAAAAAAAGGAACAACTCTCATGTTGGCCAAGAATCCATTTGAAATATCTTTGAAGGTCAAAAGTTGCTTGGAAGACAGACAACTTTCACAGACAAATTTCAGTGCCCTCAGATGACCTGTAACTTGCAAGAGCTATAACTTGAGTTCTATAAATCATATTGATGACTTCCACCACTCAAATTAAATCTATGAAGATACTCTACAAGTTTCATGTGGACCAAGAATTCATATGAAGCTTGTATCTTGAGTTACACTGCCTTGAAGTTTGACCTAAATCAGGGGATTTTACACTGAAACCCTAATTTAGTAACTCCAGTTCTCCTTGACTCCTCTTGATTTTTCTTTAGCACAATACCATATCCATATCCATATAGAAAATAATGAATCCCACATTCTTCAAATGCTCCTTGATGCCCCTTCAAAACACTTCTTTGACCTAGTGTTGACCTGGTGTTGACCCTAGTTGACTGACTTCAACTGAGGCTCTTGCAATCATCCCAATGACTTAGTTCTTCTTCAAAATGATTCTCTAGACTCTTCATAACATCCATACACACCTCATACCCTTGGCTCATAGCTCATACTTCCTCTGATGATCCCCAACTAGCCTCAAGATAGGAGAAAATTCACTGATCAACCTGTCAGCTCTTCAAAGCTCAAATTCTTCCCTGATGACCTGAGTAGACTTGAATATGAATGGAACCCTTGGGTATACCTCTTGAGATAAGAATAGCACTTTGATCCCCTAAATAAGATAGCTTGCTTATGTTATGCAATGCAGATGAATACACTATGTACATGATGACAATGCAAATGATTATGCAATTGAAACATAAACCTAGGTTAGAAAAGGTTGGGCAAATTTTGGGGTGCAACAACCTTAAAAAATGTTTCCAACATACATTATTCTTGCTTCTTCTAGATCAATCAAACAATCTAATGGTAAAAAAGTTGTGAATTCATATGGAACTCTTAATTCAACTGAATTCGACATTGTTGCACAAGCTGAAGCCGATGATTTACAAGTCAGGAAATAAATCTCCCTATGAAAAGAGAATAATTATCTTTATAAAAATCACATTCTGAATGGACTCACAAATAATCTGTATAATTATTACAGTTACTGTGATACTGTAAAATAGATTTGTGAGGCTCTAAAAAAGAAGTATGACACCAAAAAAACTAGATCAAAGAAGTATGTTAGCTCCTACCTAAAGTACCAAATGGTATAAATCAAATGTCCATTGATGCTCAATGTTGTGAACTTCAAAAGATTGCTTATAAGATCATCACAAAAGGTATGTGTTTAGATGAACCACTTCAAATTGGTTTATTATTGACAAATTACCCCTTACTTTGAAAGTTTTTTAAAATTTTGCTTCACCACAAAACAAAAGAATTTTTAATTGAGAATCTGATTATTCACTTTCGAGTTAAAAAAAATCTCAGAGACAAGATCAAAAAGAAAAGTCTTGGTTGTTTCAAATAACAAAAAGAAATTTGGTGTAGTTCTGAAGTCATTTGCAAATGATTAAAGAATTAGAACCGCAATATTGTAAACCAAATTAAGAATGAAAACCCTTCAAGGGCCTCAATTACTCCAATTGATAGGAAACAACTACCACCTTAAAAAATGACACTGATGTTTTCTCTTTGTTCAATTGTGGAAAACTAGTTCATATGATTAAGAAATATAAGATCAGGACCTTGTGTTGTCCCTAATGCACAGATTAACTTGATTGATGATCAATTTATTGCTTTAATAACTCAAACCAATAGGATTGGTGGTTAGACATTGACTCCTCTCATTATGTCTGTTATGATCGTGAAATGTTCAAAACATATACGAATATGAAACTTTCGTTAGAAGTTTCCCACACTACTATTGTTGTCGCTATTGGAGAAGTGGGACATAATCCCACATCTGAAAAGACTTTAATCTTGAAGGAAGTCATGCATACTTCAAAGATTATAAAGAATCTTGTTTCTGGTTTTCTTTTAAAACAGTAGGGTTTAGTCACTCTATTAGGGTAGATTTTTACACAATCACTAAGAATGACATTTTTGTGAAATTGCTATGTTTAAGAGTTTTGTGAATTAAATTAAAATCAAATTTAGTAAGAAGATTAAGAGACTTCGTAGTGGTATGGGAACTAAATATGATTTTAGTTTATTTAATGAATTTTATAAGCAACATGGAATTGCACATGAAACAACTACACCATACTCTACTGAAATGAATGGTGAAGCAGAAAGAAAGAATAGAACTCTTACTGAACTTTTCATTGCAATTATATTGAATTCTAGTGTTGCTCCTCACTAGTAGGGGAAAATTTTATTGGTTGTTTGCTATGTCCTGAATAGAGCTCTCATGTCTAAAAATAAGATCTCTCCTTATGGTATATTGAAGAAAAGACAACAAAACATGTCTTACTTTAGAACTTAGAGATGTCTGGCTTGTGTCAGAATTTTGGATCTGTAGCGAGTTAAACTCGCTAGTAGAGCATATCAATGTGTATTCATTGGTTATGTAACAAACAGTAAGTCATATAGGTGTTATGACCTAAGTTCTAAAGTGATCATATAATTAAATTATGTTGAATTCTATGAAGATAAATTTCCTTTCAAATTGACTAACAGTGGGGTTACTGAATTGAATCACATTCTTGAGATAAGAAACACCCAAAACAATGATGAAGTAGAAACAGAACTTTGACAAAGTAAATGAGTAAGAGTTGCTAAATATTATTGGACCGATTATGCGACTTATATTGTAGAAGAAGATCCAACAAATCTTCAAGAAACCTTTTCATCTCTGGATGCATATTTATAACAAGAAGCTATTAACGATGAGATAAATTCTTTAGAATCTAAAAGGACCTGGCACTTAGTAGACTTGTCTCATGGTTGCAAATCAATCGGTTGTAAATGGGTTTTGAAAAGGAAACTAAAACCTGATGGAACAATCGCTAAGTACAAGGCACACCTTGTAGCCAAAGGTTTTAGACAAAGAGAAAATATAGATTTCTTCGATACTTTTTTCTCCAGTCACTAGAATTACATCTATTAAAGTACTAATTTCAATTTCTTCTATTTATAACTTAATTGTACACCAAATAGATGTTAAACCAACTTTTTTAAACGGTGACTTATAAGAAGAAATCTATATGGACCAATCGGAAAGGTTTGTGATTCATGGGAAAGAAAACAAGGTTTGTAAGTTAGATAAGTCTATGTATGGTCTAAAAAGGTCCTAAGAAATGGCATAATTTTTTTGATAACTTAATGATATTGAATGGGTACAAAGTGAATACAAGTGACAAATACGTTTATTACAAATTTGATATGAAATATGTAACATCCTAAACCGTGAAACTTATATAAAAATATTTAATCGACAATTTAAGGTGTAACTACAACAACCATTCATCAATACATTTGAAAAAAAGCAGTGGAAATTCATAACATAAAAACTTCAATATTAAATTTTGAAAATAAAGTATTAAACTTTAAACCACATAATTCAACATTAACTCAAAACATAGTAAAACGCCCCGTTCACGATCTTACAAGATCATATTGCGATAAACGATAAATGAATGAAGAATAGCTCCAACAAGTCACCTTCCACACACATCAACAACTCTACTACGGATTATCTTCAAGATGTCCATGGTTGACAACATTAAGTAAAAGGGGTGAGAAATCAACTTCGATATAAAAATAGTGTAAAGAATGCAAAGGTATATAAACATACAACATATCATATATTCAATACACAATTAACATCATCACAATCTCACACCCATTCCACAACAATATATATATATATATATATATATATATATATATATATATATATATATATATATATATATATATATATATATATATATATATATATATATATATATATATATATATATATATATATATATATATATATATATATATATATATATATATATATCACGACACGACGTGACATTGTGCATGTGGTACTAACTCAACATTTGGTTCTCTCAAGAACTAGGTCCCCCTTCTGAACCCATGAACCCCCTCCCCTTTTGAGCTTGGGACAAGCTATTAGTCCCCCCTTCTAAACTAGCATACCCGCCTCTTTCAAGACACGACACAATGATGCATGTCAATACAAATCAATGCAACAATAATAACAAGGTTTACAGTCCCCCTTCTGACCATAATCAATATGTACTAACACACAATAGTAATTCCCCCTTCTGAACTACTATCCAACAATCATAACAACAATACATACAAGAATACAAGTAGTCCCCCCCTTCTAAACTATTTATCACCACGTCGACAATATATAATTAATCCTCATATCATCACACATCACAAAACAGCTCATATGCATTCCATACAATTGTTACACAATGTAAACAACAACATTTGAATAATACAATTATCATTATACAACGATAATTCCACCATGATTAACTAAGCTCATAATAATTAATTAAAAACACCAACATAACCAAACAATAATCAATCATTGACCAAATTACAAAACAATATCAAAATTTTAAACCAAAAGCTCGAAATACACAGATTGGGACAAAATCTCCCATTTTGACAGCATGATAGGTAACCTGTCACCAGGGTGACGTCCATCATCCAAGTAAAATTCCAAAGCATCATCTCACTGAAGACCGACTTGAAAAACTAAACCTAGAGACCATGACAGTCTCCCCGTCATAGCGCTGACACCCGTTAGTATCTTAAGGTGCATGACGGTCAACCCATCATATGAATGACGCCCGTCACTTTGCACCATGTTGTAGAAACACGAATTAGCCATGGGATTTCAATTGAAAATCTAATTTTTGGATCCCCACTCATCCCAAAATATTCAGACAAATATACCACATATAATATCATCATTATAACATGCTAAATCACAAAATTACATAATTTTTTTTATCATTCTCATGAAATTCATGTTTATGTTTCAAACCTTCAAAACTTCAACAATGACATATATCATATAGGTATAAACAAAATTACACATACGAATTTAGTCACAAAAATCAGATAATAACACCTTCAATCATCAATTTTCAAATTAGCATACAACAACCTCAATTCATCATAATTTTCACACAATTCCTAAAGAGAGTAAGGGTCCCGCTTCTATCCTTTCATGCAAAACACCAATATAGAAGCACTTTCTCCCCCTTACCTCAGATTCCTAGCAAAAATTCTGAATTTGATTAAGGTTTTGGTTTGAGTTCTTCCCTCTTCAAGCCTTAACCTATTTTTCTCCAAAAACTCAAACTTTACGTACTCCCTCTTAAAAGCTCCACTAACCATTTTTATCTCTAAAAATATAATTTAATCTTTCACTAATTACACTTTGGCGCAACTCCTCTTATAATTCTTACAACTTCCCTTATTTCTTCTTAGTTCCTATATATTTTCCACCCAAAACCTTTTTTCGTATTTATTTTAATTAATTAATTAAAAACAATTATTAATTCTAATTATTTTAATCGTTCTACCCAACCACCAATACTCTCACTATACCCCATCATACACCACATACGCATACAACTCATGATATATTTAATTAAGAGCGCATCACATACTAAATAACTAATTACAAACACAAATAATTTAATTAAATAAATTAATCAAATTTTAGGGTGTTACAAAAGACCTCGGAGAAGCAAGTGTGATTCTTGGAATCAAGACCACTATATCCGAAAAAGGAATTTCTTTAGATCAATCTCATTATATAGAGAAGATCTTAAAGAAATATAACTACTTTGACTGTAAACTCGCTTGCACACCATACAATTCAAGTGTAAAACTGTTTAAAAACATTGGTGATAGTGTCACACAACTGAATTATGTGTAGGGATGACAAAAAAATTTGTACCTCCGGATAAAATCGGTCACGGATATGGGAAAGGTAGCTTAATGGATATACACAGATAAAATAAATGGATATTTAAATATCCGTTTGTTAATGAATATGAATACAAGTTTAATAAAATCCGTGTCCGTGGATATCCATATCCGTTAATAAATTATAAAAATTATTTAAATATTATTAGTTTATTATACCATATCTTTTCATCTTCTAAAAAAATTAGTCTTATTGTTCTTTATTTCTTTTTTTTTTTTTTTTTTTTTTAATTTTCTATGGAAAAAAGCTTTCACATTTCATTCAAATTCTATTAGTCATTCCATGTTTAACTCTTCAATACTTCATACCTCACTTCAACAATTTCACAATCCAACCAACTAGTGTCGTCGTTCCTCTGTTGAACCAGTGTCTCCCTTCCTACTCCTCTGTCATCCGCTCTTCCATCATTACTCACAATCACAATATCTTTTATTTGTTTCGTTAAAAATGAAATGTATGTATATTATGTTTGGATTTAATTATGTTTTGGTGAATAAGAAAAAAATTAACGTGATAAAATTTTATTGTTAAATTAAGAGTGAATTGTATGGATATTATGTAATAACAACTTTTTGTGTCTTTAAAAAAAGTTAAAAATATATTTTTCAAAAACTAATATTTATATAAAAAAATGTTATTCATGGATATCTGTAAATATCCACGAATACAGTAAAACCCGTAGATTATTCGCTTAACGGATAACCGCGTAGATATGAGGCAGATTTGGATACCATATTTATCCAATGGGGCAGATACAGATATCATATTATTCGTTCCCATGGATATCTATTTATATCCCTAATTATGTGAGCATCATTGGCAGTCTTAGGTATGCCACTGATTGTACTAGAATCGACATTGCATATTTCATAGTATTGTTGTGCAGGTTTACTAGCAGACCGAGTAATGAGCATTGGCAAGCTATTGAGCGAGTCATGGTACCTTAAAAGAACCATGAGTCTCGGTTTACATTATCAAATATTTTGTCTTGTACTTGAAGGATACAATGATGCAGATTGGAATACCTTATGAGATGATTCCAAAGTAACTAGTGGCTACACGTTTAGTATAACCGGAGGAGTTGTATCTTGTAAATCAAAGAAACAAACTATCTAAGCTCAGTCCACGATGGAGTCTGAGACGATAACATTAGTGACTGCTAGCGAAGAAGCATGTTGGTTAAGATGTTTGCTATTTGAGATCCCTTTGTGGGAAAAACTATTTCAAAAATAAATAACCATTAGTATAATGGTAAAAGACGTCAAATTAGAAGAAAGCAGAACACTGTTAGAGATTATACCTCTAAAGGAGTTGTAAGAGTATTGGATCATGTAAGCACTGATAAAAATTTAGCCGATTCTTTAACAAGATGATTAGCTAGAGAGAAAGTCTATAATACATCAAAAAAGATGAAAATAATGCCTATAGAGAAATGAGTTTCTCATGATGGTAACCCGGCTTAAATGATTGAAGATTCCAAGAAATAGGTTCAATGGATAATAACATGTTATGAGTAATATGAGATGTTGATGCAAGTATAAATAAGTAAATCATGAATCTTGAAGCAATAAGAGGATGAGATAATAGAAACTCTTTAGATCTATACTCTGTATGAGGGAGTATCTAGGCTACAAGAGTACTCTTTATATATTCACATATGTGATTGTGGAACTTAGGCCGATTTTTATAAAATTTCGAGGTAGAATTCATAGAGCCTTAACTAAACCAGGATACATGTGCAGGGCAATTAAAGCATATGCTATTAGAATACACCTTAAGAAAATATCGTGTGTGAGTTTGATGTCTAAGATAGTGTTCAAAACAATATTGTCACTCTTGTTGAATCAGAATCGTACTTGCTGTACAAAAGTTCAAGTCGTAGACACTTTCGTTTATGCACAATCTTAGAAACGTTTTACGTTACTTATAGGAAAAAAATAAATTCAAGTGAGGGATATTGTTGGAACATGTAAATATTTTTGTCGTACCCCAAATTGTACCCTTAGATTCATTGATTGTTCACACTACCATTTAGGTCATCATCATGCATGACTAATCGTTTAACCAGTTTGTTTCGTTTTGTTTTATAGGTTTACTGCAAAAGACTCAAGGCTTGATGACAATATTCTCTCTAAAATATATCAGAGACTTTCCAAAGAATTTTAGGTTCGGATTCGAGGCAGGGTTATTTGAAAGACATGGTGTATTGGTTGGTGGTGACAATTTCGCGTACTTGGTTTTCAAGAAAAGAGATAAAAGAATGTGTCTTCATCGCATGGATAAAAAATTCATCAGATTAGAATGTGTGGTTTATTGGAGCTGCAATTAATCCAAGATTTAGTCATGGTCGCAACGCTCTAGGCATAATCATGGGATTTCCAGATAGATTTTAAGTTACAGCGCCATATCTCATGGTAGTTTGAAGGAGTGCTACGAATGCAATATTTTTCCAACCAGTTTCAAGATATGCTCGAGTTAGTTTTTCACCATGACAAAGCTTCAAGAATTCATGTTCATGCTAAGATCAAGTTCAAAGACATTATTCCGAATACAAACTCAATATTTGTTAAAACTCTAGAATTCTCATGATAATTAAGATCCAAACACTCAAGATTATAAGGAATTGCAAAATTAAGATCCAAACACTTAGGATTTGAGTCGCCGTACTCATGCTTAGGCGTCCCGCCGTGGACATCCATCCCTTTATCCTAGCCTTAGGATCAGGAGTTCCCGCTAGGATAAAGGGATGAAAATAAAAAAAATACAGCTCGCTAAGCTGAAAACCTGAAAAGGCGGCTTAGGCAAAAATGAGCATCCCGGTGGATTGAAAACCCGAAAGGGAGGTCCAGGCAAAAATTAGGGACAAAGGCATTTCACTGCATCAGATGACGTTGATCATCAAAGAACTTTATTAGAAGATCGAATCCAATCTAACCGCTCTTGTCAGAAGCAGGATTTTGGGTAGTCTTAGTTATTAGGGTCAGTAGAGGTCGTTGGATTCAATGTAACCTTTCCCTATTTGCCAATTTCATTGTATTTTTCCATGGAGCTTTGCCTTTAGCAAGCTACAATTCTTCAATAAAATTAAACCTTTTTCTATTCAATTTTGCCATTTATGCTATCTCTATTTCATTTTGCTATGCAAATTGTTATTTGTTAATAATATTTTTGAAAGTGAAAAGTTTTCAAACTTAAAAACTGTTTTTTTGAAAACGCTTTTGAAAAGAATATAAAGTTGCTTCGACTTGTGGAAATATCGGAAGGACATCTATCTTCATTCTCCAGTAAGTCTCAATGCTGCAGAAGCACTTTTAAACCATTGCCTCAGTGCAAATTCCCAACAAAACATAAGATGACAACACTTTTGGACATATCCGGTAATCTCCAGTGATTTTCAAGACTGCAGAGAATCTCCCTAGTATCTTCCAAGTGATACATGTTATTTGAGGACCCACTCCACAGTGGAATCATCTTTTCCTCACTCAAGTTGCTATACTTTCCTCAGGAAATGTTCCCTAGGGAAGTTGCCATATTTTCCCCAGAAGGTTTCCATATTCTCCCCAAGAAGTCGAGGTACTTTCCCCAGGGAAGTTTGATACTTTTCCCAAGAAGTTGATGTACTTCACCAGGAAGTTGCTACACTTTCTCTAGGAAGCTGCCTAGCTCCACACTTCCCCAATGAAGCGAATATTTATTTTATCTCCGAAAGTTTATAATCCTAAGATGACTCTCCTAATGAACAGGTCCTCTTTGACAAGATTCAGATTCATGATGTCAATCCCTCCAGTGAAGTCATGATATCATATTCCCAAGTGGAATTTTGTTCTCCCCAAAGATTTGGAACTTTGAAGCAAGATTTGGTTCCGCCATCAACATTTCCTATCTCTTGATAGATGTACTTTTGTAGAGTTCGTCGGGTATCCTCGTCTAGATGTTTATTTCATCTCCCGCTTGCTCCTTCTTTTGTCTGTTTTGTCAGCATGAGCATAAGCATACTCATTGCATTTTCATTTATACATACGCATTAGCATCTGCAGGTTTGCTATCCTTGTTGTCTTTTGTCGTTACTTTGGTTGTGGTTACTGCCAAGTAACTGGGTTTGTCCGTTCTCTCCAAGTAGAGTCGTCAACCTTAAGCATAAAATACCTATTATTTTCAATTTCCCCATAGAGTTCAACCCTCGTGGATGATGGTTATTTCAGTTATCTTTTTCCTGCCTGAATAAGATATTTGAGTTCATTTCCTCAATGGAGTCTTGATTGAGTTTCTTTCTAGCTCGATTTTAGATTGGACTTCAGTCCCCGTCGGTCGTCGAACCCACCCGGAAATGCATTTATTTTTCACTATCTATCAAGAAGAGCCTTTTACAACGCCTCATTGATGATAAGTGGCAGTCTCTCTAGAGAAGCTTATCATATTTTTATCATGTTTTGCTCCAAGATAAGTGGCAGTCTCTCCGGAGAAGCTTATCGTTTCATCAGATTACCTACCAGATGAGTGACAGTCTCGCCTGAGAAGCTTATCGTTGCTACCTTTACAGATAAGTGGTAGTCTCATCCAAGAAGCTTATCATTGCACAATTGCTCCCCAATAAGCGGCAATCTTACCCGAGAAGCTTATCATTACCATTTTACAGCACTGATAAGTGGCAGTCTCGCCTGAGAAGTTTATCATATCTCCATTATACCAGCAACAAGTGGCCATCTCCATTGAGAAGCTTGTTTCCAGTACCTTTTTCCTAGATAAGTGGCAGTCTCTCCATAGAAGCTTATCATTTTATTTGTATCCCTAGATAAATGGTAGTCTCCCATGAGAAGCTTATCATTGTTATCCTTTCAGATAAGTGGCAGTCTCTTTATTTGAGAAGCTTATCCAGTTTTTGGTATGTAAGTCCTTTTCAGCGATAAGTGGCAGTCTCTCTCGAGAAGCTTATCAGGGCATTCCCCTATTGAAGTCCAATTACTTTGGCATACAGAAGAGTTTTTACCCTGTATATTTTCTGATGGTTCCTGAAGATCCTGTTCGATCTCTTTGTTTAAGGAATTTCCAGAGCTTGGATGTTATTTTAGCCTGAAGACTCCAACATTTTGTTTACACGATCCTACTGCCATGTGGATCCCGTGTTACCCTTTTATCCAAGAGTGACAGTCGGTCATGCTTGAACCTGCTGAGCCGCTACTCTGGATATCTCCCTAGTGGAGGCCGTCTTGCCGGCGTCATCTCCATTGAGGATATCTTCTTGTTTTTCTTTCTAGAGTGTTAGCTGGTCATGCCTGAACCTGTTGAGCAGTTACTCTGGATTTTCTCCCCAGTGGAGGTCATCTTGTCGGTGCCATCTCCATTGAGGATCTCTTCTTATCTTTCTTTCTAAAGTGACAACTGGTCTTTCCTGAACCCGTTGGTCCATCACTTTAGATTTCCCCAGTTTTGTTCTGTTCCCCAGTGTGTTATCTTCCCTAATGGGTGGTTATTCATTGTGTCTTTCCCCTGTGTCATCGTTTCGTCTGCATCTTTGCATATATCATTCCATCATATGCATCATTTTAGAATTCATAGCATTGTCAGCATTTTAAGTTTCGTTTGTCCATAGCATTGCATATCACTGTGTCTAAGGGAAAATTTTTTGGTTATCTGTATTTAAATACCTTTCACCATGATTTCTCGAGCCTTCGTTGCTCAAATCATCCGGTAAAGTTATTTAAATAAGGGCAACTATCGTACCCCAAATTTTACCCTTAGATTCAATGATCGTTTGCACTACCATCTAGGTCACCATCATGCATGATTAACCATTTAACCAGTTTGTTTTGTTTTATAGGTTTGCTGTAAAAGACTCAAGGCCTGATGACAAAATTCTCTCCAAAATATATCAGAGACTTTCCAAAGAAGTTTAGGTTCGGATTCGAGGCAAGGTTATTTGAAAGACATGGTGTATTGGTTGGTTATGACAAGTTCGCGTACTAGGTTTTTAAGAAAAGAGATAAAAGAATGTGTCTTCATCGCACAGATAAAAAATTCATCAGATTAGAATGTGTGGTTTATTGGAGCTGCAATTAATCCAAGATTTAGTCATGGTCACAATGCTCTAGGCATAATCATGGGATTTCCAGATAGATTTTAAGTTACGGCGCCATATCTCATGGTAGTTTCAAGGAGTGCTACGAATGCAATATTTTTCCAACCAGTTTCAAGATATGCTCGAGTTAGTTTTTCACCATGACAAAGCTTCAAGAATTCATGTTCGTGCTAAGATCAAGTTCAAAGACGTTATTCTGAATACAAACTCAATATTTGTTAAAACTCTAGAAATCTCATGGTAATTAAGATCCAAACACTCAAGTTTATAAGGAATTGCAAAATCAAAGTGATGAGAAGTTCTTTTAAGTCAAAAATTCGAAGGATTGGGATAATATTTGCTTCATGGCTTAAACTCAAGAAATTCAAGGAATTTATTATGGAATTTCAAGAATTACAAACATGTTCAAGGTTACATTTTGTTACAAGTTCTAAATTTAAAGTCCTAAATCCTAGTTCTATCTTCAAGGTTTCATCGTCAAGCTCCATACTTACTATATTCAACAAAACCTGCAAAACAACGAAAAACAGCGAGGGACATCAATTTTAATTTGTAAACCCTCAGATTAAAAAAATCATCATCGGGTGATTCGGAAGGGCAGCAAGGAATTGCTACCAAACTTCCGTTTTTTTTTCCAACGGCAACCAAGCAAGTCAAGGCAATAATCAATTCTTAGTCCATGAAAGAAGAAGTTAAAAAAATAGAAAAACGATTTTTCTGTCCAAACACAGCACACAACCTCCTTTTTCCAACAAGTGACAGCAAAGCATCAAACAACCAAGACTTTCCATCAATGAGCCAACAATTCCGAAAATGGAAGAAAAATCCAACGACATCAGCAATAAACAAAAATCTGGAAAATATCATCACCGTCATTAAGATTCCAAAAATTGAAGAAATAGCAACAAGATCAAATCCGGAAACAAACAGAATATCATCACCATCTATATCCCAAATCCGAAAGCGGAATGAAGCAAACATGTTCAAATAAAAAAAAAAGAGTTAATCCTCCAAATTGCTTATAAGAAAATCTGACTATAAGAAGAGTTCGAGGAACATCAAACGAAAAGGGGGAAAGCCAGACGGAAAAATCATCAAAAAAAAAACCTCATAACAAAAATCCAAATCACGAAAAAGTATAAGAGGGGACGAATCACAGATCAAAGAGGACTCAGAAAGTTTTCATCATAGTCCTCTTTGTGTTTACGCAAAACCCAACACCACCAAAATCATCACAAACCTCACGAATCAATCGTAAAGCTCAGAGGGCTCAGAATCGAAGATTCATCATCGCCCAAACAACAAAAATGCCAACAAACCAAACTGAACAACATCAACAACAAAACCGTAAGTTTTTTGCCTTAACATTTTCTTCCTTTTTTTTCAAAATCGCGGCCAAGAATGAGAGAGGAAGAAACTAGAAGAAGAAGAGAGAGTCACCATGAAAGGGAGAGGAAGAGAGAAATCAGGAAAATCAGAGAGAGAGAGAGAGAGAGAGAGAGAGAGAGAGAGAGAGAGAGAAGAGGGACATGGGCGCCGTTTTGGTGCTGAGAGGCTAGGGTTTCGATTGAAACCCCTCTCCCCTTTTTCTTGTGATCCAACCGGGTTGGGTCCTAGGGGTTATGACCCAGGCCCAACCCACTTCTTTTTACCTTTTTTATTATTTTATTTAGTTTTATTTTATTTAGATTTTTTATGTAATATTATAATCAATAATGAATACTAACCTAACAACTAACGTAACACTAACTAATTTAATTTCAAAAATCTAAAAAATATAGAATAAATAAAAAACGATTTTTTATTAAAAAAAATAACAAAAAATATTATTTTTAAAATTTCACATTAACTTATTTTCTCTATTTATAATTAAAAAAAATACAAAAATTGTTTAATTTAGTTTTTATTTAAAACTCATTTCCTTTTAATAATTAAAAAAAAATCTAAGAACTTTTTCTAATTTTCCATTAAACTAATTAATTTGACTTAAATAACTTAGAACCTTTTTTTAATCCATTCTTAACCCATGTTTCTTAAAAATAAATAAAACACTTTTTTTAGTTTAAGATTAACCATTATTTAATTTTAACTTTTTATTTAATTACAAAATTTTCAACAAAAAAAAAACAATTAACCATTCATTTTCTAACTGCTAAGCCAATTACAATTTCATCGCTTAATTCCAACTTAACCATATTCTCATTGCTATCATCGCTTGTATTTATCTCATGCTTATCAATTATCATCATCTGCTTATCAATCATTATCACTGCTTTAATTTTCTGCATTACCGTTGTTTCCCCTCCGAAGGAAAGGTTATCCCGTTTGACCGCCTGTCAATGCCTTCACCCTCACTCCATCCTAACCTTAGGATCCGAGTTGCCATACTCGTGCTTAGGCGTCCCGCCGTGGACACACCTTCACCTTTTCCCAGCCTTAGGTTTCGAGTCGCCGTACTCGTGCTTAGGCGTCCCGCCGTGGACATCCATCCCTTTATCCTAACCTTAGGATCATGAGTCGCCGCACTCTATGTAAGTTCCCGCCGTAGAATACTTACGTATCCTTTTCAACTCAACTTTCAACGTAGAATAGGAGTCGCCGCACTCCACGTAAGCGCTTCCATATGAACGTTTACTTCCCCCCTGAACCTTGACCACAATCAAGAAGTTCCTCTTCCTCTTTTTGTGAGGGGAACTACGATTACTCTGATTCCATCCCCTACCTCGGATGTGTAGGCACAAGATGCGAGTCTTAGCGAGTAAACTTAGGACTAACCCTTTAGGTCCTTCTCTTTACCCTTTAACCCTTAGCATTACCTTAAGCAGATAACCATTAGCAATAACACATTTTAAACAAGAGGTTCTGTAGAGTACTACAGAAGTTTAGGATGCTAATACCTTCCCTAAGCTTAACCAACCCCCGAACCCTAGATCTCTCTCCGCATTGTGTTTACGATGCAAAATAGGTTTTTCTTTTCTTTAACCTTTCCTTCGGATAAATCAAAGACCGGTTGTGAATCAAGATTGTGATTCAAATTAATCAATAATTTGATATCCTATTCTCACCGCAACAATTCTAATATGATAAATTTGAAGAAAAAATGTATAATTCCCACATTGTTAGAAAATTTTGTATGTTTGTGTGTTAAGTGAGAAAATTCCTTAAGTCTCACATCTCTTAGTTTTCATTCCTTGATTAGCTTCCTCTATATAAGGAATTAACATATTTAAATACAAAACACACAAAAGACTTGCTTTAAGTTTTTTTCTTTTTCACTCTCATAATTATGTGTCTTTTGAATTGTCGAAGAGCTAACTTTTCACCATTTTTTCTACGAGTTGAAATTTTCAAATACTTTCTTGAAATCTACTTAGAGAATTATTTTAATTTCTCCTTATTTGATTTGAGAAATTATTTAAAAAAAATTAATTTTCTTTGGAAAATTAATTGAACTTCTCTTTAATTGAAAAATTATTTTGAGAGGTCAAATCATCATTATTGAATTTTGTTTTCGGGAGAATAACCGAATTTCTCCTTAATTGAGAAATTATTTTGAGGGGTCAAATGATCATTATTGAATATTTTTTTGAGAATTAATTGAATTTCTCCTTAAGAAATTATTTTGAGGGGTCAAATGATCATTATTAAAAAAAAATTTAGAATTATTTGAATTTCTCGAAAAATTATTACGAATGAAGAGTGATATTTATACCATATTTATTTGATTTTTGAATCATCTAAATGTATGTTTTTAGATCGATTATCCACATAACAAATAACAATTATATAATATAGAATTGAGTTGTTTTATCTTAAAGACAATGTAATTGAGTAAGTGTTTTGCATATCTTTAAACCACGTCGTTTTGACCTAGTCCACAATTTGAGCAAATAATTTCTTCCATTACAAAAGTTTTTCAAAATCGTAAACCAATACCTAATGTATCAACCTCTGTTAATTTGCTTTTAATCAATAGAGAAAATTACAATATCCACCATAAATTCCAGTGAGGAACCTGAAATAAGGTGATCAACCTAACCATATAATTATTCCTAATTGAACCGGACTCCGGGAGCTCAATATTTTCAAATGAAGTGACATGGTTTAAGTATTCAATACATTTGTTTATTGTTGATGGTATGTGATTTTCTCCAACTCATATTTCAGTCTACAAATGCTCTATGCATGCTGATCATGTGTCGAGCGTTGAACCTCCTCCTGTCTATTAATGAATACACTTGTTTTACCATAAGGGTTCTTGAAGGACACCTTAGTACATTATAATCCGTAAAACTCATCGGAAAAATATAACATTACTTCATCCTCCAAATCTGAAGACAAGAAAAAGAAAAATGAAATTCCAAGTTCCCATTCATATCCTCCTTGTCTCTTTTCCAGCACAAGGACACATAAATCCTCTTCTCAGACTAGCAAAGTCTCTTGCTGCAAAGGGTATCTCTGTCATTTTCACCACAACACGGAGAGCTGGCAAAACCATGCAAACCGCTAACAACATCACAATTGGTGATTGGTGATGCCTCTCTCACTTTCCAATTCTTTGACGATGGTTTACCAGATAATGACTCTAATCTTCTTGCTCACCCCGAACAAGTTGAGCTTGTTGGGAGGAAGTTCGTTTCTCAAATGATCAACAATCATGCTGATTCAAACAAACCAATCTCATGTATCATATATAACTCTTTTTTTCCATGGGTTTCTGATGTAGCTGTTGAACATAATATTCCTTCTGCTTTATTATGGACTAATTCCAGTGCTGTTTTCACCGTTTGTTATAACTATGTCCATAAATTGGTACCTTTCCCTACGCATGAAGAACCTTATACTGACGTCGAATTGCCTTTTCTAGCTCTCAAATACAATGAAATCCCAGATTTTATACACCCTTTCTTTGCATATCCATCGCTAGGGAAACTCATTTCAGAACCACTTAATTACTTGTCTAAAGTTTTTTGTGTCTTTGTTGATACCTATGAAGAACTAGAGCATGAATTTATCGAATATATTTCGAAAAATTCAGTTCCCATTAGACCCATTGGTCCTCTTTTCAAAAATCCAGCAATAAAAGGTGCAACTAATATTCACTCTGATGATTGCGAAATTATAGAGTGGCTAAACAGAAAGCCAAGAGGTTCTGTGGTTTACGTATCTTTTGGGACTGTTGTGAACCATACTCAAGAACAGGTGAATGAAATTGCATATGGGATATTGAATTCTCAGGTACCGTTTTTGTGGGCGATAAAGCAGCATGATGATTTACCTGATGATTTCTTGGAGGAAACATGTGGGATAGGAAAAGTTGTGAAGTGGTGTTCACAAGATGAAGTGCTTGCTCATCCTTCAGTGGGATGTTTCATCACACATTGTGGTTGGAATTCATCCATGGAAGCACTTGCTTCGGGAGTTCCGGTGTTGACGTTTCCGGTATGGGGTGATCAACTTACAAATGCAAAGTTTTTGGTTGATGTTTTTGGGATAGGGATTAGATTGGGGTGTGGTGATAAGAAATTGGTGAAAAGAGATGAGGTTAAGAAGCGCTTATTGGAAGCAATGGCAGGGGGGAAATCTGAGGAGTTGAAGCAAAATGCAGGCAAGTGGAAGAAGATGGCGGAGAATGCGGTGGCCGCTGGTGGATCCTCTGACCGACATATTGATGCATTTATCGAAGACATTAAGAAACATGCATGTTGTTAAATGTTTAATTTCACTGTCCTTATTAATAGGTTCTAATAAATACGAGCATGTGTCTTCTTTTAGACGCGGTTAAGAATTATTAAATGTTGGACATGAATGTATTGATAAAGGTGAATTTTTATTTATGAATCTCAAAAAATTGGGTAGAATTATTTATAGAATAAATTAAAGGAAATTGTATTGAAAATTTACGAAATTTTAACTAGGGATGGCAACGGGGCGGGTCGGGGGCGGGTTTAACTATACCCGCACCCGCACCCGCCTCCATGTAACAGACCCGCCCCCGCCCCCAAATCCAATCGGGGGTGAAAATTTACCACCCAGACCCGCCCCCAGTAGAAAACGGGTGCACCCGCACCCGCCCCGCCCCCACCCGCAAAATATTATTATTTTTTTAATTATAATAAAAATTAGTAATTTAATTAAAAAAATTGATTATTTTAATAAATAAATTAATTATTTAATTAAAATTTTAATTAATAAATGAATATTAACTTGATTAATTTTATTATTTTAATTGCAATAAGAATATTAATAACTTAATTAAAAGTATAATTAATAAATAAATACTAAAATAAATAAAATAAAGAAATCAAAATAAAATATATTATTTGGGGCGGGGCGGGGGCGGGGGCGGGCGGGTCTTAGTGTCTACCCGCACCCGCACCCGCACCCGTAGTTAAGAACCGGGTTTCACCCGCACCCGCACCCGCACCCAATTAAATCGGATTTTCCCCGTTAATTTCGGGGCGGGCCCGGGCGGGTGTGGGCGGGCCCGGGTTTGTTTGCCATCCCTAATTTTAACTATTAAATAAATAATTAAAATATAATAAAATGATAAGATATTAGTTGATTGGGTGAAGATATATTATTTAACTTTTTAAAGTGGATAGAGAAGTTGTCCCATAGATAAATAGAATGGTTAGTGTGAGATTCTTAAAAAAATTTAAAAAATTAATTTCAATGTCTTTGTCTATGCACACTTATTCTATAGAGATATAATATAATTTAAATTGTGTGGTCAAGTTTAAGTCTAAAGTTAATTAGTGTTTAGGATTTGTTATATTTATTAATTATTTTCACAATTTTACAATAAGTGATCCATCTACCATATAAGAAAATGAATGGCTCTGAAAATTACTCAAAAGTCCTTCTGACTCCACATTAAGTCACGTGGTTGCATGAAAAACTTCCATTTGTTTCTCCTTTCACCACTTTCCATTACTTTCTCCTTTGAAAATCACTTTCTTTACCCATTATTTAAATATTATATTAAAATACTATATTTTAAATGTTACTTTAGCAATGCAGAAAAATTTGCAATTAATGTCGTTCAGAATACCACATTTTTCTTACTTTCGCGGCATACATATTCTTTCAAATCAATTGTCTCTTCTCTCCATGGAGTTTAAACATTTTCATTTTTCATTGCATCTAATCCTTCCACCATCACACTACTTTCTCCGTCGTTCTCACTCAATTTGTTGGCTTCCAAAAAGAAACTTCTCCGTTTTCAATATCTGGTTCGCTGTGGAAGATGGCCCGACCGTTAGAAAAAATAGCCGACATAAAAAAAAGGAACTGTGGAAGGTTGTTGTGAGGATACACCACAAATGGTCTATTGTTTCCAACAACAAACAGCAGATGGAGTTGATAGTGGTCGTTTCACAAGTATGTTTCAGATCGATCCATTTTATGTAGGTTTGTGTAAATGTTTTTCTTATTCCACTGATAGACTGAGTGCTTGTCATATTTATGCATTTCAACATATGTTTGTTGGGTTTTGATTTTTTTTTGCCTGTGAGTTGTTAGCCCATGTGTTTGTATCATGTTTTTATTCATTTGTTACAAAGTTGCCCTTTTATTTTTTTGCATCATGTTACTTGTTAAACCAAATTTAATAAATTTTGTTTACCTTCCCAGGGTGATGATATTCACGTTGTTGTTCCAACAATGCTGGTGGATATTTTCAGTGACAAACTAATTGTAGGCCACACCTACACGATATCAAACTTCAAGATTCATGCGAATGATATTGTATTCAAACCCTCAAGCCACAGGTATATGGTGAAGTTCATCGGAGGGACGTCTGTTAATGACGTGGACAAACATGAAATCCCAGCAAAATCGGCTAATTTCACAAGTTTTTCAGACATCATGACTGGCCAGTATAGAAAGGATTTGTTGTTAGGTGAGCCTTGAATTTTATATTAATATATGTGGCGAACTCTTGCAAGCGCATTAAGATCTAAGCAAGACATGTGTCTAACTGTTGCAACAAGCGGAATAACTTCTCTTTTATTGCTTGGTGGTCGAACCGCACATTCTAAGTTCAAGATTTCAGTCCCAACACTGGAAAATTTCACTTGCAAAATTGACTACGAAGATGACACTGCATAGCTTTTAAGGCAGACAAAACTCATCATTTGGGATGAGGCACCCATGGCACACAAACATGCTTTTAAAGCACTTGACAAAATGTTGAAGGATGTCATGAGTTCCTATGGCACTTCAGAAGTCGTGTTTGATGGGAAGGTAATTGTATGGTGATTTTAGACAGATTTTGTCGATTGTTCCTAGAGGTAGTCGGTCAGATATTGTCCACTCTACCATAAATGCTTCGTATATATGACACTCTATTCAAGTAATGACTTTAACAAAGAACATACGACTGCATTGTGGTCCAACTGATCACGAAAAAAAAAAAAGAAATTGTAGACTTCTCCCATTGGATTTTGCAAATAGGTGAAAGAAAAGTTTCAGAACCTAACGATGGTTTTGCCAATATAAAAATACCACTTGAACTTTTAATAACGGACTTCGACGACCCAATTGTCGCAATTGTGAATAATACATACCCTGATTTTGTTCAAAATTATCATTCAATAGATTATCTCAAGAGTCGAGCTATCCTCGCATCAACATTGGAAATTGTTGATCAAATTAATGATCATGTCCTTGGTTTGATGCCAAGTAATCATATGCTTTCATTTCTATTTCACTGAATATTATTTTTTTCATGTTTCCTTAGTGATTTTTAGTTTTTTCTTTGTTAGGTGATATAAGAGAATATTACAGCTCCAACACAGTAAATCAGTCTGAAATTTATGATGTTAATGTAGTTGACATTTTGACACCAGAGTTTCTTAGTTCGTTAAGGACTTCGGGCTTGCCCAATCATCATATTAAGTTAAAGGTTGGTACACCTGTCATGCTTATGCAGAACATTGATCAAGCTGGCGGTTTATGTAATGACACACGGCTAATCATAACAAAGTTGGAAAATCATGTTCTTTAGGCATCAACAATGGGAGGAAAATGTTGCGGAAAATTGGTTTACATTCCACGAATGGATATGTCACCTTCCCAATCACTGTGGCCATTCAAACTTAATCGCCGATAGTTTCCAATTATTGTGTCATATGCAATGATGATTATCAAATCGCAAGGACAATATTTGGATACCGTTGGGCTTTACCTCCCAAGAGATGTTTTCACTCACGGACAAATCTATGTTGCATTGTCAAGGGTCACGACCAAAAAAGGAATAAAAATTTTGATTCATGATGAGAAAGACAATCTAAAAACTACAACAATAAATGTTGTGTACAAAGAAATTTTCAACAACATTTAAAAGTCCTGTAATAACAGTGAGTTAATACTCTTTGAAATAGAAATTCTTCAACACACACATATACATTTTTTCTTCATCATTCTAATGCTCATAAATGGTTTACTACCTCACTTGTGGTGCCAAACTATTTCTTATTTTGTGTCACGACGGTACTGTGTTTAGTAATATGTCTAACAAGTTAATTGTTATTGTCTTATTACATTTTATTCTTTGGTGGGAGTTTTTCCATTAATGTAGCAGACCAATTTTTTTTTTACATCTCTCTAATTTATACTCTTTTTTGAACAACATTTATGTTATTTTGGTTTGTTGTCTTTACCTGATTCAATTATGTTGTATTAAAAACAACATTCTTAACTCGTATACCATCAAAAGTAAGGCATATTAAATTTTGTTAACTCCAATATGATACGGTCTTCCAACATTATATTGCATAAATGGAAATGTATGCACATGACATCTTTTGTTGAAGGAATTAACATCCAATCTGAATTGAATTATGTCACCTGATTTAAAATCATTAGACATACAAAACTCATCCCATTCATATCCTAATTTGGTGCGATGGGGGTCATCATTGTTCATAACTATCATCTCTTTTGTATTTCCATTGTCACCACACAACGTCACATGCTCGTACTCATAGTCTCGCAACATTGTTGCAAAATCAACCTGTAGTTTCTATAATACAAAAACGATTATTGCTTTTCATAAAATAGCTATAATTATGTTTATATTACATGCATATATAATATAGAACAATACTCAACTAATTTTGGTAAGGATACATTGATGGGAGTCAAAGTAATGGAAATACAAATATTTGTTTGTCGTACAGATATCTACTGTGAAAACGCAGTAAGTCTTGCAATTTCAACACCTCCTTAAGCCCACTTATTCCAAAATTATTATTACCATAATAACCAATTCAACTACAACTTCACTTAGTAGACTATAATAGGCTTCCATGTTCGGCCAACCACTTATTATCATAGGAAGATCTGCATGTTTGTTATATACTAATTCATGGTGGACACCTTGGTTATTCAAAATCATCCAACTTTTTTTAATTTCTGCTTCATACTCTTTAACAAAGGAATCAAAAAATTTTGGGAATGGCTGCAATTTTAGTTCACATTAAACAGAATACAATATGACTTTATAAAACATTAACACCATACCAAAAAACCATTTTATTACGAAATCCTATACAACATACCTGTGTTGATAGTTTCGCAATCGCAAATGAACCAACTAAAGATGAGTGTTTTAGAATTCCAACTTTCTTCATCTCTGGGTTTTTAATACTATATTAACAAAGTTCTCACTTCTCACTTTTTTTCCTCCTTCCAACCTCATGCTCATTACTTGTCTAAGTGCAAATTATTTATATATAAACTTTCCACAACCCAACAACTTTCAATCACGTGCAAACAGTATGAGTGCTTTTTTGGTCCCCACTACCTTTCACTATTGTTAAATGGAGAATCTTTTTACTTTATTTTGCTTCACGTGTGAATAGATACTACTTAATAATTTGATTGTTTCATGTATTGGTAATGTTTTATTCTTTTTTTTTTGTACATTGTCTTTTTTGTTCCATCCATGCAATGGTTCCATCAACATTTGTTTTATTCAGATTCATTATGATACATTTTGTACTCCTCTTAAATTACCTAAACAATGCATCGTATTTTCTTAAACTCATGTGACAGCAACAATATTCCAACATTTTACGTTCATGCAGAATTCACACATAAATCTGTATGCTCTGCAAATTACTTTTATTATTTTACCTTATGCGCATATCAAAATACATTTTAAGCAAAATGTCTCCTTACGGGAACATAACCCTTTCCTCATGAAAAGTTTACGTAATAACCCAATGTCATTAAAATATACTACAAGGCTTCATATCAAATTTTACATTAACCACTTACTATTTCAATAATAAGATCTTAACATATCACAAAATATCTTATGTAAAGATCAATAATTTACAATACTTGCAACTAGCTCTTGTAACATAACCAACACAAACATTATCTAATGAGTTACACACATTACATCATTCATATTACAATAACAAAAGTGTAGCATCCATTAACAACACAACAAAATACATTTGATAACCATTCAACATCAAACCACTTCCTAATTCAATATCAAACAACCAACGTTGAATAAAGCAACATATGATCCACCACTTTCACCCGCGCCTGACGCTCACATAAATCCTTTTGTTACGGGGATAGCGAATTGAAAATCCAACCATGTATCCTCTTTTCAGGCATTTCTTCCTCGCATAATCGTACCAACCATGGCCAACAAACATTTCAACACAATATTTTCTCTATGAATTATGAAGTTCACAATCATATGTCTCCATCGTATTATAATTCGTCAACTTTATAGTACTAATTCCACTTAGTCTGCAAGTCTTAATAACACGTTGCGGGATTTGCTGTGAACATAAATCATGGGGTAGATATATGTATTAACATCTTTATATTTTTATGCATTTAATATGTTACACACATGACAACAATATATAGAAAATAATATTAAACTTACAAGGATGTTATTCTTTTCCAGATTTGGATCTTTAATCTCCTTCGTCTATACACAGTAACTTCTTTCCCAATTTTCAACATCTATTTCACTGAAACCATCTTCGTTGCTTTCTTCATCACATCTGAATTTAAAATACATCAAATAAAATACATTGAATATGTCTTTTACTATTCTAAAACAAGCCTTCAAACTTCCTAACAATTAAAATAATGCATGTCATTATTGAGCTATGTATTCATAATAACAACGTTCTACTAATTAACCAGGTTTAACGACTTACCTCTCATCATCTGAAGAGATGTCAATGTGAGAAGGTGCACCAACTTCCCAACTTTACCGCTTCATTTTATCACCATTCACTGTGTTGTCGTTGGTAGCTTTGTCTACTCCATCTACTGATATGTTCACTTCACCAACACTTTTTTCATTCTAGGTGTTACAAACATTCTCATACTCAAGATATAGGTCATCTAACCTCCTTGTTCTCCAAGCATGTTCGTTTTCAATGGCAGCAATCAAACTACAAGTTTATATGTATTACACGCACTCACTTTAACAACAAATATTATTATGTAAGATATTTTAAATGCAAAAGAAGCATGATGGTTTTCAACGATGGCAATCAAACTACAAGTTTAATTGTAGTACAAACACTCACTTTAACAACAAATATTATTATAGAAGAGATTCTAAAAGAAAAAGAAACATATCATACCTTCCCCTTACAGTTTCGGATGAAGAGTTGTCTTTGTGGGAAGCCATAGATAGCATGCAAATGAGAAGTGGACTATGCAAACAAAACAATAAAGAATTCCAAAGGAGTAAATTGCTTACACGAAAGAAATAAGTTATGTTAATTTTTTTTCCTATTTCTGACCTAACCAAACTATTCGCATTCCTCATGATGCCTCCCCTATATTACTAAGCCTTAGGTTACTATGTATGAATAATCATGACACCATTTGCTATCAACCTACCCTATATTAAACTATCATCATAACATCTATTCAATTACTACCTATTAAACATTTTAATCCTACACTCTAACCAACATGTTTTACTAATACTAAATTATTGCAAAATTCATATTTTTTGCTATCCTATTTGGTTTTATAACAATCCATATACTTTATTTAAGGTGGGAATACATGTGTCTTTTTTCAAATTTTATTCACTAATTCACCATTATAATCTTTATTTTATTGTTATAATAATTTTTTTATTCTCATTTTTTCGATTATTACACATACTTTGTGCACAATGCATTTTTTTTTACTATCCAAAAATTACAAGTTATTTAATTTTTTCAATATTTTTAGAGTTAATAATTATTCAATATCTTTTTCTTTCATGTCTCATCTATCAATTTACTCTTACACCTATCTTGCTTCTACTTTCTCCCATCTTTCACTTTTAAAATCTTTTTTTCAACTTTTTTTAACTACTACATCTTTGTTTCCTCCACCAAATGGTCCTCCTATTTTAGATCCAAATCAAAATATATATGAATTCACTTTTTCTGATTAAACTTTTATCTATCCAAATACATACTCATGTTAACAAATAACTTTCTAACAAATAACAATACAATATTAAATTAACACAATTAAATTTCTTAAACATACATACGAAATACATTACTATTGCATCTTCATTATAATTAAACATAATATTACAATAAATTATACATTTCACTTTACTCATAATTCATACCCTAGACGACTTCCATTTCTATTTCAAAATAATAATTCTAAATCATTTTCTACATACACAACATATTCCCCATACGCACAACATACTACCCATACGCAATTTCAGACAATATTACTTCCCCAGACGCACAACATATTACACATACGTTGTTTCATACTAAACTTATTTACAAATTCATGATCATATACACTTTCCCCACTTTCATCAGTAATTTGCTCTACATTACAAATCAACTTTTGACGAGGTAGGATAGACACAAGAATTCTTGTCCTCGGAGGCTTGACAACATTAAAACCCATTGTATCTCCTGTTTTTAGACATCTCTGTCGCTTGCGCGAAAATAAGGTGCCGGCATGACATAAGAGTCGCCACCTTTCGTTATTTATCCCTCAGAGCGGGAAAGGAAACGATCGGAAAAACCTGACGAAAAAGGGTAAGACAAGGTCATCGCAACCATTGTCTGGGTTCGGGAGTCGGTTACGCAAGGGGAAGGTATTAGCACCCCTCACGTCCGTCGTACTCGACGGGATCCTCGCTTGTTTGTTTACTTGGACGGGTTGGTTATAATCTATCTACCTATCAAGGCTGGCTGAAAAAGAAAAGAAAAATGACTCGGCAAAGCGTCGCGCTTTATGCCTACGTATTCTCATCTGAGAATGAGAAATCAGAGTCTACGTAGTTCGGCTAACTACGGGTTAAGGTTGGGGAAGGTTGCTCGCTAGGATATCGCATCCTATGCCTACGTACTTTCATCTGGTATGAAAGATCAGAGCAAACGTAGTTCGGCTAACTACGAGATAAAAGGCTCAACTAGGAGGGAGACTATCAAGTCCTACTGTTGTCATGCCATGGATTCATCCTATGGTTGAGGTTTGAACAGGGAACTCCTAGACGTTGTCATGCATAGGTTTCAACCTAAAAGTCTATCATCAAATCCTCATCAAAGGAAATGAGAGTCCTAAGGGATCATGTCAATGATACACAGAAACAGACAAAAACATCAGTTTTAACAGTAAAATGCATGCAATGCAAGTGAGGGAGGAAATGTGTGTGGGGCTTCAGCCTCCACAAGCTCATCTCAACCTCAAGCCAGTCATGAAATAACAGCAATCATACTGAAGATAATCAACAGGCTATCAAGCAATGAACAGATAAAGAAGGGAAGTACCATCAGGTAAACAAAACACACATGCTTGGGAAAGAAAGAATCCACTCTCTAATCCTAACCCTAATCACAGAATCTGAACAAATCTAAGCACAGCCCTCAAGCAAAAACCCTGAACAAGAGAAATCAATCCCAGTCTTCAAGCTTCAGAACAAGCTTACCAAAGAAAGGGAGCTAAGTAAGCAGTCTCATAGTGTCTTCCTCAGGAAAGCACTAGGAGGTGTATACTCAGGAGTCATACCCTATGTGGCTCAACCACTGTGATTAGTTTACATTCCTCCTCAGGAGAAATTAAACTCACAAGCAGGCTCCAACATCACTGGATATTTAGGAAATCCTATCTGAACTAGTGGGACTAAATGAATAGACCCATAGGACCTTCCTCAGGAAAGTACTAGGAGGCTTCCACTTAGGAGTTGTATCCCATGTGGCTCAACAACAGGTGATCAGTTTACATTCCTCCTCAGGAGAAATTAAACTCACAAGTTGGCTCCAACATCATTGGATACTTGAGAAATCCTAGACAAACTAAGGGAACTAAGTGAATAGACCCATAGGACCTTCCTCAGGAAAGTACTAGGAGGCTTCCACTTAGGAGTTGTATCCCATGTGGCTCAACAACATGTGATCAGTTTACATTCCTCCTCAGGAGAAATTAAACTCACAAGTTGGCTCCAACATCATTGGATACTTAAGAAAGAGGTGAGAAGAAAGAATGAAAGTCATTCATAGTGCCTTCCTCAGGAAAGTACCATGAACTTCCTTCAAACTTCAGGATCTCAAACCTCACAGACAGGGAACAAGCCAAGCTCTGGGTCTCTGAATCTTGGTCTACAATCTTCACTTCATGATGCTCTCCATCAAAGTCTTCAAGACAACACAAACCCCATAACAAATTCTCCAAAATGAACCCCAAAGATGAACAGATAACCACAGGGTAAACAAAATCAACAGGCAACTTCAGAAAATACCTAAAAATGCTAAACTAATGGGGAAAAATCTAACAATTATTCACAAGGGTCCTCAACACCTACTCATAACATCTACAAAGGCCTCTACCTAAAAATCAGGACAAAACTCAATCAAAGAAAGGAATTCATCACCTAAACACAATCTAAACCCTAATTAGGATACCCTACATCTACCCTAATTAAACTAATCAAAATTTAATTCTAAAAATCTAGAAAAAATCCTATGGGGAACTATGATTCATCATCTAATTGCACAAAAAAGAATGGATAAAAAAGATTAAAGGAAGGTACTAAAACAATTCCTACAAAATCAAATACCAAATTAAGACTATTAAAAAGCTATTTATTTGGAAAATCTATTGAAAATATTAAACCTAAAAATAAAATCTCATTTTTATTTTTATAATTTTCTACACATTTTGATCTAATCATAGAAAAAAGAAGCATTAAAAAATCATTTTTTATCTATTTTTAATGAATTAAACAAAACAGCAAAATATTAAAAGAAAATTAACAAGAAATTAAATTAATTAAAGGGAGGGGGGTGTATACAGCAATGCACGCTAGTTCAAAGCCATTGGGCCAGAGAAAAGGGGGGTGGGGATAGTGCATTGAGGCCCAGCACCGGTTTAATGAAACGGCTGCGTTTCATTGAATTTTAAAATCTCCCTCTCACTCTCAGGTTAATCCATCACCGTTGGATCTGAATAAATTGTCAACATTGGAGACTGATCCAATGGCTTCTCCTTCATCGTCCCAAATGGGACCTAGGGTTTTCAGACCCTCCCTCCATGCAATCAAATTCGAGCTCCTCTATCTCTCTCCATACGCCATGGTTCAACAAGATTCAAAAATGAAAAATGATCTATTACTCAAGCTCTACACAACCATACGTACGGTTTTCATTAATTCTACCTAGGTTGCTCTAACAGAGGACTTAAACATCCTGGTACCACCATACTCACCTGAGATCGACCTTCATCAAACTTCAGTCTAATGGTCTACAGATGCTCTTCATGCTATGCTCATTAATCTGACCTAACTCATATTACCTAAAACACCCTAAACAACTAATTCTTGAAGATTCAAGAATCTTACACCTGCCACAAACCATCATGGATCGTGCCCTAACTTTCAGGATCTATCCATCTACCCTAATACATCAATTATACACCTAAAGAATGAACTAAAACTACATAATTTAGGAGATAGAGAGTGAAGAAAGAACCTGTCAAGAGGTTATGGTGCAGTGATGTAGAGCACGATTCAGGCCTTGGAATTGCTTCTAGATGATGCTTGGATGATCACCAATCTTCTGTTTGCAATGGTTATGAGGGAGATGGCTTGTGGTGGAAGAAAACTCAAGTTGCTTCAACTTGAAGAAACCTCTCCAATGGCAATGTATCTCTCTCTCTCCTCTGACTTGGCTCAAGTTTCACCAACCTCTAACACTCCTCATGGCATTCTTTTTATAACAATTGATGGATGCTTCTAGATTCATCTAGAATGTGATGGAAACTTCTTGAAAATTCCATGATATGCCATATTGGTTATCTCATCTCCCATGTGCCATGCCTTGCAATTTTGCCTTAAAATACCCTTACATGAGTTATTGAGAAGGGATGAGTGAAAAACAAGTTCATTTTTGGCTTATGTTAAGTTTTCCAACATTGCCTTCTTTTTCAAGTAATGACTTTTCAAAGCATCACCCATTTTTAGACCTCAAATGAAAATTCTAGCTAAACCAATGTTCTCAAAATGGTTTTTCCAATCAAAATGATATATTGGATGACCTATTTTGGATTTGTGGATCTCCCAAATCACTTTTCAATTTCAACTTTTCAAAGTTATAAGCCTTTTTTAGTTCATTTTTGGACCAATCATGGAATCTCATGCTATGAGCTTTTCCAACAATTTGTGACCTTCTTTCTAGACTTAAAATCACATTTTGAGCAACTTTCATGTTTTGAGTTTTTCCATTTGAGGCTTGGAAATAGGAGTTTTAGGCATTGGCTAAAATGACCTATAACCGACAAATGACCAAAATACCCCTGCCTTGTTCAAACCATAAGTTGAGTTCCACAAATCCAATCAAGGACTTCTACCACTCAAATTAAAGCTAAGAAGATCCTCTTCAACATTCATGTTGACCAAGAAATCATAGGAATCATCCTACTAGGGCAAAAGTTGTCTGCAAGTTGGGTGACTTTCAAGGACCCAGATTCACACACCTCTGCTGACCTGTAATTTGTCAAAACCATAACTTGAGCTCTGTAACTCCTATCAAGGACTTCCACCACTCAAATTAAAGCTTAGAACAAGCTCTACAACATTCATGTTGTGGGGAAAGTGAGATATCAATCACATCTTGAGCTAAAACTGCCTGGAAAATAGGGATCAAATTAGGGTTTTTGCACTGACAATCCTCAGAAACCCTAACTCAAAACTTCTCAAACTCTTCAATCATGATGAGTTGGTCTAGGAATAATCTTTATAACATCTCTATGCATCATTCCATGATCTCATGGCCCTTGGATTAAGTCTCAACCTTCTCCAAATCTTCAGCTGATCTAGGGTTGACCCAGTCAAAACCCTAATTCTACCATTCATGGTTGAATCTTCTGAATTCTTGCACAATGACCTCTCTGGGCTTCATGAAGGCTATCAAGACATCTCATAAGCTTTCTCAAAACATCAAGTTCATTCTCAAAGTCTCAGAATCATCTGAGGGGCACCCACAACTCTCAAGCTATGAAGCACACAACCCTGGTTTCAAACCACTTCTCTGGGGATCTCTTGAACTTTCTGATGAAGGTATCAACTTTCAAACACTCAATGAGAAAATAAATGTTGGTCAAATTTTGGGGTGCAACAGCTGCCCCTATTCAAACGGCTTGAACCTGACTGGGTGAGAAGCGAACGGCTCTCAACCAATCAAGGTGCGAGACGGTTGAATACCGGTAAACCCGAAAATTTGCCAACTGCACGAGCACACGGTACTCTGCGGGGAACAAATCTTTGAATACTGCAACACTAGCTGCTCAACAACTAGCTGGAGAAATATCAATCCGACATCACCGTCAGTTATCCACATTAAATTCTTCTGATATTGCCTTCAGACAACCACAACACCCAACATCACCGCTGGAGACTAAACCTGATATTGCCGTCGGAAACAACCATCACTCTGAGAGACACTCGACATCGCCGTCGTACCAACATCATCTCTGCTGGGGATTTAAGGAGTCTGACATTGCCGTCAAACAAACATCCAACCTCGCTGCCGGAAACAAACATAATCTGACCTCGCCGTCGGATAATCAAAATACCCCGCATTGCCGCTGGAGAAAATACAACACTGAACAACTCTGACCTGGGGTTCACCCCTGGTAAATGGAACAAAAGGTACACTTGCGTATTTGAAACTACTCTGCTGGGGATGAGAGACTAAACCGAGCACACTCTGATCTGGGGTTCACCCTCAGAACCATAACGAACATCGGAATACTGCTGCACACTGATCCCACTGTAGAACTTCAACATTAAAGATATATGAAACCCTGGCCCCCGGCCACTTCCAGCTTCAGCTGGGAAATCTTCAAGTACTTCTGAAGATAAGCATCCTTGGCCTTCAAGGATGTAAACTCTGCAGGAGGTATCTTCGACTTCAGTCTAAAGAAATGATCCTTGGCCTTCAAGGATACATGGATCTACCTTCAGGCAACTCCTCCTCTGCTATATAGTATCCGTGACTTCAGTCAGGGATATACTTCGGTCTTCAGTCCGAAAAATGAATCCTAGGTCATTCATGACTCTTGGGGATAACCTTGCCCTTAGGCACCTTCGCTTCAGCTTAGAAAATCTGTGACTTCAGTCAGAGAAATGGTATCCTGAGCCATTCATGACTCTACGGGGATTCAAACACTTTGCCTTCAGGAAAAACTCCGCTTCAGCTGGAGAAACACCTTTGACTTCAGTCAGAAGAAAAACTATTCACTTGATCGCAATCAATCATCACCTCAGGACAACTGACCTGGTCTTCAGACTCATACGAATCACTCTGTTGTATCTACAACCCTGGAACCTTGTCTTCAGCTACCTGTTGATTCTTCAACACGGAAATCTGGACTCACCGGAACCTTCTGATATCGCCATCGGGCGCTTACGAAATCCATCTTCAGATTAGACATCGTTGTTGGAGCAGACATATCATGCTGCTGAGGACTTCAAGAATCAACTTGAACAAACAGATCCTTCGGGCATCTTCAAGAATCGTCCTGAACTGATAACCTTTCTGGAGCAAACATTCTGTTGGGAATTCCAGGAATCTTCCTGGGCAACTCTTGCTGGAGGTGCCATCGGGGAGCTCAAGTATCATACTAGGCGAACAACTCGGGAAGCTGCACTGAGGTCTTAAGAATCGTCTTAAGCAAATGGCCTTGCTGAGGAATTCGAGAATCATCTTGAACCGAAGACTTCGCTGGGGATCTCAAAAAATCATTTTGAGCGAGCGACTGTCGGGATCACACCGGGGTCTTTAGAATCATCTAAGAAAACAACCTCGCTGGGGAGAACATCAAGAATCGTCCTGAGCAACCGGTCTTTCGGTACACCTGTTCAACAAGGATGATAATGACCTAGATCATGCTTATGATGCGTATGCTTCTGCGCTACGCCCCGCACGGGAATGATATGTGGTTATGCTAAATGCCATGCAATCATGCACAATGCCATGCAATCATGCACAATGCTATGCAATCATGCACAATGCTATGCAATCATGCACAATAATGCGATCCCGTCAGCAAAATAAATGCCGTCGGGGAACTCTCCTGTCAAGGAGAAAGAACTACTCAGATAGAGGACTCATCCTGCTGAGGGGAACGTGAACACGCCAATATCAATCAGGCTCTGTCTGGGGAATCGATCTTCCGCGAACTGCTGCAGGGGAACAACTTCAGCTGACTGCTGCAGGGGACGAAGCTCTACGAGAACTTGGATCTGCTGATATCAATCGCGAGAATGAGCTGTGCGGCCGTCTCAGCTACTCTTCTGGGGATGACCACTCTGTAGGGAACCAACTTCAGCTGTTCAATACTCCGCTGGGGAAAAACCAATCATGATCTGATCAACTTCCAAGGATTCGGATCTCTTGGACATCTGCAAACTTGGCTGAGGAAGGAGAAGTCATTCTGCTTCACTGGAGAGAGTGCGACTCTGGGGAAACACAGCATCAGCTGTTCCACGCTCTGCTGGGGAAAATTGATCATGATTTGATCAACTTCCAAGGATTCTGCTTTTCTGCGGACTCAGTCGGGGAGAGAAATCATTCTACTTCACTGGAGAGTACGACTCTGATGGGGAATTCGATTCCACTGGGGGAGAAAGAATCATCTGACTTCGGGGGAGAGTACAACTCTGCAAGGGAATACAACATCAGCTGTTCCAACACTCTACTGGGGAAGAGGGAATCATCGAACTTCAGGAGAGAGCCTGACTCTGGTGAGGAATCTCAATTCCGCTGGAGACTTCAGTCTGGCACCATCAGTCACTGCATACTTCGGCATACGAACAGCCTTCTGCGAGACCTGCACTTGTGACCCGGTGCAGGGGAAACTTGCTTCGGCGACTTTACTGGGGGAAAACACGAGCTTCAGCTCCCGAACATTGCTCTGAAATCTGCACTTGTGACCCGGTGCTGGGGATAGATGAGCTACGGTACTCAATCATTCTTCGGCGCTTGACTCAGCCGATGAGGTGACATTCCTTCAGGATGCGTCTGCTTGGGGAAGAGAATCACCTCTACCTGGGGAAGACATATCAATGCTCACTATCTGATTCTGTTTCTACGGAGAAGAGATTACTGAACTCTGCTGGAGAAGGAGGATTCATCCTGCTTCGGGAATATCAATTCTGGTCTGCTGAGGGTAATCTTGACCCTAATCTGATGAGGGGTAAACGCCATCTCAATCTGCTGCAGTCTCAAACTGTACAGGGGAAACAACCTCAAACTGTGCGCCTCTGCTGAGAAACGATCTTGATTCAACAACGTCAACACAGGGGATACAGGCTACCAATCATGGAGTCAAGTAACAGGTTATGCTGTAGAATAGCAACCCAATGACCGCAAGGCTTCTTCAGAAAGTTCAGGTTTTGACGGGGTAATGACACGATTCCCCGATACTCAATTCTTGCTAGGGTGAACAAACTCATTTGAACAACTTGCCCCAGTGCATTTCAATTTGCCCCAATCCGACCTTTGGGAATAATTCATTATGAGCCGAAAACAAATGGCAACAAGATAATCTTCAAAGGGCTTGCCCCAGCATCTGCGCAACGGGAGGATTCATCCTCAACTAATTAACTCTCAGCATGGTCGGCTTCAATACCTCTGAAGTAGTTTGCCCCTGAACGAGCGATGAGCGACTCAACATGCTCTGATCGAACACTGGAGGGATCTGCCCTTAAATCGCAAGAATTCTGGATAACTGCCCCTGATTGGGTCCCGAGAAGACTCACTTCCGATCAACCGCTGCTTGCATAAACTGCCCCATAATCAACTGATGCTCCGGGACTTGTCCTCAGACAAACCGATTCCAACCTCACAGGAAGTCATTGCCCCAGATTCACAGGGTTTCAAAGCACACCATTCTGATCCAGACCTCTGGCGATTCAGTCCTGATTGACTATTCCTTGCTGAAGTTCCTTCGTATCAGCTATTAACCTGCAACTAAAATTGTTTATTCACGAATAGTAATTTTAATGCAGTGTTCATGCAAATTTCGAAAAAATGTTGTACTGTCACTCATTTACGTGTCATGCTAGTGAGTGACGAATGAACTCAAGAGTTCAAACGTAGTGCTGATGTAAAAAAACGCAATAAGGATATGATTAGCAAATCATGAAGGAGTCAGGTTACTCAACCTTATCGTAATGCGCTTTCAGAATAAACCCTGCCTCGATTAGGTCTTTTAAGGGTTGTATCGTGGTCGGGTTCACGGTTAGTGAAACAAAGGATATCTGGCTCGAATTATGATTTGTACCCACCCCGTCTACGTGATGTTCTCCGATCCTAAAGTCCAGTTAACTTGGCTCGAGCGCTCGCCTCTTCGAGAGGTATGTTGAACATTGGGAACAACTGGTTAAAGAATTCGCAAGGTGTTTCGGAGTGACAGTTACTCCTTTTCGTTTTCGGTGTCTGTGTCTACACGACTTCGTCCTTGTTCGAGGATTTTTCTTTTTTATAATCCTTTCTTTTTCATTCTTTTGTTTTTTTTTTTTATTCCCTAATTTTTGCCTGGACTGACTCCTTTTGAGTTCTTTTCGATTTTTCTTTTGAAGTCCAGCGGGATGCCCTGACTTTTGCCTAAGTATTTGCTTTCTAGCTTTTCTTTTTTACTTAGCGGGCTTTCTTATTCCTTTTTCTTTTGGAACAAGTCGTGCGACACTGGTTGTCTTGATTGCTTCGAAAGGCTTATAACTGTCTCACTCTTGATTGGTGAGGTTTAACCATTGTGGTTGATGAGGTACGACCTCTGGAGAGGAATATGATGTGATTGGTCCTCGAAGGACAACACTCCTCTATAAGACTTGAACGCTCGATCAAGCTAACTGACAACTACCCTGCCCCGGGTTAAGATGTGAGGGTTTAAAAATCCGAAAGAAACTCCTACTTCTCGGCTCGAAGTGGTTAACAAGGGATTCTCTTCCTTATCTCTCCGGTGTTTAGGGGATTTGAAACAATGCCTTGTACGTCATCGGCAAAGTTTTATCTGAAAGCAATACGATCATTGGCTATGAGTATTCAGTTTCATCATCCTCCCTCCGCTCATTGCTAATCATAGTAAGAAATCGGAGTAAATAAAATGCAAGTGTCAGTGCAATGCAGTAAATGAGTGACAACGACATAACCAATTCAGAAAAATGCATAGTCACTTTATTATCATTACCATTCGAAACATACAATGTTTAATAGCAAGTAGTAACTAACAAAAAAGAAACTACAAATGCAAATGGTAAAAAGCCCGAGGACTGCCAATGCTGAGGACGTCCGCCTGTCTGGATCACTGGCTTCTGGAAACAACCCTCTGAATCTACGAGCTCAAACAGCTGAGAGGTTGTCACGTACAACCAAGACTCCATCTGGAAAGGAGATACACCCTTGGTCGATCAATTGTTGCACTTTCTCCTGGAAAGCCTTGCAATCTTCAGTTGAATGCCCCAGAGATCCACCATGGTAGCCACACTGAGCATGAGGATCGTACCCTGGAGTGTAAGGCTCTAGCACGGGCTTGAGAGCTTTCGGTTCCACCAAGGAATTCTGAACCAACAGTGGAAGAATCTGGCTATACGGCACAGGCACTGGATGGAAAGAAACATTCCTTTGTTCCACGTGGTTGCGAGGTCTCTTGTGATCCTGGGACTGGTATTCTTTCCGCCCAAGAGCAAGAGGTCGTCGTTTCTGAATGGCGACGGTCTCTCGTTTAGGCGCTTGCGTCCCTGAGCTTGATCCAGGTAGAAACTGCGAGCGAGGCGATTCAGTCACCAAAGGTCGCGGGACATATTCAAGATCTTTCTCAGCTTCAGGCAAAGGAGTGGAATCATCCACCTCTTCCGCAGGGTAAGGGATGAACTTTCCCGATGCTCTCACGCCGCCCGGCACAAGCCTAATCGCCCTTGAGTCAATAAGGTCCTGAATCTTATTCCGGAGAGCCTTACATGTTTCAACATGGTGCCCCGGCGCTCCTGAGTGGAAATCACAACGCATGCTTAGATCAACGTCTGGTGACACGTCATCTGGTGGATTTGAGGTCCGAAGCTTGAGAACACGGTTCTGAACCAACAGCGGCAGCAGTTGGGCATAGCTCACAGGTAGTGGGTCCACAGCTCTATCAAGTAGCCTCTTCTTTTGACCATAACCTTCAGGGTTACTCTGAGATGCTCGGCGCGGCTGATGACGAGACAGGCCTCGAGCTTCATGCTGTGTAGAGGGTCCATGAGGTCCACTTGGCTTCAGCACAGGTGGCACTGACGGCAATGGGGGAAGCACTTTGGTCTCCTCCTTGGGTGCTTGACCACTCTCCTTATTTAGCATACTTCTCACCACTCCCATGAGAAAGCTCAACTGATTCTGCAGCTGCTAATTCTCCTCTCTGAGTACTTGCTGGTCCAGACGCACTGCCTGTATGTCATTCATGACCTGCCCCAGCTGGCTTTGGATTTTCCCTAGTTCAGCTTGTATTTGCTCCATTAGTCTGAGCTGCTCGATTCTGAGTCAAACCTGTAAACACAAGGGTTAGAAGACAAGTCCCGGCTTCTGCCATGCAAGATGAATTATGAGTGTCTGTACGTCAGGAGATCACCCCTGATTCTGGTGTCAACGTGCCAACATAGTGTCAATGCAATGATAAGACTGGATCCATTCATGGAAGAAAATATCTCATATTGCTCGGGACACCAGGATTAGGGTACGAAACGCGCCTGCAGCACAGACACATGCTAATGGAATGCAGACATGAATATGCAAGCTAATGCAAAATGCAGGCATGCAACAATATATCCAGGTGGCTGCTGTGGAGATTCGATGTCAACAGTCGCTGATGAGAAGGAAACCCCGGTGTAAAAACCGCTGATCTGATCTGCTGAGAATAGCCATCTGGTAGGATCGAGATCAAAATTCTGCTCTGTCAAGAACGAAAGCTTGATAATAAAGACCCCGGATGCTAGATCAAGGAATATCTGTTGATGAAGCCTTCAGACCCCAAATCACAAATCTGCCCTCTCAAGAACAAAAATACAGCTGCTGATGAGATCTTCAAACCCCACTCAAAATCTGCCCTGTCAAGAACAAATAACAACCGCTGACGAGATCCTCAGACCCTACTCAAAAATTTGCTCCATCCAGAACAAACCACTGATGATGATACTCTGATCGAAACCTGCTCTATCAAGAACAGACAAACACCCGATGATAAGATCCTTTGATCAAACCCTTGCTCTATCAAGAACATCTCTGGAACTGAGAACCCAACATAACTGATTCACTGTCAAGAAAACCAGGTAGTCTGGAGGTCGAAGTTTCCTGCAATATCCCAACCCCACTCACAGGTATGATGGACCTAATCCACGGACAAAGGTACGGCATCCTATGCGGTCGTCAGCGTCACAGACTTTCATGAGTGACAATACGATTCCCAGAAGGAGTGGCATCGTCAAGTCATGAAGAGGCCTCTCTTAGCTGACTTCCAAATGATCGGTCCCCAGAGTCGACAATCCTCACGTCTGGACTCCCCTCAGATCCTCAGGACCGGAAAGGAGCACCTCTGCAAGAATCTCGTCTGAGCGCAGATTTTCGTAGGGAACTGTGCCTGCTCAGCAGACAGGTTCGTCTACTACTTCTCCGCAACTATATCTAGGTGTGTACTCAAGCCCGGGTCCGGCTTTTCACTCACAGTAACATCCCTCTCCCACAGCAGCATAGATAATCATATCAAACTGGAAATAAAATGCGGGAAATAAAATGCGGGAAGTAAAGTGCGGGAAGTAAAAATGCGATAAATAAACGCAACCCAACAAGTAAACACACAAACGATAGGATTGACTCTCGCAGGGAACCGGAGAACCAGAGACTCTGGGTTCGGTCCCCAGCAGAGTCGCCAGCTGTCGCTTGCGCGAAAATAAGGTGCCGGCATGACAGAAGAGTCGCCACCTTTCGTTATTTATCCCTCAGAGCGGGAAAGGAAACGATCGGAAAAACCTGACGAAAAAGGGTAAGACAAGGTCATCGCAACCATTGTCTGGGTTCGGGAGTCGGTTACGCAAGGGGAAGGTATTAGCACCCCTCACGTCCGTCGTACTCGACGGGATCCTCGCTTGTTTGTTTACTTGGACGGGTTGGTTATAATCTATCTACCTATCAAGGCTGGCTGAAAAAGAAAAGAAAAATGACTCGGCAAAGCGTCGCGCTTTATGCCTACGTATTCTCATCTGAGAATGAGAAATCAGAGTCTACGTAGTTCGGCTAACTACGGGTTAAGGTTGGGGAAGGTTGCTCGCTAGGATATCGCATCCTATGCCTACGTACTTTCATCTGGTATGAAAGATCAGAGCAAACGTAGTTCGGCTAACTACGAGATAAAAGGCTCAACTAGGAGGGAGACTATCAAGTCCTACTGTTGTCATGCCATGGATTCATCCTATGGTTGAGGTTTGAACAGGGAACTCCTAGACGTTGTCATGCATAGGTTTCAACCTAAAAGTCTATCATCAAATCCTCATCAAAGGAAATGAGAGTCCTAAGGGATCATGTCAATGATACACAGAAACAGACAAAAACATCAGTTTTAACAGTAAAATGCATGCAATGCAAGTGAGGGAGGAAATGTGTGTGGGGCTTCAGCCTCCACAAGCTCATCTCAACCTCAAGCCAGTCATGAAATAACAGCAATCATACTGAAGATAATCAACAGGCTATCAAGCAATGAACAGATAAAGAAGGGAAGTACCATCAGGTAAACAAAACACACATGCTTGGGAAAGAAAGAATCCACTCTCTAATCCTAACCCTAATCACAGAATCTGAACAAATCTAAGCACAGCCCTCAAGCAAAAACCCTGAACAAGAGAAATCAATCCCAGTCTTCAAGCTTCAGAACAAGCTTACCAAAGAAAGGGAGCTAAGTAAGCAGTCTCATAGTGTCTTCCTCAGGAAAGCACTAGGAGGTGTATACTCAGGAGTCATACCCTATGTGGCTCAACCACTGTGATTAGTTTACATTCCTCCTCAGGAGAAATTAAACTCACAAGCAGGCTCCAACATCACTGGATATTTAGGAAATCCTATCTGAACTAGTGGGACTAAATGAATAGACCCATAGGACCTTCCTCAGGAAAGTACTAGGAGGCTTCCACTTAGGAGTTGTATCCCATGTGGCTCAACAACAGGTGATCAGTTTACATTCCTCCTCAGGAGAAATTAAACTCACAAGTTGGCTCCAACATCATTGGATACTTGAGAAATCCTAGACAAACTAAGGGAACTAAGTGAATAGACCCATAGGACCTTCCTCAGGAAAGTACTAGGAGGCTTCCACTTAGGAGTTGTATCCCATGTGGCTCAACAACATGTGATCAGTTTACATTCCTCCTCAGGAGAAATTAAACTCACAAGTTGGCTCCAACATCATTGGATACTTAAGAAAGAGGTGAGAAGAAAGAATGAAAGTCATTCATAGTGCCTTCCTCAGGAAAGTACCATGAACTTCCTTCAAACTTCAGGATCTCAAACCTCACAGACAGGGAACAAGCCAAGCTCTGGGTCTCTGAATCTTGGTCTACAATCTTCACTTCATGATGCTCTCCATCAAAGTCTTCAAGACAACACAAACCCCACAACAAATTCTCCAAAATGAACCCCAAAGATGAACAGATAACCACAGGGTAAACAAAATCAACAGGCAACTTCAGAAAATACCTAAAAATGCTAAACTAATGGGGAAAAATCTAACAATTATTCACAAGGGTCCTCAACACCTACTCATAACATCTACAAAGGCCTCTACCTAAAAATCAGGACAAAACTCAATCAAAGAAAGGAATTCATCACCTAAACACAATCTAAACCCTAATTAGGATACCCTACATCTACCCTAATTAAACTAATCAAAATTTAATTCTAAAAATCTAGAAAAAATCCTATGGGGAACTATGATTCATCATCTAATTGCACAAAAAAGAATGGATAAAAAAGATTAAAGGAAGGTACTAAAACAATTCCTACAAAATCAAATACCAAATTAAGACTATTAAAAAGCTATTTATTTGGAAAATCTATTGAAAATATTAAACCTAAAAATAAAATCTCATTTTTATTTTTATAATTTTCTACACATTTTGATCTAATCATAGAAAAAAGAAGCATTAAAAAATCATTTTTTATCTATTTTTAATGAATTAAACAAAACAGCAAAATATTAAAAGAAAATTAACAAGAAATTAAATTAATTAAAGGGAGGGGGTGTATACAGCAATGCACGCTAGTTCAAAGCCATTGGGCCAGAGAAAAGGGGGGTGGGGATAGCGCATTGAGGCCCAGCACCGGTTTAATGAAACGGCTGCGTTTCATTGAATTTTAAAATCTCCCTCTCACTCTCAGGTTAATCCATCACCGTTGGATCTGAATAAATTGTCAACATTGGAGACTGATCCAATGGCTTCTCCTTCATCGTCCCAAATGGGACCTAGGGTTTTCAGACCCTCCCTCCATGCAATCAAATTCGAGCTCCTCTATCTCTCTCCATACGCCATGGTTCAACAAGATTCAAAAATGAAAAATGATCTATTACTCAAGCTCTACACAACCATACGTACGGTTTTCATTAATTCTACCTAGGTTGCTCTAACAGAGGACTTAAACATCCTGGTACCACCATACTCACCTGAGATCGACCTTCATCAAACTTCAGTCTAATGGTCTACAGATGCTCTTCATGCTATGCTCATTAATCTGACCTAACTCATATTACCTAAAACACCCTAAACAACTAATTCTTGAAGATTCAAGAATCTTACACCTGCCACAAACCATCATGGATCGTGCCCTAACTTTCAGGATCTATCCATCTACCCTAATACATCAATTATACACCTAAAGAATGAACTAAAACTACATAATTTAGGAGATAGAGAGTGAAGAAAGAACCTGTCAAGAGGTTATGGTGCAGTGATGTAGAGCACGATTCAGGCCTTGGAATTGCTTCTAGATGATGCTTGGATGATCACCAATCTTCTGTTTGCAATGGTTATGAGGGAGATGGCTTGTGGTGGAAGAAAACTCAAGTTGCTTCAACTTGAAGAAACCTCTCCAATGGCAATGTATCTCTCTCTCTCCTCTGACTTGGCTCAAGTTTCACCAACCTCTAACACTCCTCATGGCATTCTTTTTATAACAATTGATGGATGCTTCTAGATTCATCTAGAATGTGATGGAAACTTCTTGAAAATTCCATGATATGCCATATTGGTTATCTCATCTCCCATGTGCCATGCCTTGCAATTTTGCCTTAAAATACCCTTACATGAGTTATTGAGAAGGGATGAGTGAAAAACAAGTTCATTTTTGGCTTATGTTAAGTTTTCCAACATTGCCTTCTTTTTCAAGTAATGACTTTTCAAAGCATCACCCATTTTTAGACCTCAAATGAAAATTCTAGCTAAACCAATGTTCTCAAAATGGTTTTTCCAATCAAAATGATATATTGGATGACCTATTTTGGATTTGTGGATCTCCCAAATCACTTTTCAATTTCAACTTTTCAAAGTTATAAGCCTTTTTTAGTTCATTTTTGGACCAATCATGGAATCTCATGCTATGAGCTTTTCCAACAATTTGTGACCTTCTTTCTAGACTTAAAATCACATTTTGAGCAACTTTCATGTTTTGAGTTTTTCCATTTGAGGCTTGGAAATAGGAGTTTTAGGCATTGGCTAAAATGACCTATAACCGACAAATGACCAAAATACCCCTGCCTTGTTCAAACCATAAGTTGAGTTCCACAAATCCAATCAAGGACTTCTACCACTCAAATTAAAGCTAAGAAGATCCTCTTCAACATTCATGTTGACCAAGAAATCATAGGAATCATCCTACTAGGGCAAAAGTTGTCTGCAAGTTGGGTGACTTTCAAGGACCCAGATTCACACACCTCTGCTGACCTGTAATTTGTCAAAACCATAACTTGAGCTCTGTAACTCCTATCAAGGACTTCCACCACTCAAATTAAAGCTTAGAACAAGCTCTACAACATTCATGTTGTGGGGAAAGTGAGATATCAATCACATCTTGAGCTAAAACTGCCTGGAAAATAGGGATCAAATTAGGGTTTTTGCACTGACAATCCTCAGAAACCCTAACTCAAAACTTCTCAAACTCTTCAATCATGATGAGTTGGTCTAGGAATCATCTTTATAACATCTCTATGCATCATTCCATGATCTCATGGCCCTTGGATTAAGTCTCAACCTTCTCCAAATCTTCAGCTGATCTAGGGTTGACCCAGTCAAAACCCTAATTCTACCATTCATGGTTGAATCTTCTGAATTCTTGCACAATGACCTCTCTGGGCTTCATGAAGGCTATCAAGACATCTCATAAGCTTTCTCAAAACATCAAGTTCATTCTCAAAGTCTCAGAATCATCTGAGGGGCACCCACAACTCTCAAGCTATGAAGCACACAACCCTGGTTTCAAACCACTTCTCTGAGGATCTCTTGAACTTTCTGATGAAGGTATCAACTTTCAAACACTCAATGAGAAAATAAATGTTGGTCAAATTTTGGGGTGCAACAATCTCTTCTTTGCAAATTCATACCAACCATGCCCAATATATTTCTCTACACAATTTTTCTTTTGTGCGTTATGCACTTCGCAATCATAAGCTTCTCCAGTATCTGAATCAACCATCTCAATATTTCTGGGGCTCCTAACAAAAGAATTGTTTACCACATATTGTGGAATTTGTTGAACATTCACATAGCATACAAGTTACTAATTATATCAAAATGAAATAATACATCATTAATTAGTACTTATTGCTACAAAACTTACAAGAACATTTCTTTGGGCACTCTCCCCGGATTTGATTTTCTTCTCCCAAACAACATTCCTACATGTTAATGTAAATTCACATCAAACTTTGAGACATTATAAAAAAATTTTATGCATATTTACTACAACCTCATACTATACTTTTTATCCTATTTCCTTTTTGCCTAAATTAATACATAACAATTATTATTTTTTACCTCACTATTTCGTGGCAGTTGTTTTTACTGCTTTTTGTTTCAACAAGTCCTTCTTCAGTGACATCAACTTTCCCATTACCATCTTGCGTTCCTTCATAATTCACCATACCTATTCCGGAAGAAGATTCCCCTTTTGTAATAATAACCGGTTTGATTTTGACACTGCTTCCAGTTCTTCGCGTTTCCTCCTCATGCTCAAGGTAAGCAAAATAAAACCTTATTCGTCTCCATGATAATGTGGCTTCAACTTCCTCATTCGACCTGTCAACATATCAACAGAAGCATATGAAGGATATTATAAAAAAAAATTTCCAGTTTGGTGTGTTATTAAAAAAAATGGTCTTCCGTGTATGCAAACATAAATGCAAACCTCGGTGGTGTAAATGACATTTCTGCTGTTTTTTTTAACGTTTCTTTCACAAAGCCTATATGTCAATGATCCGCGGTCGCTCGCGGATCAAAAACGAGTTTGTTGTAAGAAATGTTAGTATAGCGACAGTGACTCGAAATATCGTTCTCAAGGATTCTTGTAACGAAATAACCAATTACAGTAACAAATTATGGGGGGTTTTGGTTTGATGTAGGTTTCCGATTAAGAAGAAAATGTACTTAAAATAATTGATTATTAAAATAAGTTATTGTGAAATCAGTGATTAAAGTAACAGATCCACTGCCTCGGTTCTTACTAATCATCGACCGATGAAAATACAATTTCGGGAATTCTATCCTATTTGATGAAAAATTAGTCAACAAGCGTGGTTGATTTTATGAGAACATGTTCCTATGGCCTGATTAAGCATACGGTAAATGATGGAGCAAATTAACAGTTAAGCAGAGTTAATCTACGATTAAAATTGGGAACACAAATCAATCAAATTGAATCAATTACACTATATGAGGCTTGGGTTCAGCAGGCACCTGATTTTTTGTCAAATCGGCTTTCTAGTTTATTGGATGGCTTATCGCATTTGAGTTGTTTTGGTTTTCTACTACTTTTTCTTTGACGCGGATCTGCTTTTTATTGGAGCCTCGTATCAGTCGCATTGTTAGCTGGGGTGTTTCTATGTTGTGGTTTGGCAAGTGTGTGTTCTGGTTTTAGGTGGTGTGTTAGTCTGGGTGTAGTATTGGTGTGTGTGGCATTTTTGTTGGTGTTTGGGATATATCATAAGCAGTGTGTAGCATTATGTATTTTTATCTTTGGTTATTTGGCCTCTTTGTTTGTGATAGTGTTTTTCTTTTAGTTTGGACGGGTATTTCTGTTGTTTTGTTTATCTTGCTTCTGTGCATTCCATATGCTCTGTAACACATTTATATATATATATATATATATATATATATATATATATATATATATATATATATATATATATATATATATATATATATATATATATATATATATATATATATATATATATATATATATATATATATATATATATATATATATATATATATATATATATATATATATATATATATATATATATATATATATATATATATATATATATATATATATATATACATATATATATATATATATATCAGTTTGTTTGGCTTTTCCAAAAAAAAACTTCATTCTACAAATGCTCCGCATGCTGATCATGTGTCGAGCGTTGAACCTCCTCCTGTGTATTACTGAATACACTTGTTATACCATAAGGGTTCTTGAAGGACACGTTAGTACATTATAATCCATAAAACTAAGAGCCTCATCGGAAAACTATAACATTACTTCATCTTCATCCTCCAAATGTAAAGAAAAAGAAAAATGAAATTCCAAGTTCCCATTCATATCCTCCTTGTCTCTTTTCCAGCACAAGGACACATAAACCCCCTTCTCAGACTAGCAAAGTCTCTTTCTGCAAAGGGCATCTCTGTCATTTTCACCACAACACAGAGAGCTGGCAAAACCATGCAAACTGCTAACAACATCACAATTGGTGATGGCTCTCTCACTTTCCAATTCTTTGACGATGGTTTACCAGATAATGACTCTAATCTTCTTGCTCACCCCGAACAAGTTGAGCTTGTTGGGAGGAAGTTCGTTTCTGAAATGATCAACAATCATGTTGATTCAAACAAACCAATCTCATGTATCATATATAACTCTTTTTTTCCATGGGTTTCTAATGTAGCTGTTGAACATAATATTCCTGGGGCTCCTAACAAAAGAATTGTTTACCACATATTGTGGAATTTGTTGAACATTCACATAGCATACAAGTTACTAATTATATCAAAATGAAATAATACATCATTAATTAGTACTTATTGCTACAAAAGTTACAAGAACATTTCTTTGGGCACTCTCCCCGGATTTGATTTTCTTCTCCCAAACAACATTCCTACATGTTAATGTAAATTCACATCAAACTCTGAGACATTATAACAATTTTTTATGCATATTTACTACAACCTAATACTATACTTTTTATCCTATTTCCTTTTTGCCTAAATTAATACATAACAATTATTATTTTTTACCTCACTATTTCGTGGCAGTTGTTTTTACTGCTTTTTGTTTCAACAAGTCCTTCTTCAGTGACATCAACTTTCTCATTACCATCTTGCATTCCTTCATAATTCACCATACCTATTCCGGAAGAAGATTCCCCTTTTGTAATAATAACCGGTTTGATTTCGACACTGCTTCCAGTTCTTCGCGTTTCCTCCTCATGCTCAAGGTAAGCAAAATAAGACCTTATTCGTCTCCATGATGATGTGGATTCAACTTCCTCATTCGACCTGTCAACATATCAACAGAAGCATATGAAGGATATTATAAAAAAAAAATTCCAGTTTGGTGTGTTATTAAAAAAAATGGTCTTCCGTGTATGCAAACATAAATGCAAACCTCGGTGGTGTAAATGACATTTCTGCTGTTTTTTTTTAACGTTTCTTTCACAAAGCCTATATGTCAACCACAACATATTTTGCTTATATAATATATCTTTCCAAGCTATTTAACTTACCCAACTATGCCTGACAATTCCAGACCCACTTATATGAAAACTACTGAAAATTAACACATGACTGTTACTACACCTTTTCGTTTTAACTATAACAAATTAACAAATCATTCAATTCATACTACCTAATATACGTATTCATATTACCTATTGGACGTATACCACTTAGGTTACCTAAAATAACTTAGGTTCCGAATTTTCTATTTATATCATACTATTTTCAAACTATTATTAATTCATTAATCAGTTTAATTATGCAATGTAGAAAATTGTAAAATCTAAACTTTTTTATACTTTCAATATCTTATCTTTTATTATAATGTTTTTTTCTATTTTCAATGTGTTAATTTTGGTTGTCATTCTTTAAATCATCAACAAAAATATGATGTTCTGACACTACTATTCCTTTTGCTTATGCATTTTCTCACATGTGAATAGTATGATAAGACAATTACTATCCAAAACACTACTTGAAACTCTTTATGACTCTTTCAATGCATTGATGGTAAGGCTAAAAAATATGGCCTATTCTTAGGTCTGCATGTCCCTATCTACGATGAAATCCATTCCCCTATTATAATCCTTACCCTATTAACTACTACATGCATAATACTCTTACACTACTACCTACTGCTACAATGGAATCATTTATTACGTAACAGGTAAGCAATGTAAACTTCTACAATTTTCTCACGTTAAGCCATACTACACCTACAATGTTACTATTCACCTTTTTAGTCTATGGAGGCACATGGTGTAATCCACAAATGTACGTTATAATAAAAAAAGATTAACAAAACTACCATTTTTTTCTGATTCGACGTCCACTTGACCATTTTCCACTTTCTATTTGTTCACAACCACAACATTGTAAAAACGTCTTTCTCAAAAGTGGGTTTTTATCATAATTTTTTAATTTAATATTATTTTTATATCATCCCATTGTATCATATCAACTACAATCAGTTCATTACTTACTTACATAAATATTAACGTTGGATTATATTAATCTTTAGCTTAACTCTAGCTCTATTGAAGCAACGAGCCAACGTTGGTCATAGCTGTAAACTTTTGTATTTCTATTCAATGAAAACTTAATTGCAGACCACAACACTTACATATATAAATTACATAGTGCTTCAACTTCATTACTGTTGTGAATCAGATACCTTAAAACTAAGTATAAACGGTTTCTTAATGATCAAGAAACAGGGTTAGGGTTAATAAAGAAGAAAACAACAAGGATTGGTTATTAAACTGCTATTCTATCCTTCTCTTAGAACAAGATTACAAGTATACAAAAATAACAAAATAATCTCGCTCTCTTGAAATTAGGATTTTATCTTCCTATTTTTCCTTATATCAAGATTGAGAAACTAGCATCCTATTTATAAGAAAAATAGCACATTAACCTAATAGACTTTTTAAAAATTACCCTATTACAAGCTAACTTAGGGTACAAGCTAACTTAAACAACTAAGCTTACAAGCAAGACCCAATTCAACATGCTAACAACCTTAGCAATATTGACTAATGCATGTTAGAACAGACTTCGACTACAACACGCATTACTCATAAACAGACTTCGACCACACTAGAGTTTGATCCAATATCTCACAAATCTTCGCCTTGGATCTAACTCTATAACATCAAGAAACTAGCTTTCTTCGTGCAGCTTTATTAATTGCATACAGTGGAAAAACATGCAACTAGGCAATGTCTTGGTGATCATATCAACAGAATTATGATATGTCGAAATCTCCAGCACTTGGACTTCTCGACGCTCGATTACCCCTATGAGGAAATGCAGCCTCACATCAATATGCTTGGTTCGCTCATGATAGGCTGAATTCTTCGACAGGTGTATTGCATTTTGACTATCACATTTAACAGTGATAACTCGACCTTGAAGTTTTAGCTCCTTTGCAAAACCTTCAAGCCACAATGCTTCCTTCACAGCTTCAGTTAGGGCAATATACTCCACTTCAGTGGTTGATAAGGCAACGACCTTCTGAAGTGTTGCTTTCCAACTGATTGTTGTCCCAAACATAGTGAACACATATCCAGAGATGGATTTTCTAGAATCCATACAACCTGCATAATCAGAGTCGACATATCCTTCGATTGCTGCTTTACTATCTTCACCCAAGGCTCCACCATAAATTAGGACTCTATTTAGAGACCCATTTATGTACCTTAAAATCCACTTAAATGCTTGCCAGTGAGCCTTTCCAAGATTCGCCATGTACCTACTTACAAGACTTACTGCATATTCTATGTCGGGTCTAGTACACACCATAACATACATCAAACAACCCACTATATTAGCATATGAAATGCTATTCATATAATTTCTTTCAACATTAGTGTTGGGATACTGATCTATACTCATCTTGAATTGAGGGTTTGTTGGAGTCACAACAGGCTTTGAATTCGACATACCAAACTTTTCGAGAACCTTCTGTAGGTATGCCTCTTGAGATAAGCATAATTTTGACTGCTTTCTATCTCTCCGGATGTCAATCCCATGAATCCTGGACGTAGCTCCCAGATCCTTCATGTCAAACTCTTTACTGAATTCAGTCTTCACCCTCATTACATCTTCGACATTGTTGCTTGTTATTAGAATATCATCCACATAGAACAACAAAATAACAAATGAATTACCCGGTCGAAATATGAAGTAAAAACAATGGTCGAACTAACTTCTGATGAAACTTATGTGTGTCATGAACTTGTCGAATCTCCTATTCCACTGTCGAGGAGATTGTTTTAGTCCATATAAGGATCTATTCAGCTTGCACACATAATATTCCTTCTATTTTTCGACATACCCTTCAGGTTGTCTCATCAGGATTGTTTCATCTAAGTCACCATACAAGAACGCAGTCTTCACATCCATCTGTTCCAATTCAAGGTCGAAATGTGCCACTGTGGCAAGCAACATTCGAATGGATTTGTGCTTCACAGTAGGAGAGAACACATCATTAAAGTCGATACCTTCTTTCTGAGTGAACCCTCTAGCAACCAATCTTGTGTTGTATCTCTTTGACGCCACTCCTTTGATTCCTTCCTTAACTTTGAAAATCCATTTATAGCTGACTAACCTGGCTCCAACGGGTTTCTTGATCAGTTCCCAGGTGTTGTTATCATGAAGAGATTTCATCTCATCATCCATGGCCTTCAGTCATTCAGTCTTCTTTCGACTCCTCATAACTTCCTTATAGTCTCTAGGTTCTTCATCTAGAACATCACTAGCAGAGATTAAGGCATAAGCTATAAGATTCACATACCCAAGTCTCTGAGGTGGCTTGATGACCCTCATTGACCTGTCTCTTGCTAAAAGGTAGTCATTATCAATCTCCTCATCTTCGACAACATCTTCTGTGTCTTCTTAGACTTCAACTGGGGTAAGCAATTCAACATCAACATGCTCCACCTTAATAGGAATCTCTCCCTGTTCCAGCTCTTCGTTAGCATCATCAGTTTTCTTGAAAGTCATCTCTGCTTCATTGAAAACTACATCTCGACTGGTGATACACCTCTTGTGACCTGGCTCTAGGAACCATATCCTATAAGCTTTGACTCCTTCAGGGTATCCCATGAACATGCATTTCAGAGCTCTAGGTTCGACCTTGTCTTGCCTAATATGAGCATAGGCCACACAGCCAAATACTCTCAGTATGTCGAGACTAGGTGGATGTCCCGACCAAACTTCTTCAGGTGTCTTCATTTCCAAGGCAGTCGAGGGTCATCTATTTATCAGGTAAGTTGTTGTCGAAACAGCTTCCGCCCAAAACACCTTTTTCAATCCAGCACTAACCAACATGCATCTAACTCTTTCAAGGATTGTTCGATTGAATCTCTCAGCTAAGCCATTTTGTTGAGGAGTACCTGCTATAGTCTTATGCCTTGCAATCCCAGACTTAACACAGTAACTGTCGAACACTTCATTGCAGAACTCAAGGCCATTGTCGATTCTCAACCTCTTAACCTTTCTTCCAGTTTGAGTTTCGACTAGAATCTTCCAACTTTTGAAATTCTCAAAATTTTCATCCTACGTCTTCTGAATGAGTACCCATAGTTTTCTGGAATAGTCATCAACGATTGATAGAAAATACCTTGCACCTGAGTGGGAAGGATTCTTTGCAGGCCCCCAAAGATCAGCATGAATGTAATCCAGGGATCCATGTGTTCTTTGCTTGCCTTTGTTAAACTTCGTCTTACAGGATTTACCAAATACATACGATTCACAAAACTCTAATTTTTTGAATTTGTCACCTCCTAGCAGGGTCTGCTTCTCCAATTCGACCAGGCCTCTTTCGCTGACATGGCCCAATCTCATGTGCCATAATTTTGTCTTCGACACAGGTTTTGTGAATGCAACATTTGTCGAACCACTTACAACCTCAGCCTCAAAGGTATACAAGCCTTGTTTCTTCACGCCTCTTAAGACTTCCTTCGATCCCTTCATGACTCTTAGGATACTTTTCTCTCCTTGAAAAATATATTCCTTTCTGTCGAATTCACCAAGAGAAATCAAATTTTTCTTCAAGTCAGGTACATACCTAACTTCAGTCAATAACCTTATTGACTCATCATGGAGCTTGAATCTCACCTATCCAATACCTGCAATTTTGCAAGATTTGTTATTTCCCAGCAGCACAGATCCACCATCTTGATCACATAGATCCTCAAACAATTCTCTGTTTGGAGTCATGTGCCAAGTGCAACCTGAATCCATAATCCACTCTTTTCTCGATTCGTCACTTGAAACCACAAGAACATCAGATGAGTCAAAGTCATCTTGAACGATGGATGTGTTGCCATTACCTCCATGAACTTTCAGGCGTTCAGGGCACACATTTCTTATGTGACCCTCCTTCTTACAGTGATAACATCGAATACCAGATGTTTCGCCACTATAAGACTTCTGTCGACTTTTACCTTTCTTCTTGTCAAACTTACCATCCTTTCGCAATAATTTTCCCTTAACGGCCAAACCTTTGCCCACTGTCGAAGGTTTATGCTCTTTTCGTTCGTTAAAGTCCTTAGAATAAAAGGCTGATTGAACTTATTCAAAGGTCAGGGACTCCCTTCCATACAAGAGGGTTTCTTTGAAGTGAGCATGTGTTATGGGTAAAGCACACAGCATCAACAATGCTTGATCTTCATCATCGATCTTCACATCAATATTTTCAAGATCAAGAATCAGCTTGTTGAACATATCCAACTGCTCAGCCAACACTTTGTCTTCACTCATCTTGAGTGAATACAATGCTTGCTTCAGGTAGACTCGATTGACCAGAGATTTGGTCATGAATAAAGTTTCAAGTTTCACCCATAATCTTGATGATGTAGTCTCCTTTGATACATGTCGAAGAACCTTATCACCAAGGCTCAACAATATTGCGTGTGGGCTTTCTCGATCATGCCCGTCTTTTATTTTGTCGTTAACGCAACGTTCATGGCTGCCTCACCCTTCAACGCTACCAAACAACCTTGTTGAACCAGTAGGGCTTTCATCTTCAAGCGCCACAGAACAAAGTCGTTCACTTCGATGAACTTTTCAATCTCATACTTTGTTGAAGGCATCTTTTCCATGCTCACCGCACCAATTATTGTGAATCGGATACCTTAAAACTAAGTATAAATTGTTTCTTAATGATCAAGAAATATGGTTAGGATTAATAAAGAAGAAAACAACAAGGATTGGTTATTAAACTGTTATTCTTTCCATTCTCTTAGAACAAGATTATAAGTATACAAGAATAACAAAATAACCTCTCTCTCTTAAAATTAGGATTTTATCTTCCTATTTTTCCTTATATCAAGATTGATAAACTAACATCCTATTTATAAGAAAAATAGCACACTAACCTAATTGGCTTTTTAACAATTACCCATTACAAGCTAACTTAGGGTACAGGATAACTTAAACAATTGGGCTTACAAGCAAGGCCCAATTCAACATGCTAACAGTCCTAGCAATATTGACTAATGCATGTTAGAACAGACTTTGACTACAACACACATTACTCGCGAACAGACTTCGACCACACTAGAGTTGGATCCAACATCTCACAGTTACAATTATATTCGTTATGTATCGCCCTCTTCAACATAATATATTCGAAAAAAATATCTTTTTATATTTCTGACATTTAATTAAATAGTATAATTTCATATCACAATTAAACACTTCAAAACTGAAACATAATTGTATTATACGAACAAAACACATGTTCGTTTTCATACATCTTTACACATAGCTGAATACACAAACATGGATCATTATATTACATAGACACTTCCAAGAATAATACTATATCCATGTTACAAAAAAAACATCTACAACAAACCCATAATAGAGAATATATTCATCTAAATTGTTTGACAAAATACTTAATACTAAACTTCAAAATGTACTTTCAAACCACATCCACGGCTGCCAACCACACTACACCATACTTATATGACAAGGACAAGTATGTTAATACACATGAATTTTTCAATCACTTTCATCCATCTATTCCAGACATTTTCAAACATATTTTTAACGGTTTAATATGGATACCAGAATTCGTGTTCCATGAGGCATTCGAACACTAAATCCCACAGTATCTCCTCTCTAAAGACATCTCTTCTTCGCAAATTGGTACCACCCTTGACCAATAAATTTCTCAATACAGTATTTCCTTGATGCACAATGCAATTGACAATCATAATTGTCTCCTGTGTCAGAATCAAAGAACTCAATTCATTCTGGTCCCCTCGCAAAACATGTCTTAATCATATGCTGCAGAGTTTGCTGCAAAATATCATTGTATTGAACGTATTACACTTATCCCACTCAATAGTGTATTAAATAAACTGTTATAATAAAATAACATACTTACAAGAACATTTTGTTGTGCAGTCTTACCACACTTGATCTTCTTCTCCCATACAATATAACTATCAATATTTACATTCATCAAGTTTAAACGTATAACTAATAAACTCTATCAATAATATTATTTTTATAATGTTATAATAAAACACAATGGCATATTACCTAACACTGTCTGGCGATTTTGGGATCGGAGGAGTTGCACAAATGGAAGATCATTTCCTTATCTTTTCATCATGCATGTTACAGTTATGATGATCAGTTACAGCAATTCGTCCCTCAGAAACTACTCCTTCACCCTTTTGATCTTTACTTCCTCCACAACTCAGTCCAGCTGATCCACTTGAAGAGTCCCCTTTTCTTACAAACTCCTGTTTCTTCTCAACAACGGTTTCACTTTTCTGGATTTCCTCATATTCAGGGTACAGTTGATCCAACCTACTTCTTCTTCATGCAGCTTGACTCTCAATTTCACCAATCGATCTGTAACAAATATTAGACAATATGCATGAAGTTTTTAACACTAAAAATAGGTTATCCTATTTACATAAATTGTTTCAAACAAATCATAAATGATAGCAAACCGTGGAGGTGGGAGTGACATCTTCAGCTCTTTGTTTCTTCTATGATTTTGAGTCTAAAGAATTCCAATGATACTTTGCATTATATAACATTTTCATTTTAGACAAACTTTCCGTATTACCCTCCAAAAATCCATTTTTTTTAAAGTGTCTCTACACACACTACTTCTAACATAGCTACCAAGTAATTTTTCCACTTTATAACTTTAACCTTTAGGCATATACCCTGTCTTAACTAATTAAATTAAAATGTACCTACATTGGGTAATGTTTGGTTTAATTTAGCATTTTAAACTACCTAATGTTTACTTCTAACCATGCTTTCAACTTTCCACATTAAATAAAACTATCAACACTTATATTTCTCTATTTATTTCTATGTCTTAACTTTACACGGAACAAAATTTCCTTCATTTATACTTACTTTCTTTTACAACGTAACTACAACATATCATTTCCAAACGTTCTTCCTGTTTTTCATTGTTTAATTTTTTAAAATTTTAATCACTATTAATTCTATATTTTGTAACTTCAGTTTAAATTCTCCAATAACATCTATTTCAAGATGTATAATATTTGTAATTCAGTTTTTCAATTCTCTGTGTCTCATAAACCAATTCGACATTGATGCCTACTTTTTTAATACACTTATACCAATATGTATGACACAACTCATCTACATTAACACTTTAACTTTAAACTATCCCTATCTAAATTATAATACCAAACAAATTTATACTAACTACTCATACTGCTGTTGTTGTGCAGACATTAAGATTTAGGCTTCAAAGTTTAATTTAATAAGATAAACACACAACACAACACTTCTTCCGTTGGTGAAATAATGATACAATCACAACACTTAATAATTCTTTCTCATAACAAAAACTTAACCAAATTGCATGACTTACTAACGTTAACATTAAAAACAAGTAAATCATTCTAAATTTCATGGGACTTGTACCACATCGTATTCAAACATTACTTGTCGTAGCAATATGCCTATCTAAAGACACATAAACCTTTTCGACTGGATACGACATCTTAAACTCAATGACATTCCGTATACGAATCCCTTTTTTCTTGGCATAATCGTACCATCCCTTCCCTATGAATTTCCCCCCTCTAATGTACTTCCCGTTTCGCTTTGCTGTACAAATTTCAGCGTCAAATGTCTCTCCATTTTATGCATCGACCAACATAATTGACTTCTTATTCCATGGCAAACACTTAGCCGTAACTTCTCTAGGAATGGGTTGGTACGAACATAACAACAACTCACTTCAATGTGATATACAGAACAAAACATGTCTAAATATCCAAATGCATTCATATACATACCAACACATTTCTCCTACTTATATAGATGAAATTTATCTCTTTCTCCCATTTGCATTCAATCTTTTCGACTTCATCGTCATCGGAATGGAAACATAGCAAAATTACTTATTGATTTTAACTATCTATTTCAGGACTTAAACAATATAACATGCAAATAAATCAATTACGTATTAAAGACACATATTTCCAGCAACTTAACATTATCCCTCTTACAGAAAAAATTTCCTAACCAATACATATTAATTTCTCATTTTCATTTCTAAACCAATACACATTACTTTTCAAATTTCATTTCTACATGCAAATGGAAAGTTTTTTCAATGTAAATCACAACAAAGAGTACAAATACAACATAATACGCAATAATTCCAAACGAATTTGCAATTTTCTTTCCAAGAAACCATACCTGCTACTATCAGACGATATTGAAATGTGAGACTTCCTTGACGATGACCTACATTACAAACATCTTCTATGATTATGCCTCAGTTTTTCAAACAAGACATTTATATCTTGCACACCAAATGCAACAACACTTTCAATTATGTTTTCTTTTACCCAAACATATGTTCAACTCATTCCAACATCTCTTTCGTTGGAATCAACGTCATCTCTCTGTTTTCGGGCCTCACTCCTTCAGATTTCAATCCTCGCTCCTTCAGATTTCCTAATAATATTGATAAATCCAACATAAAAAATATAACAAAAGCTTTGTTTCACTTTACCGATACATCTTCTCTCCGGTTACCTCCAGGAGTTTCATCATTCCTTTTCCCTTGACCTCCGATCGCTCACGCCTCTTTTCACCGTTTAACACCATTTTTCCTATTCCTTTGATTTTGATAATTAGGTTACCTTTGAAAACCTTACCTATTCCATGTACTAATGAATTTTGCCTTTTTCCAATTGCAACTTATTATATCTATCATTTAATGAGCCCATCCATTTCACAATACTAATGGTCCGGTTTAAACTACGTAACATTTTTTTTAATTCTTATGGTTTCAACTCTTAATTAACATAATTAATACATTTAGCTATATTATTTAATTGCAACTTTTTAACTTTAATTTTTTACTGTTATATATAAATTATTTAATTATATTTGTTTTTTCTAACATCTTTATGTTTAATGCATTTTTACTTTATATGACTTTTATAACATATGTTTTGCTTTTGACTAAATTCACTCACCGGCGGGTACCCGTGCGAACGCACGGGTATCCCGCTAGTTTAGAATAAATGAGTGTTCTAAAATGAATGACTCATTTCAATTTCCAATGCATCTTTTCCAATTTTACCCTCTAATTAATATTATTTTCACCATTTTCAATGCATGATAAAGGTGCTTTTGTAAAAATATAATTCTCTCTTTCATTTATTCCATTTTCTTAATCTGTGTGAAATAGTCAACTGGATCACTCATTGTGGGACGAAGGGAGTAATAGTTAAGTCATTTAGGTGTATATAAATAGATATTTAGTAATTTCGTTTAGTAACACAATCATAATGAATAATACAATCCTTATTTCAATATTCTCTTTCTTTCTCTCTTTATTAAAAGTGTATCACGCACTAACAAATTGGTATCTAGAATTTCGGTTAAGTTCTTGATCATGTTTTCAAGAATCACATGTTGGTGATCTTGTTTCCTGGATCGTGGGTTATTAATCAATCGCTGCAAAGATGGATGGTACTAATGACATTCTGAATTCTCTTCTAATTCTTGATAAGAATTGGATCCAATGGGGAAAAAACAGATGCAATATGTTTGGCGTTCATGAAATCCTAATGTGGTTACTAATGGCGTCTCCGAGCTTACTGAGAATCCAACTAATGCTCAGAGAGTCGCGAACAAGGAGTAGAAGAAGAAATATTGCAAGGTCGCGTATTGCATTCAATCGGCGATAGATTCGGGGAATTTCAACAAGATATCTCATGCTGAATCAACAAAGGAGACATGTGATATTCTTGTCAAGTACTATGAAGAAGGTGAGAAAGTCAAAATTGTAAAATTGCATACTTTGTAAAGGCAGTATGAATTTCTACAGATGGGAGAGGATGAAAAAACTACACGTTATGTGTCGAAGGTGCAAAATCTTGTACATATCATGAAGGGTTGTAATGAAACCTTAATTGATAAGATGATAGTTAAGAAGGTAATGTATGACGACCTCTCACTTTGATCATGTTATCATAGCCATTCAAGAACCCAACAATCTTGAAACCCTAAAACTGGAAGACTTGGTTGGTTCGTTGGAGGCACATGAGATTAGGATTGTTGAAAGGAAATGGGTTCAAGACTTGATACAAGCATTACATGCTCGGGCTTGGAAGAAACACATTGGTTCCAACAAATTCAAAAACAAAGGAGACAAGACTCAGAGTAAGAAGTATTGGTTGAACCCTCAAAATTATAAGGTTAATGATATGGCTTTTGAATCCTCGAAAAGAGGGGAATGAAACTCCTATCAAAAAGACAAAGAGAGAAAAAAAAGGTCTGAAGTGCTATAATTGTGAAAAGTGAGGTCACTTAGCTAAGCATTATTGGTACAATAAATAAAATGGATCGACAAAAGGCAAAGAGGAAGGAGAAAACCTTGCACGCTAAGATTCATATGATTCTAAAGATATGGTGGTTATGGCTGCAGTTGCAGATGACCATGTTGACTCCAAGATCTGGTTCCTCGACACGGGTTGCTCGAATTATAGGACTGGTCGAAAAATATGGTTAGTAGATTTCGACTCGTTGAAGAAACGCAAGGTCAAACTTGCTGATAATAGTTCATTTTAAGCAGAAGGTACTAGCAACATAGTTATTCAAAAGAGCAATGGAGGAAAAGCTATTATCAAAGATGTACTCTATGTACCTGAAACAAAGTCCAATATGCTAAGTGTTGGATAACTAGTCGAAAAAGGTTTCTTAATGATTATGAAAGATGAAGCCTCTGAATTGTTCGACACTCAGAATAAGTTGGTCTTGAAATGTCCTTTGTTGAAAAATAGGACATTCAAGACCATGATCAGTTTGACTAAAGTACAATGTCTAAAAATTGTTGTTGACCACAAGAATAGTTGGATGTGGCATTTGAGGTTTGACATTTGAACTTTCAATCACTCAATCAACTGATTACACAAGATATGGTAATTGGTATACCAAGTCTTGAGATTCCCAACAAACTGTGTAAAGGTTGTTTAGTCGGAAAGCAATCCAGAAAGTCTTTCGTTTCGACTATGCCAATGAGATCCTCCTGCATACTCAAAGTTGTACATTCAGATGTATGTGGACCTTTTGAGAAGTATATTATTGGTGGAAACATGTATTTTGTTTCTTTTGTCAATGAGTTTAGTCAAAATCTGTGGATCTATGTGATCAAGAGAAAGGACAAAGTATTTGAAATCTTTAAGAGATTCAAGATGCTTATCAAAAACCAGAGTGAGAAGAAGATTAAAGTTTCGTGAACAAATGGAGGTGGAGAATACACATCCAAGATGTTTGAAGAGTTTTATGCAAAACATGGTGTCGATCATGAAGTAGTTGCTCCTTACACGCCTAAATATAATGGAATAGAAAAAAGAAGAACCAGAACCATATTGGACATCGCCAGATGCATGCTAAAGCAGAAGAATTTTCCAAAATCCTTATGGGGTGAAGCTATTTCCACTGATGTTTATATTCTGAACAGGTTCCCTACCAAGAAGCTGAAGAACAAAGTTCCTGAAGAAGTGTGGAGTGGCAAACGACCATCAGTGAGTCATTTGAAAGTGTTTGGCTCTATTTTCTACAAGCATATTCCTGATACTAGGAGAAGGAAGCTTGATGATAAGAGTGAACCTATGATTCTGGTAGGATATCATAAGACTAAAACATGCAGACTATTCAATCCAATGAACAATAAGATCATGATGAGAACTCATCCTGGGATTGAAATTCTGGTGATCCAGTTAACAATCCATTGATGAGCTATGATTTTGTTAAAGCAAGAAGTTAAGGATATTGTCAATATTCCAGTCGAAGTCAAAGCAGTTGTTGACATTACTAACACGGTCAACGTCAGAGAGGATCTGGATAGCATAAGCCAGAGACCTCAATGAACTAGAGCTTGTCCAGCAAGACTCCAAGAATACGAAGTGGTTGATGATGATGAATTCACACTAGATGGAGAATTAGTTCTTTTATTTTACTTGCTGGTCTTGAACCAATCAACTATAGCGAGGCTTTAAAGAATATGAAGTGGAAGTCTACTATGGTCGAATAGTTACAAGCAATCGAAAGAAATAACACATGGAAGTTAGTCTAATTGTCGGCACATATAGAAGCTATTAAAATGAAGTGGGTGTTCAAGTTGAAGCACAATATTGATGGGTCGATAGCAAGACATAAGGTGAGATTGGTATCTCTAGGTCTTCTTCAGAGATCAGGATTCGATTACTCTGAATTATATGCACCAGTAGCAAGATTGTAGACTGTTCGACTAGTAGTCGCCTTGGTATGTAAGCAAGGATGGTCAAAATTTTACTTAGATGTGAAATCAACATTTTTGAATGGTCCCTTGGACGAAGAAGTCTATGTCACACAACCTCTTGGGTTTGTGATACAGTGGGAAGCAAGAAAATTGTATAAGTTGCACAAAGCGCTCTATGATCTCGAGCAAACACCTAGGGTATGGAACAAGAATATTGACTCATACTTGGTCGAATTAGGATTCATCAAAATGCAAATTTAAGTATTGTGTCTATGTTCAGGTAGTGGCTCAAGATATAATAATCATCTGCTTATATGTCAATGAAATGTTAGTAACTGGAAATAGCTTGGAGAACTTGTCGAAGTTCAAAGAGCTGATAAAAAAGGAATTTAAAATGGCAGATCTGGGAAAGTTGTCGTTCTTCCTAGGCATTAAATTTCAAATTTCGAAACTAGGTATGCTTCTACAATAAAGAAAGCATGTCATAGAGATACTCAATAGATTCATGATGGGTGAATCAACTCTTTCAGCTTCTTCTACTGAACTAAATTTGAAGTTGGAGAAGAATGGAGAAGAAGACAAAGTCGATGCAACCCTGTTCAAACAAGTTGTTAGATCTATGAGATATGTGTGCTACAGTCAACCTGATATAGGTTTCTCAGTCGGATTAGTGAGCTGATACATGAGTGAATCAGGGGTGTCACACATGAAGGCTGCAATAAGAATCCTGGGATACTTAAAATGATCGGTAAAATATGGAATTTTATTTCGATAAGACTCTAAAAACAAAGAAGATATGGTTACTTTCTATTCAGATGCTAATTGGTGTGGAGATAAGGAAGATCAAAGAAGAAAAAATGGTTATTTCTTTCAAGTATTTGGTGACTCAATCTCATGGTGCTCGAGAAAGCAACTTGTGGTGGCATTCTCATTATGTGAGGATGAATATATAGAAGGATCCTATGCTACATTATGAGAAATTTGGATCAGATCTATGCTTGAAGAAATGGAGGTCGAAGTGAATAAACCTCTGGTATTGGAGATCGACAACCAGTCAGCCATGAATCTTGCGAAGAATCTAGTTTTTCATGGAAAGAGTAAGCACATCGAAGCTAGATTTCACTTCTTAAGGGAGAAGGTAAATTAAGGTGAACTTGAAGTAATGCATTGCTCAAGTGAAACATAGTTGGCCTACTTTTTCACCAAAGGATTGAAGATCACCAGATTTATGAATTTGAGAAAGAAATTAAGAATAGTTCAGATCGACTATGATTAGCGTATGTTCGACAACTTGGATTATACGGGGGATGTCGATGTATAATATAATTCAAGTTGTGTGGCCAAGCCAAATGTTAATTAGGGTTTAAGGTTTGTTACTTAGTTTGTTATATTTGTTACTCGGTAGTCAAGTCACTTAGGTGTATATAAATATATACTTTGTAATTCAGTTTAGTAACATAAGCATATTGAATAATACAATCCTTATTTCATTACTCTCTCTCTCTCTCTCTCTCTCTCTCTCTCTCTCTCTCTCTCTCTCTCCTTCCTCACTAAAAGTGTCTCATGCACTAACAAAATCAAGATGAAGTGTGTTTGGTCCAATGCTCATATTTTTTCATGGATACTTCAATATGTTGATGCACTTGATTATGAAAAGAGTGGACAATTGAATGTTATAATACAAAAATGTAAATAACTCGAATGTAAATGTATTTGGAATGCAAATAACTCGAAATTTAAAAGGAATGAATATATATATATTCGACATAACAAAAGTAGCCACTAAAATGGGGTCGCCCAATTAAGCCTCGGCCTAGACGCCTCTGAACCATGTTCTTCTATAGATTTAACTACTAAGATATGCGGCATAAGCGGAATAATTCAAGCAGGCATGAAAAAACTGCATCTTCCATTATTGAAGAAAGAATTGAGACTTCCATTCACATGTCTTTGATTGAAAGAGAATGAAATTGCCTCTTTGGTTCTATAGTTCAAACCCAAGCAGCCTTTTATATACAATCCATTCTTAGATTGGGAAAGTGATAACGAAATTTTCCTCTCCTAAATCACAAAATCTCATACATCCTTACAAAGTAAGGGTTTGTTCCTAACTATATTTTTTTAGAAAATACAATTGGCGTCTACTGTAAGATTTAGGTAAAGCTGGCCTAGCCATACCCATCTTTGATTCACCAATTATCTCAATTGTCGCCTTCAACATGATGGCAGAATGAGGAGAGCCATAACACCTACCAACTCAGACGCTCCCGTTAACATCGTAGTAGGAGAGTTCACTGAGGTGGAAAATCTATTTTTCCCGCTGGAACTATGCTCTGCAGCTTCTTGCTAAGAGAGAATACGAGAATACAACAGTCTAGAACATAGGTCGAATAGACCTCCATAAAAATTTGACATATTAAAAAATTGTTTAATTTAAATAATCAAAGTTTTTAAAACTATTTTTTGAGGTAGAAAACCGTGTGTACAAAATATATGCTTTTGCAAAAATACACACAACACTCAATCGGTATACAAAATTGAAAGTTGATGAAATAGGCAACCAAAGCAATTAATGTGGTTACTAAAGTACAATTGTTTTACACGCATTGTGTAAACAAATAATGTCAATACAATGAGAATTCTAGAATTAGTTGCTTAAGGTTTAATCAACGACGAGAACAATTTGAAGTCTCAATCTAACAAAACCTACACTTATGAAGAAAATTGTTATTAATGCAATAAACCTAACCACGTGCATTATAAGAAAGAAATAAACCTAACATGTAACTACATAGAAAAATAGAAAGATATGGATAGAGAAGATTCACCTATCGAAAACCTATTTTACCTCGATTAGGAAAAGGTTATTACCTCATTTCTTTAGGCGTCGTAATGAAGGGTGTCTTAGAAAGTCGTGACTTTTCTCCTAGGTTTATCTTCAACCAAGGGGAAAGGTGGAATAGTTATGGACTCGATCCTCAGAAACTGCATATTCGTATTTTTATGAAAACACGCTACTTAAACTATCAGTTTATAAATTAATCGAAGGGGTGTGTGTGTGTGTGCGCGTGTGTGTGTTCTGTTCAGGAACTAGAAGTGGATGCAATTGACAAACTAATAAAATCTAAGCGGTGGTGATGATATCCAATATAGCAGCGCAGGATGAACCTGAAGGTTAGCATTTCAACGCCAACTCAGTTGAAGATTCAAAGTGAGTGCAGTGAAAAGTTGAGATCAGAAAATGTACCTTACTTTCTGTGTGAATTGACTTTTATACCTTGGGTCAAGTGAAGTCGATTTGAATTAGAGTGGGCCTCATCCATTTGGACCTCTGTCTGACTCGGAGAAGCCTTTAGTAATTTTGGTCGGCCTCCAAGGATGTTGTCCAATGTTAACTAGACATGAAACACTTGGAGTCCGTTGAAAAAGTAGTGGGGAACAAGAGCACTCAATGTATTTCCATCATTGAAATGTTTCATTGCTTTCTGATAACACGAAATCGTATATATATTTTGATGCATAATTCAACTAAAGTTTAACCGTTTTCGATCCGATTTCGGGTTATTTCCGTGTTATTTGTCTGATGTTTTGCAGGTATTCAACGATCACGTCTAAACAAGGCAACATAAAGAAAAGAAGCAATCTCAGATGAAATATGGACGAAAAAAGAGTGAAAACATCATGAAAAGCGCAGAAGGTTGTTTTTGCTGATGTGACGACCGTCACAGCTCCATGACGACCGTCACACGGGTGACGACCGTCACACCTTGTGACGACCGTCATGCAGGAAAAAACGCCCCACTTCAATTACACGTTAAAGAAGCAGTTCCAAGTCCCAAAGAGTGGACCACTACTCCCTGATTTTTCTGCCTCAAAGTCCACTCTCTCCAATTATAACCGTTAGAATTCCATTTCTATAAAAGGGGAAGCAGGGGACCTCAGAAAGGGAGCCGCATTCATACAACGAAGTGCTGCCAAATTTATTTCCAGAGCAAACCTTTCCAGTTTAATATTCTTATTTGTTTCTCTTTACTTTTTCTGTATTCCATTTCATTCTTCTGTAATTTCTACTTTTATTGTACGATCAAATTGGCATAAAGACCAGAATCCTGCCAACATCTGTGGAGGATCTGCCCAAAGGCCAATTGAAATATTTACAGGTTTCTCATTTCAATCGTAATTCCAGTTTTATTATAATGCAAATCATTATTTATTGTTTTTATTTATGTTTTATCTTTCCCAAATCCATGTCTAGCTAAACTTAAGTAATCGATATGTATTAAAAATTCGAATGGGATTTGATAATAGCTGGTTGAAAATTGTCTTTTCAAAAGTAATTTATGGTCTGAGTGTTTAAAAATTAATTTACTGAATAAACTTCGTCGCGAAAGCGAGAACTTATTTAAAAGTAGTTTTGCCACGAAAGTGGGAAATTAATTAAGATACAAACCAACAAGCGAAAGTTGCGGTAAGATCAGATAGTAAACACGAGTCATTCATTTTAATAACAGCGAAAGCACTTTAAAATGAATTAGAACTTAGAGATTTCCAAAAAAAAATTTTAACCCCGAATGGGATACGAAAGTGTACGTTTGGCCCTTAGAATTATGATTAGCGTCAATAACCATCGTGAGGCGAGAGTCTTCAAATCACAATTTTCTGCTTAAATAAACTTTGAAAATTATTTCATACACCGGTAACTTGTCAAATCCCTGAAGAACACAATTACTGCATATCGATTCAATCATTTATAATCTAAGTAGCATTCTTAGTTCCATTTTAGTGACAATCTTATTCCCTTAAACATATTCTACCTAGCTAAACATAGTAACTCCCGAGAACACTAGTTTGATTACGAGTCCCTGTGGGATCCATATCTATTATTACTACGCGATAGACTGTGCACTTGTAGTTAGGTTGTATTAGACATAGAAAGTCGTGATCAAGTTTTTGGCGCCGTTGCCGGGGACCCGTTTAGTCAATAGTGTAACCTTCTGTTACGCCGTATAGACTAGGTTAACAATTTTCATTTTTCCTTTACTAGTGCTGTCGATTGTATGCCAAGTAATCGCCCACAAAGCGATATCGTAAAACCTTCAATTGCAGAACTAGAGCGCTTCTTACATTTAAGAAGTCGAATCATTGAGTACCAACTAAAACAACTCAAACATAATATTCCCGAACCTCTCACTCCCATTCCCAAATCCGAAGAAGAACCAACGATGGCTGAAGGACCTCCAAACAAACCGCTGAAGGCATACGCTACGCCCTCTCAGATGGAGCCTAGAAGTAGCATTGCTGCCCCAGCTATTACCCAAAATGATTTTGAGCTGAAACCGTCATTGCTGTCAGCTGTACAACAAAACCAATTCTCAGGAAGCGCAACTGAGGATCCGAACAAACATCTAACGAAGTTTGTACAATACATAGACACAGTGAAAGCAAACGGAGTAACTTCAGACGCGATAAGACTTCGTCTTTTCCCATTCTCTCTTAGAGACAGAGCGTGGACATGGTTAAAATCCTTACCATCCAACTCCGTTACGACGTGGGAACAATTGAAGAACGTCTTCTTAGCAAGATATTTTCCGCCAAGCAAAACTGCTATGCTTAGAGCTCAAATCAACAGATTTCGACAAAAGGATACTGAATCTCTTTACGAAGCATGGGAACGATTCAAAGATATGATGAGAACATGTCCTCACCACGGTCTAGAAGACTGGGTGACAATCCATACTTTCTATAATGGGCTTCTATACAATACTAGATTGACAATAGATGCTGCCACGGGCGGTGCACTTATGGATAAGTCATACGATGAAGCCTATCAATTAATCGAAAACATGTCATAAAACCATTGCCAATGGGGAGGTGAACGCACTCCAACGGAGAAAACCACAGCGAAAGGTGGGATGTACGAGATCAGCAGCCTTGAAAAGTTCAACGCTAAAGTAGATGCTCTAGCACAGAAGATTGATAGTATGCCCGTTAACCCCACTGCAACCGTAACTCCAAACTGCGAGTTATGCGGAAGCACCACTCATAATGCACCCGAATGCCCATTGCTAGCCGGAATCCCACCATACCAAGTAAATTATGCTCAAGGAAATCCTTACGCAAATACCTATAACCCAGGTTGGCGAAATCATCCAAACTTTTCTTACAAAAGCGAAAACGCATTGCAAATGCCTAGTGCTCCACCAGGATATCAGAAATCAGCTGCCGCTCAGAATGCACCTAGGAAATCAAACCTCGAGTTGATGATGGAAAAATTCATAGCTACTCAAGCTCAAACAAACAAAGAATTCCTGAATCAAAACATACACACTAGCGAGCAAATTAAACAGTTGACCAGAAAAGTAGACGCCTTAGCCACCCACAACAAAATGCTAGAAACACAGATATCACAAGTGGCTCAACAACAAGCCTCTGCTGCCGCACCTGCTGGCACATTTCCTGGACAACCCGAACAGAATCCAAAGGGCCAAGCAAATGCTGTAATACTAAGAAGCGGAAAAGAATTGGACGAACTGATCGATCCGAGGACCGAAAACTCAGCCATGCAACAAAAACCAGCTGAACAGGTAGAAAAGGAATCCGAGTTAGAGAAGAAGGAAGACAATGAGAAGGAGGATACCGCAAGTGAAAAAACTCAAGCACCTCCAGCGCCATATAAACCACCTATTCCTTATCCGCAAAGATTAATAAACTCCAAAACTTCAGGACAGTTTAAGAAATTTGTAGAGCTCCTTAAACAGCTGAATATTACTATTCCTTTTACAGAAGCGATAACTCAAATGCCGTCTTACGCTAAATTTCTCAAAGAAATCCTGTCGAATAAGAGAAAGATCGAGGATAACGAAACAGTTACACTTACTGCAGAGTGTAGCGCCATTATTCAAAACTGCATGCCTCCTAAATTAAAAGACCCAGGTAGTTTCTCCATACCCTGCGTCATTGGAAAGTTTGTAATAGACAAAGCTCTATGCGATTTAGGAGCCAGTATCAGTGTTATGCCTTTATCTATATGCAAAAAGCTGAATATGGGAGACCTCAGACCAACCAAAATGTCCGTACAATTAGCTGACCGATCAGTAAAATACCCCGTCGGAATACTGGAAAACGTTCCAGTACGCATAGGACAATTCTACATTCCAACCGACTTCATAATCATGGACATCAAGGAGGACATTGTTACCCCAATTATTCTAGGAAGACCGTTCCTAGCTACAGCCGGAGCGATTATAGACGTGAAGAAAGGAAGGCTAACATTCGAAGTAGGAGAAGAAAAGATAGAGTTCATTCTCACCAAGTTCTTACAAGCACCAGCCATAGACGATACCTGCTATTTAGTAGACGAAATTGACGAATGCATAAGAGAACTTGAAAATGAAGAGACCACGTATTTAGAAATAATAAAGATTCAAATACCTGATACTTCTGAAGACGACAATTGGCGTAAATCGTATAAAGACGACAGCTTAAGCGAAAGCTTAGCACTGACCCCAAACCATATGCAAGGTCCGAAGAACCCATCTTTAGAACTTAAAACACTACCCAAAAACCTTAGATATGAATTTCTAGACGATGAATTAAAAAGATCAGTGATAGTCAACGCCGACTTAGGACAACCAGAAATCGAAAAGCTATTAGAAGTCTTAAAGAAGTACCCCACTGTGTTAGGCTATAACATAAGCGATCTAAAAGGTATAAGCCCTTCAATCTGTATGCATCGAATTACAATAGAGGAAGACTCTAAAACCTCTCGAGAGCATCAGAGAAGACTGAACCCCATCCTGAGCACTGTAGTCAGAGATGAAGTAAAGAAATTGCTAAATGCAGGAATCATCTATCCGATCTCCGATAGTGAATGGGTCAGCCCAGTTTATGTCGTACCGAAGAAAGGAGGAGTCACAGTAGTTAAAAACGAAAAAGGCGAATCAATAAAAAAAAGAGTCGTGACTGGAAGCAGAATGTGCATTGATTATAGGAAGCTTAACAAGGCCACACGAAAAGATCACTTCCCGCTACCCTTCATAGACCAAATGTTGGAAAGATTAGCCAAACATTCATATTTCTGCTATCTAGATGGTTATTCAGGATTCTTCCAAATTCCCATTCATCCTGATGACCAAGAAAAGACTACATTCACCTGTCCTTATGGTACTTTTGCTTACCGCCGAATGTCGTTCGGACTCTGTAACGCTCCAGCAACCTTCCAAAGATGCATGATGGCGATCTTTGCAGATTTCATAGACAACATCATGGAAGTATTTATGGACGATTTCTCGGTATGTGGACAAAGTTTCGAAGGATGCCTACAAAATTTAGAAATGGTATTAGAACGTTGTGTAAAAGTAAACCTCGTCCTAAATTGGGAAAAATGCCATTTTATGGTCCGACAAGGAATAGTTCTAGGACATGTCATATCAGATAAAGGAATTGAGGTCGACAAAGCTAAAATAGAGATTATAAAAGATCTCCAACCTCCAAAATTGGTACGAGAAATACGGAGTTTTCTAGGACATGCCGGTTTCTACAGAAGATTTATAAAAGATTTTTCGAAAATCACAAAACCTCTAACCGGCCTATTGATGAAAGATGCTGAGTTCGTCTTCGACGACGACTGTTTAAAAGCATTCGAAACATTAAAATCAACCCTTATCACCGCACTAATCCTGCAACCACCCGATTGGCGACTACCGTTCGAAATCATGTGCGATGCGAGTGATTATGCCATAGGCGCAGTTCTAGGACAAAGGAAGGACAAGAAACTCCATGCCATCTACTATGCCAGTAGAACCTTAGATCCTGCCCAAATGAACTACGCTACCACAGAAAAGGAACTTCTAGCAATTATATTTGCGCTTGACAAATTCCGTTCTTACTTAGTAGGAGCAAAAATTATCATATACACAGACCATGCTGCCATAAGGTTCCTAATAAGCAAAAAGGATGCCAAACCAAGACTATTGAGATGGATCCTGTTATTACAAGAGTTTGACTTAGAAATCAAAGATAAGAAAGGAATCGAGAACGTTGTTGCTGATCACTTATCCCGAATAGAAGGCATCAGACACGAACCAGTACCGATAAATGACGATTTCCCGTACGAACGTCTGATAGCCAAATTAGAAAGTGACATACCCAACTCAATCTCGGAAGATCTAGAATTCGAAAAAGCCGTAGAAGCCGTCTATGCCCAAGTCACATTACCCTGGTATGCTGACATCGTTAATTACCTCGTTGCGGGCGTGCTTCCACCGGATCTCACTTATCAGCAAAAGAAGAAATTCTTCCATGATCTGAAACACTATTATTGGGACGAACCTCTACTCTTCAAGAGAGAGGCCGACAACATATACCGTCGCTGTGTCCCAGAGGAAGAAATAGAAAATATCATTTCCCAATGCCATTCAGCACCATATGGTGGTCATGCTAGTACATCCAAGACGTGCGCTAAGATTCTCCAAGCCGGTTTATTCTGGCCTAACCTCTGGAAAGACGTTCACATCGCTGTGCTAAAATGTGATCGATGCCAACGAACCGGCAACATCTCACGACGCGATGAAATGCCTCAGAAAGGAATCTTAGAGGTAGAAATCTTTGACGTATGGGGAATAGATTTCATGGGACCATTCCCAACTTCTTTTGGTAATAACTACATACTCGTCGTTGTAGACTACGTGTCTAAATGGATAGAAGCCATTGCTGCTCCAACAAATGACGCACGAGTAGTAATCAAACTCTTCAAAAACACAATCTTTCCTAGATTCGGTGTGCCCAGACTCGTCATTAGTGACGGCGGATCTCACTTCATATCGCGAATATTCGATAAACTTCTCTCTAAATATGGAGTCCGACACCGAGTAGCTACACCTTATCATCCGCAAACTAGCGGACAAGTAGAGGTCTCGAACAGAGAAATAAAACAGATATTGGAAAAGACTGTCGCTACCTCAAGGAAAGATTGGTCATCAAAGCTACAAGAAGCTTTATGGGCTTATAGGACCGCTTTTAAGACACCAATAGGTACTACACCCTACAAATTAGTTTACGGTAAATCCTGCCATCTCCCTGTAGAATTAGAGCATAAGGCCTTCTGGGCCATTAAGACACTCAATTTCAACTACACCGAAGCAGGAGAAAAGCGAATCTTGAATTTACACGAATTGGAAGAACTTCGATTAGACGCTTATGAAAATGCCCGTATCTACAAAGAACGAACTAAAAAGTGGCATGATAAACGTTCAGTCAAGAAACAATTCAGTGTGGGAGACATCGTATTGCTATTTAATTCAAGATTAAAACTCTTCCCAGGTAAACTAAAATCTAGGTGGTCTGGACCCTATGAAGTGACTAAAGTACTTCAGAGTGGAGCTGTCGAAATTACCGATAAGACGAATGCACCGTTTATCGTAAACGGGCAACGTCTAAAACATTATAATAAGAACGAAACCAGCCCTCAAGTCTGCAGTATAACACTGCTTGAGCTTCCAGCTCAAACACCCGAATAGCTTCTCACCAAGCTATCGCCAGGCTTTAGACGTTAAAAACAGCGCTTACTGGGAGGCAACCCAATTTCCCTCATTATTTTATTTCTATTTTCCTTTAAAATTTTACTTTGAAACTCCAACAAAAATTCTAAAATAATAATTACTACTACTTTCTATTTTCGTTTGTTTTCATATTTTTATTTTTATTTTTCTCTTTTGTCTTTTGTTTCTACCGCTTTTTGTTTTTTAAAAAATCCTGACTTCAAACTCCTGTTTTAAACTTTTCAGGATTTTTAAAGTCTTCAAAACTTTCCTCCTGTTTTCTCCGAACTACCTGCGAGTATGGTCGAGTACGACTTCACAAAGGTTCATTTTCGAGGACTAGCTCAAAAGGCAAGATTTGCAGCACTAACTGAAAGAGAATTCGCCTTAACGCTGTATTATGATAAGTCTACCATGGATAAACTAGGAATCACGGATAGCATTCAATACCTGTTCAATCAACTGGGTTGGGAGAACACTGCTTTGAAAACACGTTTTGCTACCTATAAGGATCTTACCTATGAATTCCTTAGTTCTTTCAGATACATACCCAACTATGGTTTTGGATCCAACACAGAGCTGATTACCTTCCGAATGTTTGGAATGGACCAAACCCATAGTCGGATGTCACTAGCTAACCTCCTAGGATTTCCTAGCGGACCGCATGTGTTCATCAGTGCAGAAGATGACGATATTGATTTTCAACTCGACCAATTCTGGGGTAGAATCACAGGCGACTATCACCCTGAACCAGACAGAATGTATAATGATGATATTCATAACCCAACTTTCAGATACTTTCATAAGATACTAGCTCACACCCTGTTTGGGAAAGAAGAAAATATTACTACAGTATCTAAAGAGGAGTTATTCATCATGTTCTGTGCTTCTCAGGGACGTACAGTAAATGCAGTGCCTTTCATGATGAGATCTTTCAAACGCCTCACGCAGGAACCACAGACACCTATTCTTATAGGAGGCCTCGTGACAATGATTGCCCACGAGCTTGGCCTTAGATTCCACTTAAATGCAAGCACTCGTTTTGGCACCATCCGACCCATGAATATACAATTCTGCTTTAACAGGCGCATTTTAGGAACTATGGGACCTGGACCGTATGAGTACATCATTAACGAAAAACCAGTACAACTATTCACACTGCCTGATCATCAGATGACAAGTATCCACAACAAGGACAACTGGCTTTATGAACTGGACTATGGGACCTCCTTCACCTCAGTCAACACCACAGAACTATATGTATGACAGTGACCACATCTCTGAGGCACATGACTATATGTACTATGAGGATGCTGTATCAGAAGCTGAAGTAGACCCTATGACTCCTCCGCACTACAACACCTATCCTGAGCCTATCCCTGAGGAGACCACCGACAAAATGGATACTGTTCTACTCCGATTGGACAATGTTGATGCAACTCTGACTACTGTAAAAGATGACATCGTAGGCATACACAGCGAACTAGTAGTCTTCATGGACTTAGTCTGCGACCAGCTTGACTACTACACACAGAAATTCGATGAGTTGAAGACACGAAAAGACTAGATACTAGTTTTAGCAGTAGATTCAGTTTAGTTTGGTTTAGTTTAGTTTCGTTTAATCATTTGGAATTTTCGCATTATTAATTTCTTTATGTACTACATACAATCATTTCAATTTCATGTTATTTCAATTATAGTCTTTATTCAATTATTCCGTTTTTATGTTACTCTTTGTTTGTTGGCTGCTATAACACATTGCCATATCAATACTAGGCCTAAAAGTCACTGCAAGAACGCCCTCAGAGCAAAATTCTGCGTTCTGCAGATTTTGCTGCTGTGACGACCGTCACAAGACCCTGACGAGCGTCACGCGGGTGACGACCGTCACACATACGTGACGACCGTCACGAACCCAAAACTGCTATCTGATATAACAGGGTTGCGTTTTCTCTCCTACTACCCTCATTTCAACTTCCAATCATCAGAACTCCTACCCTACTACGAATTTTCATTCTCCCCACATTGCACCATATATTTCAACTCCAATCTCAACTTCCAACCACACTTCTGTCAATTCTTCCCACTTTGCAGAAAAACCCCAATCTTCAGAACCCTCTCAATCTTCCAACAATGGCAAGAAATGCAGAAACCCCAGATATCAGTAACATTGTCTTCAGCGAAGGTGACTTAGGCGACAGACAGCGAGCAAACTACATCGCATTCCATCAGAGGTCGCTCCAGCCGACTCATTATCCACACATTCCATCGCTTACGGAGCTCGGACTCCTTGAAGGCGTAACCTGGATGCTTCAAAGAGCAGGCATCTGGAACCTCTGCACCAACCCACTGCCAACATACGAACAACTCACTCTCAAGTTCTTGAGTTTGTTTACCTACGTCACATCCAGCAGTGACCTCAACCAACATTCCGGTGCCGCATGCTTCCGGATGTTCGGCACAAACTATCAGGTGAACAAAAATCAGATTGCCGGCATCCTACAGCTACCTCGAGGCGACAATGCTCACCGCCGCATCACCGATCAGTTCCAGCACGAAGCTTTCGCATTGTGGTACCAGTTGACCGGCATCAATGCCGATGGTTGGGACTCTCTGCACGCCACGCATATCCATAACCCGACCATCAGGTACTTTCACCGAGCATTGAGCAACACAATTTTCGCCAGAGACAGCAACCACAAGGTGAACTCGAAAGAGCTCTTCTTCCTCCATTGTGTCTTCAACAACGAGCCTGTCAACGCCGCTCCGTTCCTGCTGGCTCACATTCAGGCCAACTGCAACCGTGGCTCGAAGCCATTTTACTTTGGCGGGATTGTCACTGCCATTGCACTTGGGCTGAACCTTGGCGACCGCCTCCAGCATCTCCATTCCATTCCCTCGATGTTCCTTGACACCGACCACTGCAGAGCCTCCCACCTTATCCGCTCCAGAGCTGACGGCAAGTATCATCCGGTAGTGCGTGGCAAGACCTTCCGAAGCATCATCCTTCCATCACGCACCCGCACACACCCAGAGGATCGTACCAACTGGTTATTTGACCTCACTGCCCCTCCTGCTGCCGTTGTTCCTACTCAGGACCACACCCAAGGTTCTGACGATGAAATCCAAGCTGAGTTGGACAGGTCCGAGCAGCCAGAGGCATCGCAGCCTCCTCCTTCCGAAGGTACATCCTCTCGCCGCCGCCGCCATCATCCAGTGCCCGACTACACATAAGAGGACCTCCGCCGCTCTCTCGACCAGCAGGCCCAGATACTCGCTATGCTGCAGCAGCAGAATCAGCGAGCAGACCAGTTCGAAGCTTGGCACCGGAATCAAATGCAACAACTTCAAACCGGCCAAGCTACCATTACTGAGAACCTGGCGAATCTGACTTTGCAGGTCGAAGGACTCCGGGACACCGTCTACCACACATGATCTATGAGTTATGAGGACCGAGTAGCCCTTGCCAGAGCCAGAGGACGCCAGCATGGACGTGACCGAGGCAGCGGACGTGATTAGTCATCCATCTTTCCTTATTTGTTTACTATATTTCCAGTTTATTTGTACTTTCATTTCAGTTGTATCTCCCTCTCGCATGCTTCAAAATCAGTGGGGACACTGATTGAGATAGTGTGGGAGCGGAGCCTTTATTTCCATTCCACTGTACTTTGAATTTCGTAATTTTTACATAAACACTTTCTATTTTTAGCAAATAAAGCTCGTTTATATATACTTTCTCCGTTACGCAAACATCCCCACATTATTCAACGTAAACAAAAATTTCCGTTCGTTCCTCAAAAGCAAAAGTATCACGAGAATGCACCCGAGTTCAAACCAAGTTTTGAAACTCCGAAGAAACGACAATTCTAACAAAACTAGTACCGTCCTGACACCTTAGATCTCCGGTTTATGCGAGTCGGTTTCACTACCTACGTGTACCAAAGTCTCAAGTGTCTACGCAAACTCAGCCCCAAGTAGTTTATACTAGCAGTCAGCACCATCCTAAAGCACTACTAAGTGAGCGACCGATGCAAATAAGTGTATGATCTCCAAAAAGATGAAAAATCATGAAAAGAGAGATAAATAGCCCAAAAATATAAGATATGTTTCCTTCTAAGTTAGGTGCTCCTCACCCGAGCATTTAGCCCAACGGCACGAAAACTCATTGAAAAATCAATGACATAAGCTTATGATCAATGAAGAAGATCAAAAACAAGAAATGAGATCATATTCACTAACAGGTCGACTTGCCATGAAAGTGTACGGACAACGGGCTTAATGTGATTGCACTAGAACAAACAGGGTGAACTTGCCGCGAGAACCTTGACACCAAGCTACAGTAGCATGACTGGGACCGATTTGCATAAAAAGGAGACCTCCGAAGACTTGTAGTCCAGTGTCGTCATGGTACTCGTCTTGTTCTTACCAAGAATCCCGGTTTTTCCCAACTCTGCGAACGAAGAAGCTGCCTCGTGCTTGCCGACCTTTTCATGTTTTACTTGAGGACAAGCAAAGATTCAAGCTTAGGGGAGTTTGATAACACGAAATCGTATATATATTTTGATGCATAATTCAACTAAAGTTTAACCGTTATCGATCCGATTTCGGGTTATTTCCGTGTTATTTGTCTGATGTTTTGCAGGTATTCAACGATCACGTCTAAACAAGGCAACATGAAGAAAAGAAGCAATCTCAGATGAAATATGGACGAAAAAAGAGTGAAAACATCATGAAAAGCGCAGAAGGTTGTTTTTGCTGATGTGACGACCGTCACAGCTCCATGACGACTGTCACACGGGTGACGACCGTCATGCAGGCAAAAACGCCCCACTTCAATTACACGTTAAAGAAGCAGTTCCAAGTCCCAAAGAGTGGACCACTACTCCCTGATTTTTCTGCCTCAAAGTCCACTCTCTCCAATTATAACCGTTAGAATTCCATTTCTATAAAAGGGGAAGCAGGGGACCTCAGAAAGGGAGCCGCATTCATACAACGAAGTGCTGCCAAATTTATTTCTAGAGCAAACCTTTCCAGTTTAATATTCTTATTTGTTTCTCTTTACTTTTTCTGTATTCCATTTCATTCTTCTGTAATTTCTACTTTTATTGTACGATCAAATTGGCATAAAGACCAGAATCCTGCCAACATCGATGGAGGATCTGCCCAAAGGCCAATTGGAATATTTACAGGTTTCTCATTTCAATCGTAATTCCAGTTTTATTATAATGCAAATCATTATTTATTATTTTTATTTATGTTTAATCTTTCCCAAATCCATGTCTAGCTAAACTTAAGTAATCGATATGTAGTAAAAATTCGAATGGGATTTGATAATAGCTGGTTGAAAATTGTCTTTTCAAAAGTAATTTATGGTCTGAGTGTTTAAAAATTAATTTACTGAATAAACTTCGTCGCGAAAGCGAGAACTTATTTAAAAGTAGTTTTGCCACGAAAGTGGGAAATTAATTAAGATATGAACCAACAAGCGAAAGCTGCGGTAAGATCAGATAGTAAACACGAGTCATTCATTTTAATAACAGCGAAAGCACTTTAAAATGAATTAGAACTTAGAGATTTCCAAAAAATAATTTTAACCCCGAATGGGATACGAAAGTGTACGTTTGGCCCTTAGAATTATGATTAGCGTCAATAACCATCGTGAGGCGAGAGTCTTCAAATCACAATTTTCTGCTTAAATAAACTTTGAAAATTATTTCATACACCGGTAACTTGTCAAATCCCTGAAGAACACAATTACTGCATATCGATTCAATCATTTATAATCTAAGTAGCATTCTTAGTTCCCTTTTAGTGACAATCTTATTCCCTTAAACATATTCTACCTAGCTAAACATAGTAATTCCCGAGAACACTAGTTTGATTACGAGTCCCTGTGGGATCGATATCTATTATTACTATGCGATAGACTGTGCACTTGCAGTTAGGTTGTATTAGACATAGAAAGTCGCGATCACTTTCTTCTGACCCGTGGGTTGATGCGACAAATTAGGGTATGGTGCAACTTATAGTTTACTTGAATGTACTTGAGTTTGTGTGCATTCTCAGGGAGAAATCCATCCTTTTATTTCACACTTTTTTCCATCACAAATCTAAATCGTTCAATTAGTTTCACCTATAAATAGGGAAAAGTTTAGTGCTGAAAAACTTTTCACAATTCTTGACATTCAAGTTCATTCATATTCAATTTATTATAAAACACCCTCGTCTCTTTCTTCTTGAGAGCACTGATCAGAGCGATTGTAGTTCCTTGATCAAAGTCATTGCCCTTCTTTGCTTACTATGCCTCATCAATTTCACACAATCATGTACCCTTCTCAACTCAAACTTTTATCTTTGGCATTTCCACTTTTTCTAGTCAAGATGAGTGATAGTATTGTTAATCTAGTGAATGATTCCGAGAATGATACTTATTTTGATATTAAATTATGAATTATATAAATTATAGTAAATAAACTTAGTTAATGAAGTGTAACGACTGGTTATTATAAAATATTTTATAATTAAATGTCAGAACTTGATTAATGTTGTGCATTTTATTGGTGAATGAAGTAGTAAATTAGGTTAATAAGTTAGGCTATAAGTAAAATATTTGGTTAATAACATATATTTTGTGGTTAATGAAATAATAAAATTGATTGATAACAAAACAAATATTTGTGTTACAAAAAATATTTTTTTTAAAAATGTTTTTTTTTATTTTAATATTATTCATCATATTGATGAATCGTGTAGATATATACTTGGGTGTTAAAATAGCATTATTCATATTTCTTTTATATTTATAAAAATTCAAAAATACATTTTTGTTAGGTTGCTTTTGGACGCATTTGATGTTTTTCACAATAAGTTTCACAGATTTTATTAATATTTAACATTTTTTACAAATATGCATATAGTATATTTTTCAGATAATATGAGAAGTTAAAAACAGAAATGAATGCTTCTAGATATTAAATTTCAGATATTTGAATTTTTTGCAAGAGTTTCTGTAAACGATACTAGAAAGTTTTGCAAATTTTTATCTTGTAGTAAATTTTGCATAAGTATTGTAAATTTTTCATTTTTTTCAGACATACATGTGGTTTTTTCTGTAGGTAATTCAGATATTAATTCCTTAACAAATTTTTTTAATTAGTTTCAGTGAAATATGGTACAGGTGTAGGGCTGGAAATGAGTCGAGTCGAGTCGAACTCACCTCAGCTCGGCTCGACTCGTTAAGAATTGTTCGAATTCGAGTTCGAGTTCGAGTTCGACACGAACTTTTTTTTAAGCTCAAACTCGACTCGTTATAAGCTCACGAACAGTTCGGTTCGACTCGTTAGGTTCATCTCATTAGGTTCAGCTCACATGGTTCACGAACTTAAAAACTATTTTTTAAAATATATATATTTTTTAGTATATTTGACATTTTAAATAAATATATATTTTTTAAATAAAATATTAAAATAAAATAAAAGTTATCATATTGATATTTAACTTTATCTTCAAAATCTACTAATTCAAAATCTACACAACTTTCAAGAGATACATTTGAGTGTCTAATTCAAAAACTACTAAATTGAAGATTAAATTTGTCTAAGATTTGAAGTAAATATTTAAACCTAATCTTAAAGACAGTATAATTCTTTTCATATGTAATCGAGTTGACTCATGAACCTAACGAGTCGAACTATGTATAGTTCAAGTTCAGCTCATTTAATTAACGAACTTAATTTTTCGCTCATACTCAACTCATTTGGTTCATGAACCTAGTTCAACGATTTAATTGTCGAGTCGAGTTCTGAACTATCTTCGAGTTGGTTTGATTCATTGCCAGCCCTATACAGGTGTGAAAATTAACTTAAAAAAAAAAAAAGAAGATATTTTTGGATATTTATAAGGTTTAGAAGAAATAGTAATTGTATAATCACCTTTATTTTTCAGTCATTACTTTTGTTTTTCCATCGATTATTCTAATATGAATGCAGAGCTAAGAGCTAAATGTTCGACGTAATCTTTTCAAAGTTTCTCTCAACTAATTTAGAAGTTCCTATAATTGTATTTGGGGATTGCTTCTCTCACCCTGTGTGGTAGAGAATGACCCTAAAGAAATATGAAAATGTCTCTATAAATTCGGAAGTTGCATCTTCGTATTTAGTCTAAACAGGATACAGATATGTACTTCTGTATTCACCATAGAAAGTAAATTTTGACTTTTTTTAGAGATATACTGATGTAATAGATGATGTAATAGACCATGTATTATAACTATATTATCATAATAAATTTTATGTGCATTAAATCATACACTTATCAAATAAGGTGAAAATGTCATATATAAATGAATAAATCCTGAATTCATAATAAAGTCAAAATATATTACAAACGATAATAGTATCCACAATGTAAATACTATACTAATATGTATGTCGGCCCCCTTGTTCCTACTTTGTCTCTTGTACTGTGGTGTCCTTCATGCTTATGTAAGAATGACATCTATAATGTCCCTCCTAGAAGAGCCTTCCAGAAAGACAACCTTGTCTATACCTTCTTGCGTATGATCCATAATACATCGATATTTAGGCAACACATTAATGTCATGATTTGTCCTAGCATGTTCCTCCTCTAATATCTCTTGATAAGATGGCCTAGGTGGATCTCTCAGAACATCTGGTGTCATATAAGGATGTGACACTTTAAAATACCATTGGACATAGCCGAATGTAAAGTTATAGTTGCTAGGAGCTATTGTACCATGTGCTTAAAATGGTACTAGATGATTAAGGAAATCATCATACATGACTTCTACATTTCTATGGGAAGTAGGAGGAGGAGCCGAATCAGAGGGGTCTATTAGAATAAACTGCATATACAACAACTAGCGCATGACGAGCTCAAGTAGATGTGGATACATCCAATGTGACCCACAAGCCAACCATCCAGAGTAGAAGGTTATGTCATCCAATGGGCATGCATGACAGTGATCTTCGTATTCCTAGAAGTGTACACCATCTGTTATTGTGCGGTTAAGATATTCTCTATAGGACTCTATCGCCTGATTCCTTTTGATCGGGGTGAATGCACAAGCACAAAGCATATCTTTAGTGTAGGTAACAACATATGACTATCCGGATATGAGTGGGAACTAGTGGATGATCCATGCCTGAAAATGATACATAATAATTATTAGTAATGGTGTAGCACAAGTGTTATGTAACAGAAAATGATACAAATATATTACTGTCAAGAGCATGCATCTAGTTGTCATCTGATTGGTATTCCACATAGAACCTTCAGCTAACTTGAAGTACAGATAGACCAAACTAGTGGTCCACCAATTTTACTCCTAAGTATGCTCCAAGTCACTGGAGTATCTGAGGTAAACCACATTTACGTAATAGGCATTATTGTCCTCAAAAATGGATATGTCAACCAAGTACAACAAGTATGCTATCAATGTGTATGTTCTATGTTGTATAACCTTTCCATCATCACCATCAGCATGCTTTGCCGCTGTCAGTTATTGTGCATACAATCTCTCTAAGAATTGAAACCTAGCATTACATTCTCTGGAGTCTTCTATCTACTTCAGGAAAACCCCTAAGCCAGCTCTTAGATATGTCACCATCATCTTTGTTGTCTCATCTCGTATACTCTTGTTGTGGTCTAATAGTCTTCCTTTGATCGAAAGATGCAGCAGACATGACACATCATCCAGTGAGATGGTCATCTCACCATGTGGAAGATAAAAAGATGACATCTCAGAGTGTCATCTCTCAACAAACACTGATGGCATACCATGGTTAATAGTAAAATAGTTTGTCATGCATAAGTCTCGCAACCCATATAGTTGCATCACATCCAGAAACCACTGCTCATCAGGGTGCAACATACTTGCAATCTTCCGACCATGGTTGATGCATTTTAAAACATCACGGTTCTGCAGAAAAATAAGTTTTTATCAGAAATTTTAAATAGTATAGCACATGTGATTCAAAAAATAAATACAAATGATTTTTACCTTTCTATCTCACACATGTCTGGCAGCATGTTTCAGATATATATAGGCGGAAGTGATAATTCATACATGCCTCCTCCAAACCCCTCTAAAACAGCATCAACCTGAGGTGCCTTAACTTAGACCGGCGAGGATTTTAGGGTATTAGGAGGTGACACATCCCTCCTTCGGAAAGACGAAGGTAGAGATGGATGAACCTCAGAAGTTGACACATCTGCATCAAACGAACTAGAACTGACACATGCTTGCAAGAGTCAGGTTCTTTATCTACAAACTGATGCATTGTGCGACACTCTGTCGAGCCTCATACTTTATTGGTTATCACCCATAATTCCTATAATTGAGCCACACAAGCATTATTCAGATGAAACACAATAAAAATCAAATCAAGAAATATTGACAAACCAAATACGAAAATTTATTTCCGGATTTCTGGAAAATCAAATTTTGATCAAATACAAAAATGGATTTCCTTATTAACCGGCAACACAGGAAAAAAAACGCAAATGGCGAAAATGCATGAAAACCAAACATGCTCAAAACACATTGCTCATATAAACTACCTATCAAACACATTGCTCAGTTAAATAACCTATCTAAACTACCTATTACACAACCTAATGATCAATTTCTACAAATGTATAAAGAAATAAAAAATGTATAGAGAAATTAAAAACTTATCAAATGTGAGTTTGATATTTGATTGATTGAATGTTAAGAGTAGAAACATGAAAGTGAGTTGAGAAAATTTTAGAGTTTGAGAGGGCTTGAGAGTAAAAGAGAAAGGAGAAAGGAGAGGAGTTTGACGAGTATTTGATTAAAAACGCATCCGGAAGTGCACTTTTGTAAGTTATACGAAGATGCATTTCCGTATTAACTTTTTACATAAAATGGGTCTACCTCAAAAAAAAATGAATTATATGTGAATGAAGTGCGTCCGAAAATATATTTCAAAAATTAAAAAATAATTTAAATTTTTCACTAAAATAGAAAGCAATCCTTAGAGCGAGAAAAGTTATCCCCTTTATTTTTCTTCTTTAAAGAAAAGTGCTTTTTTTATATTAAAGTCAATTTCATCGATAAAGGGTGAATTTATTGGGTTTTGCAATTTAAAAATGAATAAAGGCTTAAATAGTGTTTTAATCCCTATAAGTTAGCGAGTTTTTGCATTTAGTTCCCAAATCTTTTTTTTCAAGTCTGAGTCCTTATATCTCATGTTTGTGTTGATTTTCGTCCCTGGCGTTAGTAGTTTGTTAAAAAAAATGTTGAGTTGGCTAACGGCGCTGATGTGGTATGGCATTTTATTTTATTTTTCTTTAATATTTGGTCGTTGCTAATGACTTATGTTAACACATATATCAACAAAATATTCAGAACACACATTTTGGTATCAGTCCATGTAAATTAGGTTTTTCCATATTTGGGAGGAGAAGTGTGGTGTTCGTTGGACAACAGTGGAGGCGAAGGTGAGATGACAACGACGATACGACGCCGTTCTAGTTGACAATCCCATCTGTGGTATTTAGCATTTATCTTTCATTCTTATTTTTTTTCTTACTCTGCATTTATCTTTGTTATGTTCGTTGAAAGTGATGAGGTATAGTACAATGGTTACTAATGTTGATGCTGATGAGGTATATCAATATGCTATTGGTGTTTAAGTTAATGATGTTGGCGGTGTTCAAGTAAATGAAGCTACTGATGTTCAAGGTAATGAAGCTAGTGATGTTGATGATGTTCAAGGTAATGATGTTGATGGTGTTGGTGGTGTTCAAGCTAATGAAGCAAATGAAATAGATGATGTTCATACAGATGAAAATGAGGATATTGAAGGTAGTGAATTTGAATTTGATGATTTATCATTTGATGATAATGAAGATTAGAGGGCGCTTGTCATGGATGATTGCTTTGATGTTAATGAAGAACAAGATACTCCAAAGATAAAGGTCAAAGTTGCAGCAATGAAGTACAAAGATACTCCAAAGAAAGTTGCAAAAAGGGCTTCACAACATCTTGCAGGCCTTTCATTAGGGTTGATGGATGTCATCTCAAGACTAAGTATGAAGGGACTCTTCTAATTGCAGTTGGTAGAGATCTCCTAGCTTATGTTATGTTTAGGTAGTTCAAGACAAAACTAGGTATGTTTATGTTTATGTAGTTGCAGTTGGTGGATGTCTTATTTCTTACTCATTGTGTATTTTGCAACCTTATGCCTTTTGCCTTTTTTAAATTATGACACAACTAAGTATGTCTTTTAGCATTATATTTTGTTTTTGCCTTTATGTCCTAAAGAATTATGCAAACTACAAATACAACTTACTAACATAAGTAAGAAACAAGAATTTTGGCTTATGTTCTGTTTGTGTAACTCGACAACAAGTTATGGCTTATGTTATGTTTGTCTAATTCAACAACAAGTTATGTTTATGTTCTGTTTGTGTAATTTAACAAGTTATGTTTATGTTTTGTTTGTGTAATTCAACAACAAGTTATGCAAAACTACAAATACAACCTACTAACATAAGTAAAGAATTATGGCTTATGTTCCATTTGTTTGTGTAATTCAACAACAAGTTATGCAAAACTACAAATACAACCTACTAACATAAGTAAAGAATTATGGCTTATGTTCTGTTTGTTTGTGTGATTCAGCAAATTATGCAAACTACAAATACAACCTACTAACATAAGTAAAGAATTATGTCTTATGTTTTGTTTGTGTAATTCAATAAACAAGTTATGCTTTTGAGACAAGTTATGTTATCTTTATGTAATTCTAAGACAATTTATACTTTTGAGACAATTTATTGTGTATTTTGCAACCTTATGCCTTTTAGCTTTATGAAATTTTGACACAACTAGATATGCCTTTTAGGCAAACTATAAATACAACTCATTAACATAAGTATGAGAAACAGGGACATTAAGTTTAAGGAGTGACATACAAACAACACAGTATGAAATAGGGAGGAAATACAAAATGCCAAAACATTTAAGGGACGAAATTCTTAACTAATTAACCAATACAGGGATGAAATTCAACAAATAGTCATCTTATAGGGACTAAACCATAAAAAAAAATTACAGACACCGTGAACATGGAACTTACTACCATTTCGGGTAAGTAAAAAACAAGACCCATGACAAAATCAACAATATCATAAATAAATTGGCCTTCTTCCTTTCGTAAAATATTTGAAGAGAAGAAAAATGCTAAATATTTCTTTCGTAAAATGCTAAATCAACAACATCCTAAGCAAATTGACCTTCTTCGTTTCTGACGCAACACCTGTTACAAAGAAGAGAAGAAAAAAGTGCAGAAAATTATTTGAAGATGAAGCAAATGGTAATTTTATTTTGGATTTAGTCCTCCTTTAAATGACATTCAAAGTTTTGAAGTCGCGTCTGCAAAATATTTAAAAAAAAAAGAAAAATAAAATGACATTCCACATGAGCATCGTTAGCCAACTCAGTATTTTTTTAACAGACTACTAACGCCAAGAACGAAAATCAACACAAACATGAAATATAAAGTTTCAGACCTGGAAAAAAAAAATTTAGGAACTAAACACTATTTAAGCCATGAATAAATTAACTATTACTACCTCTATTCCTAAATATAAGACCCTATTAAAAATCACGCAAATTAAGAAAGTTGGTTAAAATATTAAATTTATTGAATATTTTGTATAATTTTACAAATTTATCTTTAACGGAGAGAAATAATTAATATGTATGTAACAGTATTTATTAGAGACTGCAAAGAAAGATATAATATAATTAGAAATATGTGTAAAAAAAAATGATTAATGAACTTTAAAAATAAATTTTATAAAAAGGGAAGAAAAAAAAAACAAGTAAATGGGTTTAAATAGTAGTTGAAGAATTGTTTAAGAACCTTTAAGTGTGTTTAATTAATTTAAAAACCAGAATAAAAGAAACAGGTTAAACAAGTGATTAATATAACAAGTTGAAAACAATTACATTATATTGATTAATTAAGGAGGAAAAATACATTTTACAGTCTTGATAAGTCAACGCATGTTTCAAGCATGCATTTAGCCCCATAGTTACATCGTTGGATCAAGAACATGCTTAAATCAGGATTATAACGGTGGGAGTGTTTGTTGGGGAAATTGATTTCTTTGTTACATAACTAGAAAGTTTAAGAGAAAGATTAAGAAAAATTATTGTACAATCTGAATTAGCTATAAAAACTCCAAAGTAACCAGCACTACGCATAATATCTTATCTATACTTTTTATGCATATCATCTGTCACAAAGTGAATAAGAAAATTGCAAAGAAAGTCCTATGGAATAACAGAATTGACCTAATCTTCAACTAAGTTCAAAATTTGTGTTTGGTGGTGATCTTGTTTGGCCGCCCTTGTATGGTTTAAATCATTTTAATTATCTCGCTTTACCCTTCGGCGAGGAGCCTTCGATGATTCCTCCTCTTTGTTTTCTTCATTCTCTCCATCACTTTGGCTAGTGGAAATATCTGTGGCTGGTGTGTCTGTCTTCACCACTCTTTCCTACAAAGAAGAAACATAATCCAGTGATTAACATATAGTCCAAAACATAGGTCAAAGGAAGGAAATATAAAATGATAAGAGCAAGTAATTCAGCTACAGGGAGTTTCTACTCACTGGCGTTTTCTTCCCACCAAATATGAGCCTAAGGAAAATTGAAAAGACAATAACCACAATGGCTACAAGAATTCCAACTGTGAGATTCGGCTGTGATTCACCCTTTCCAATGAGATCCTGCAAAAGCAGCATAGAATTCAAGTCATACTCCATCAAGTGAAACATTATTACTGATACAAGAAGTGAAGCAGATACCCCAACATAAATTTTTTAATTTTGTTTTCTTTTTACTTACATGTATTTTCAGCTTGTAGGCACTCAGGAAGGGAATGTCTGCAATCTTGTATAACAAGTCAAATACCTTCTTCTGCAAGAGAAAAAAAAAGTAAAATCATGCATAAGAAAGAAGAGTTCAAGCAGAAATGCTAGAACACAGACCAGACTAAAACAGTATGAGTTGAGAGAGAGAAAGAAAAAACAGCAAGATGACATTACTTGGATGCTTGCAAGACCACTTGATTCAGTGGCCGAATCTTCTTCCCTCTGTTTCTGTTTCTCAATAAAAAACTTGGGTTTCCATGTAGTCTCTCTGTATGATGCTGCAATCTTATCATCTTTAGCTATCAGAATATTGTCAAACAAAATACCATCTTGCATTGTCCAAATCTCAATACCAATAGCAGCAATAGGCTCAAAATCAGGTTTTTTAAGCTCAAAGTAAACAGGGTTTGGAATATCCTGAGGCTTCCATATACCCTTGTAAGCTGGATTTTCAATAAGGGGAGCATGCCATTTTCCCTTATATGCTGGATTCTTCTTCATTGGCCTCTTCCACTCACCACAACCAGGGGCTTCTTCACACTTTGGGTTGGTAACCTTTGGGGCTTCCCATTCACCATCCTCTTCATCATCCCAATCTTCTGGTTTTGTAGCTTCTGGGTCATCTACCTCCTCAGGCTCATCATCCAACCATCCTTTAGGCTTTTCAGCTTCTTCATCAACAATTTCCAAGGGTGCATCTTCATCCCAGTCATCTGGCTTTACTGCATTTGGGTCTGGAATTTTCTCTCTCTCGTCCCAGTCTTCAGGTTTCTTATCTTCAGGATCAGGGATTGTCTTGGGAGGGATAAGGGAAGGCTCGAAATCCTCAGAAGATAAGAAATTTGCTTTTTTCTTCTCTTCTCCATCAATCAAAATTTGTAACTCGTTGTCTGGTTTTAAAATAGCGGTGTACACATGAGATAATTTGTCAGAAGGAACGGATGGGGGAAACTTGAGATGGTGTTCAACATAATCCCCACTCTTGGGATTCTTATGCTTAAAAATGAAGTGAACTTTGTTTGTGGCACCACACTTGTCAGGACCAAACATAATTGAATATGGAGAATCATTGTCAAATTCCTTGGGTTTCCAACCAGCCTCCTGTGGTCGAAGATATTTAATATATGCACCACCACATTCAAGGCCATTCTGAAGGCGAGTCTCAAATTGAAGAACAACTGATTCATCCTTAAGACTCACAGGCTCGTCAAGTTCTTTTACTATTGCATATTTTCTTGCTTTCTCGCTAACAAGAAGCCCATAATCTTCATGCCCCTCACTCTTTGCATGCTTCCAAACACCTAGAATGCACAGGAAAAAACCAAATATTAGTATAACAAGTTTTATAAGAACAAAAATTATCTCTCAAGCCACTATAATTGAAGAGATATTTCGATATTTGTTCGTCCAATCGCTTCCAATATGCACTGACTACCAAGGGAACTGATAAGCCAAAGTATGAACTTGTAAAAAAGTCTATTAATAAGCCAAAGTATGAACTTGTACGGAAGTCCATACATAACTAAATTTTAAGGACAAAGTATGTATGCAAATCTAAGAAAATCCTAAAGTAAACATATTCTGAAGCTCCACTCCATAAAAAAGTACCAGAAATTTGTGAATTAAAAATTTATCCTTTCTTGGAATGGCACAATATGGTTGTATATAGTTGACTCTTGTTTTGACTTTCATCACAAAAACTCAGTCAATGAGTGCCAGAGTATATACACACTCCTTCCAGAATGAAATATAATAAAAAATAGTATGTGGAAAGTTGATATATTTGATTAAAAATCAATACTAGATACATAAACTTCTCAGATACCTTTTTGCTTATCAGATACATAAACTTAGATACTAGAGAGTAGTTAGTTGTTAAGAAGTTGTTACTTGTTAGTTAAGTAGTTGGATAGTTAGTTAATGAGTAGTTAGTAGTTTGTTGAGAGGTAGTTGGGCCATATAAATAGAGAGGAGGATTAGTACGGGAATTATATTATCATATCAATTTGAAAGGAATAGAGTCATTTGGCATTGGGAGGTAGACAGACCCTCAAATTGTTTCCATTGTTTGTAATCAAAGAGAATTCTTCCCCATTTTCAATTATAATATACCAGTTGGTTTTATCCATTGCTATCAATTGAGTACATTGGTAGCTCAAAATGCTTTACTCTCCCATAAAATATTCCAAAACTATTTCTTTCAGGGGGATTTTGCCGATTAGTGTCTTAAAGAATACTAATTGAAAAAAAGATAAAAATATGTTCATTGAAAATTACAAGCATTTAATACATTGTAGCATACATAGATTTATTTTTCATTTAGTACTTTCTATTTTTGAGTTCTTAACCTGTGTAAGGAAAGCATGTCGTGTTGAAAATTTGCTAACAACATCTATAGGCACCACTTGAAAAATAAAAGTAGAAAATACTAAATAAACAATAAAGCATTGTCACATTAAGAACACAAAATGTTTGATATTTGCTTCAGAGTATAATTCATTAATAATGGATATTAAGAAGCATGCAAGCAAAACCCTTAAAATAGACAATGCTATTAAAACCTTCTAGACACTCGTTTTAATGAATTAAGCATTAGAAAAATATTAATTAACGACAAATTGGAAACTTAAGAATCTAGATTTTTTTCAATCAACAGAAAGAGAATCCAAATTCCGGATGTTTGATATAAATATTTTCATTTTTTATTCTTTAACAAATGCCTTGGAAACAAATAAGCAATTTGCCAATTATCATTCGAAGTTTCGAGATAGATTGCATTCATCTCCCCTAGGATTCAGGCTTCTTACACCCAACCTGAGTCCCCTACTTTACATTCATTCAGAGGTATGTTTAATTTGTTAAACAAGAAGGAAGTGAGCCAATGTAATTATAATCAAACACTATTATTACGCCTCCACTAAACTAGTACTTTTCAAAATATGTTTACACCCTAGAAATCATAAACTTACGATTATCATAACAGCAATGCTATGTTGACACCAAAAGCACACACTACACCGTATGCACTGTTCACCAATACGGTGAACAATACATGAACAGTGCGGAACAGTGTCACAAAAGTGTTATGAACAGTACCATGAAAGTGGCTCGTGAACCGTATTCGTGAATAGTTTTTTAAGTTATGAAACAAAGTTGGTTAATAAAATATAAAAAATTGATTAATAATATATAAAATGTTGGTTAATAGAATTATGAAGTTGGTTAATCACACAATTTCATATCAGTATCAATTAATTTAAAAATATAAAAAATTAATTTTTTATATTTTTTTAAAAAATATATTTAATTTTATAATATTTTACTGTTCGCCGTATTGGATGAAGGTGAACAGTGAAAGTAAAGGATAGTGTAAGAATATCATTTCTCTCATCATAATTCATCCAATCAGTGTCCAACAAATACTTTATTTTTTTTTTCTTTTTTTCAGTCCTTAAAACATTTTCCATACAATTTCTTCAACCAAAAGGACTTCAACAGATTCTAAATCGGAGTTACTGTAAGCTAATAGATTCGTCCACTATGTGTGAAATTCATTTCAGCTACATATTCATGACATGGCAAACATCCAGTGATCCACAATTAAACAAATTCCAAAAAAAAACTGAGTTAAGATTATATTAGTAATTACCGTTGTATTCATCCTTATCGGAAAGGATCCAACGACCATCAAAAGCCTCGTCAAATGATTCGTAGAAGATCTGAACAACATAACGTAAAACAATTCGTTAATTGAAGAATCACAGAAACAAAGATCCAATTATTCAATAAGCACAAAAATGGAAACAAATTAAAAATAAAAAAAAGAGAGAGAAAATGAAGTACCGCGTCATCGGAAGCAGTGAGAAGGTGTAACGATGAGGTAGAAATCGCGAAGAAGAGCAGTGCGAAGATTCCGAGAGGGATTCGCTTTCGTTCTCCCATGTTCGCGATGAAACCCTAATGATGAAATGATGGAGAAGTTATTGAGATTAAGATCTAAATATTGTAAATGAAGTAATTTAAATCTCAGTGTTGCTGATCGATGGTGCTATTCTCAAAGTCACGCTTTGTGCGAGGTGTTTTAACCAATGGTGTTATTCTCCACGTGACACTTCCCAATTGTACCTCGCCACGTTCTCCCATTTTGCAAAAGACTTCATTAATTTCTCAATCATTTTCGATGACTATTTAGGTGGCTAATACTTTAAATATGCGTAGTTGATTACGATGATTACGATGAGTCCGATTAAAATTTTCAATTTATTGAAGTGTTTAGACGGACACTTGCGTAAAAATTTAAATAATATTTTTTATATAATATTAATTTTTAAAAGAAGTTATATAAAAAATTAAAATAATAAAAAGTTAATAGTGAGAAGTTATATAAAAGATGGTTACTAGTTTTAATATAAGTTATTGTGTAAAGTAAGGATAAATTGGTAGAAAAATAGGCTACATCAAAACATTATGTTTTACCTTTATATATGTTATAGATATAGATTATTAAACACTAGCGTTCAGACAGGCATTTGCATATCCGTTTGTCCGTTTTTTTAATGCACACGCGTAAAAATTTAAATGATATTTTTTTATATAGTATTAATTTTTAAAGGAAGTTAATAATAGAAAGTTAGATAGAAAGTTAATAGTGAAAAATTATGTAAAAGATAATTAGTAGTTTCAATAGAAGTTATTGTGTAAAGTAAGGGTAAAATTGGTAGAAAAATAGGATACACCTAAACACCATGTTTTGCCTTTATATATGTTATAGATTATAGATTAATTTTAATTTTATGGATAAGAATTGTGTTCGCATATAGGCTACACCTAAACACCATATTTTTTCTTTTGTTGTTAAGTTTTAATATCTAAAATATTTTGTACTAAAGGATCGGTTAAAAGGAAGATAAAAAACCAAACTTAAAGACTTTGTATACTTTTTGCAGAAACACCTCCTTGACAAATGAATCATCTCCATCCTTTACTTTTGGAGTCATGGCAGCATCAGACTCAGAGATGACATATGGATAATTGTGAAGCTAGAGTCATGGTGAGAAGACAATGTTTATAATTATGTTCCATATTGCGTTCGTATTGTTTCTTTTGGGCCGCTCTGCATTTTTTTCTTTATTCCTCTAACTATATATCTTTTTCTGTCTTTAGAGTGGAAATATGGTTAATCATTTTTTATTTTAAATCAATGAAAATGAGTTAAATGCATTGGCAGTTTGTTATATGGTTCCAAACTGAGGTTGGAGTAGCATTAGCGAAACTAGGATAGCATTGTGGTTTTCGTAGGAGATTCATCAAAAGCCGATATGCTATAGCACCGCTATTAAACAACACTAATGGTAACTTTTCTTCTTTTTTTTCCCGCTATTGTGGCTATATCAGCTAGCATAAATTAGAATACCAGATGTTATTTCCCTATAGAAAAACTAGAATAGCGGTGTGGTTTACGTAGAAGATTCATCAAAATCCGCTATGCTATTTGAAAACACTATTAAAGGTAACTTAAAACTTAAAATATTCAAAAACCTAAAATTCTCTTTATTTTTTCCCCACTTTTGCTGCTATATCAGATAGTAGAAACAGTTCACTTCGTGAGGGAATGTGAAGCATACAGTTCACAATTAAATTAATACAGACATGATAAAAGTCTTTGACATCATAAATAATAGTACCTGATAAGTGAGTGTAGTACAATAAATCATTAGCTTCAAGACATGACACTCTTTGACATAAGAAGTATACCAGTTAATAAGTGAGTGTAGTACAATAAATCATTAGCTTCAAGACCTTCAATTAGTTCCCAGAGTTGTTGTCCATTTAAAACCTGGGCCTTGAATGATGGATACCCTGCATAATCCTCAAATCCGTCATACAAAAATTCCACTCTCATTTAAAAATAGGAAACCTTTCCAGATAACCTTGCACAACATGTATAAGGTCCGAGATTCCAAATTTTGGAAGATGAAGAAACAAAAGAGGTGTGCATTTGATTGAGAGCAAGGTAAAGGGTTTAAATTCCAACTACCAACATACTCCACTAACAATCTACCTAAGCATTGGCCACTTCATATTGTTGGTGTCTCCACTATCGGAGACAGACACGTGGTTACATTTAATTACTTTCATTTTCTTCAATTATTAGTGGTGCATGTGTTTACATATGCGCCAATATCCGATGTCCATGTTTGTATGCCTCATAGCTAACAACAACCTCTATAACATCGACACCTCTGGAAAAAATATACTGACACTTCTAATTATATTTAATTTATTCATTTTTTCAAATATTACCAGTGTCATCGTATCAGTGTCAATGCCGTGTTCAGGGAGTCCATGCTTCATAGATAACAACTAGCATTTGTCTATAAAAAAAAAACTTACCTGTGTGATTGGAAAACTGCACAGAATAAATTGGATCCACATCAAAGCCCAAAAGTTGCAGAGGAAAAATAGTTGATTTATTTCAAACATAACCCTGAGAGAGTAACAGCAAATAAATCCAAAATGTCACCACCATACATACTAAACCAACCTAACCATAACATTCAGAATTCACTTTACAATACAGAACAAACAATAACCTACTTTCGAATATAACCTGAAAACGTGAGTTCTAGCCTATAGAATCAATCAGAATAATTCACATATTCAAAAAGATATACAATACTGAATTGAAATTAAAAAGAAAAACCTGAACAGTATGAGATTGAATACTAAGTACACGACCGGTTTCGGAAGGAATACTGAATACTGAGTACAATCAGAATAATTCTTTTTACACTTGCCATTTGATGTTGTTGAGAATATTGCTACAACTACAACATCAATATTGGTTTGATTCTAAGTAAAACTACTAATTTTACAGTCATATTTCAAAGTATTTGAAGTCTTTATTATTCTTTATGGCTTATCTTAAAGGTATGTGGTGTTTAAGCATAAATTATATATAGCAACAAAATGACCTTGCTTTACAGAGTATTTTGTTTTAGTTATAAAGGATTGAATGGTAAAAACTGGATGCCGCTTGGGTTATATAGTTGTAGACGGGAGCAAAATTATAATGAAATAGAATTTCATGGCCTGACATTAACTAGTGTGGTTTAAACATGTCCATATATGAAATTTGCACATCCTATGAAGTTTTTTTTCCTGTCCATATATGAAGTTTGTATACCTGCAAGTCTATTTTTTTTTTTGCAAGTTGTTCTCTGTCATGGTTCTCATATGTAACTGATATGATGTTTGTGTTCATATTACATAAACTCATGATCTGTAAATCCTATTGCACTATTTTTTTTCCTCTGTTTTTGTTTTTCATGTTCATGGTTTTCCTTTGTCATTTACACTATGCATTATTTCTGTACTTTATGACTTCACAGTTTACTTGCACAACCTTAATGTCTTTTGCATTTAGATGATGCAACAGGTTAGCAGCTACCCAATCAACCATTCTCCGTCTCATTCTCTCACCCAAACATCAGATTCATTTGTACAATCTAACACAAAATGGACACAACTAAATAAGGTCAAGAGTATCCGCCAAACTTGTGAACTCAACAAGGTTTGTTGTATTCTTTAGCATGACTTAAGTTACTGTCCTAATCATATATTTGTTGAAAGTATAAGTTGTTGTCATAATCATCTATTATTCAATCTATTTTATAACTCATATGGTACCATCAAACTTCAAAAGCAGCATTATCGGTCATGGACACTGATGTTGGAGTTGGCCTTCAAAATGAATCTATTGTATGTCTAACTCATTACTCATATGTCCTTAACAACACTATATATGAGTATGCTTATTATAACTCATTATGTAGTTACAAATTACTTGTGTCATTTGTAGCCAAGCAATTCAGTTGATCAAAGCTTTTCTGTATTACCACTACTTCTGCCAAGAGTGATTGCAGCCTGTTGACATGCTCTAGCAACACCCCTGCTAAGAGGGTTGTTGTCCCAACCACTTGTTAGATGCCCAATTGTGCTTATTGGAGCTATCAAATATGGACATCTTTCACTCCTTTTTATGCCAAAAACGTATTTATTAAGCTTTGCTTTTGTTAATGTGCATCACTGTGTCAATTTCTTTTAGTCCTTTTGATTTGTGTGTTATTGTGCAGGATTTAAGTGTGAAAGAGAATTATTGAAGGCACAAGAAAGTTGGCAAAGGAATCAAGTAAAGAGCATAACAAAAGTTGGTTCGCTCAGCGAGAACTTGGCGAGTGAGTAGCGAATGTTCGCTACAGCCTCGCCTAGCGAGCACGTAGCGAACAACTCCAGACTTGGGCAGAATGGTTTTCAACATCAATCTTGGTCAGCGAGCAAGTGGCGAAGAGGCTCGCTAGGAGAGCTCCCAGCGAGCACCTAGCGAAGCAAAACAGAATGTCCCAGGCACCCTTCGCTGGCTCATTCGCTGCAGCGAGCACCTAGCGAAGCATAACAGAATGTATCTTGCTGACCTCGCTGGCAAGTTCGCTAGGCGAGGCTGTAGCGAGAGTTCGCCAGCAGCTCACCTAGCGAGTAAGTAGCGAGTGTGCCCAAATTTGTCACTTACTATAAGTAGCTTGGGCCACTTTTTGGAGAATATCTTCTTTTTCACTTTTACATTTGTTCTGCTGCAAGAAAGGGTTTTGTGACCTAAAAACCTATTTTGGCTTATTTTCCTTCATCTCTTAACATAATCAAACAACAACAAGGTGGATCATCATCAAAGTTGGATCATTCGACTTGGATGTTCATCAACCGACTTTAAAACTTCTTTTGCAAGCTACCATGAGAATGTGTAGCTAAGTTCATCTTGTTGTCAAAGATAGATGTAGGTAATCATTGAACTTTGTATTTGTATGGATGATCTTCATTTGTAAACTCTTGAATGATTAATGTATGGTGAAAACTTTGTTTTATTCATAATCTTTTGTGTTGGTTAATGATTGAGAAATATTTATCAACTCTTGACCTAGGTTTTCACCCATCTCTTTTCTTGAGCTAGAAATAGTCTTGGATGATTTTGTTCACTTAAAATGTTGAACTTTAAAGTTGTCATTTTAATAGATTGTGTGAGAGATCAACAATGGATTAAAATGATAAACTTCACAATATGAGTTAGAGATAATCATATTGAGAGGATATTGTGAATACATTGATCATTTGAAAGAGTTTATTAAATGTTGATCGGAAGTATACATGCAAAGTGATTACCAAAACCTAACTTTGACACTCTTTATTCAAACCGTTAAAACCTAACTTTTATCACATTTATTCCTTTCATGCAAAATACTTGTTACCTTAAACACAAACCCTTGGATACCAGTAAACTATAAATTTAACAATTGTTGAACGGCAACAATATCTGATATTCCCTGTGGAGACGATAATATAAACCCGACACTTAACCACTGTTCTAACAAAATGGCGCCGTTGCCGGGGAATATAAATTGATATTGCTAGCATCGCAATAGTTGCCGAATTTTTAGTTTTGAAGTTTTTACTTGTGCTTGTAATTTGTTTGGTTAGTATGCAGCCCTTGTTTATGCGAGGACAGGTTCCTGAGGACCAAATTCTTTTTGATCCTGAGATCGAAAGAACCGCAAGGAGACTGAACAGTAGAGCAAGACGCAGGAGGCAACAAGCCAGGCAAAGACAAAATCAAGGAGAAATTTCTTCGACTTCCACATCACTACCACATTTCACACCAATCATGGCAGAACCACCACCCCCTTCACCAGTTTCTACTCCATGCACAAATAGTCTCAGACATACAGCTCAGTTTGCACGTAATCTCCAAAATGGAAGACAAGCGGAAATGAAAACGGGAATCCTAGCTCTTGTCTATCAAAATCCTTTCACAGGATTAGACCATGAGGATTCGTTTACTCATCTTACAAAATTTTATGAGATTGCGGGCGCAACTGGAGCTACCGAAGCTGACGAAGAGTCATTGTTTAGGAGATTATTCCCTCATTCCTTAATTGGGAAAGCGAAGGAGTGGTATCTTCACCAATCGACAACAATCATGACCGATTGGAATCTCTTAGAAGAAAAGTTTCTTGAACGGTTCTTTCCACATAACCGGTTCATGGAGGCTAAAACTGCAATTGCAGTATTTTCGCAAGGAGCTAGTGAATCACTGAATGAAGCGTGGGAGCGTTACAAATCTATGTTGAGAAAATGCAAGGGACATGGTTTCGATGAGCTAACTCAAATTCATATTTTCCGAAATGGACTCCTTTCGGTTCATAAGACCCTATTGGATGCAACGGCGGGAGGTTCTTTAATGTCAAAAAGCGCCGAAGATGCAACTGCGATCATTGATAAAATGGCACTTAATGATCACCAAGGGAACCACAACCGAGGGGTAGCTCAAAGAAAGCCGGGTGTGCTTGAGTTAGGAACAAATGATGCTATACTTGCGCAAAACAAGCTCATCTCACAACAAGTGGAACTTTTAACTCAACAAATCAAGGAGCTAAAAGAACCGTCAAAAGCTAAACAAATAGCTTGTTGTGAGCTTTGTAAAGGCGAACATGATACTGGATTTTGTCCGCCTCCCGGATTCGAAGAAGTGAACTACATGGCTAACCAGAGAGAGTACCAACAAAGGCAACCATAACAACAACCACACCATCATCCTCAACAACAGCAACAACAACACTATCAAGGATACCAACCTAGAGGTAACTACCACAATAACCAAGGTTATGGGGGAGGAAACTCTAACCGTCAAAATCCGTATGTACCTCAACAACCGCCGGTTGCGACTTCTAAGCTAGAAGATACATTGACGCAATTCATGCAAATGTCTATGGCAAACCAAAAAAGTAATGATGCGGCTATAAAAAATCTAGAGACTCAAGTTGGTCAACTCGCAAAGCAATTAGCGGAACAACAAGCCGGACCATCTTTCTCGGCAAATACGCAAACAAATCCGAAGGAGCATTGTAAGGCTATAAGGACGAGAAGTGGGAGGGAGTTGATTGACGAGAGTGAAAAAAAAGAGGTAGAGAAAAAAATTGACGATAAACTTGATGGTGAAGTTGGTGAATGGAGTGAGGAGGAAGTAGAAAATAAAGAAAAACATGGTGAAGTTGAAAAAGACATAGTGGTTGAAGTTGAAAATAAAAAAATGGTGAAGTTGAAAATAATGAAAATGATAAAGAAAAAGAGGATGAAGTACCAAAGAAAAGAGAAAGGAACCCAAGAGCATCTAGAAGCAAGGAGATGGTGAGCACCACTCCGGTTCAAAATTTGCCTTACCCGCACGCTCCATCTAGGAGAGAAAATGAACGGCATTACGCACGGTCCATGGACATTTTTAAACAATTACAAATCAATATTTCGTTCGCCGAAGCTTTGGAACAAATGCCGAAGTATGCCAAATTCATGAAGGACATACTTACAAAGAAGCGGAGGTACACGGAACCGGAAACAATAGTACTCGACGCAAGTTGTAGCGCTATCATCCAACGTACTCTACCAAGAAAAGAAGTTGATCCGGGGAGAGTGACATTGTCGGTTACCATTGGTGACGTTTATGTTGGAAAAGGATTGATTGATTTGGGGTCAAGCATAAATCTTATCCCGTTGTCTATCGTGAAAAAGCTTGGCAACATTGAGATCAAGTCCATCCGAATGACGTTACAATTAGCCGATAAGTCTACTACTCATCCTCATGGAGTAGCTCAAGACGTGTTGGTTAAAGTGGACAAGTTTTTCTTCCCGGTGGATTTTATTGTGATTGATATGGAGGAAGATGATGATGCGCCTTTGATTCTTGGAAGGCCTTTCATGAAAACCGCTCGAATGATGATTGATGTGGATGACGGTTTGATGAAGGTAAGAGTTCAAAACGAAGAGGTCACTTTTGACCTTTTTGAAGCAATGAAGCATTCAAAGGACAAGCATGATAGTTTCCGAGTTGACGTAATTGAGGAAGCTTCCTTTGAAGTTGCAAAGCATGTTAACGACATAACCCCCATGGAGCTAGCCCTTAATAACTCCTTTGAAGTTTTCACTCTTGAAGAAGAGGAAGCTCTAGATGAATGCTTGAGAGAGCTTGATAGTCTTAAGGATTTGGAACCGTGGGAAGTAGAGGAAGAGATCTTAAAAAAAGAGGTCAATGAAGAAAAGCCAAGCATTGAATTAAAAGATTTACCCAACAATTTGAAATATGCATTTTTGGATGAAGCCGAGGAGAAGCCGGTTATCATTAGCAACCTCTTGTCAAAAAATGAAGAATCTCTTTTAATTGATGTGTTGAAGAAAAATCAAGAAGCAATGGGATGGACTCTTTCCGACCTAAAAGGAATTAGTCCTTCTTATTGTATGCACAAGATCTTAATGGAGGAGGATTTCAAGCCGGTAGCTCAACCACAACGCCGTTTGAATCCAACAATGAAAGAGGTTGTGAGAAAAGAAGTTGTAAAACTTTTGGATGCGGGAATGATCTACCCTATCTCGGATAGCCCTTGGGTAAGTCCGGTGCATGTGGTTCCTAAGAAGGGGGGCATTACCGTTATTCGCAATGAGAACAATGAGTTGATTCCTACTAAGGTAGCAACGGGGTGGAGGATGTGCATAGACTATAGGCGGTTAAATACCGCAACTCGGAAGGACCATTTCCCACTTCCGTTCATGGATCAAATGCTTGAAAGACTCTCGGGACAAGAATTTTATTGTTTTCTTGACGGGTATTCCGGGTACAACCAAATTGCGGTTGCCCCGGCCGATCACGAAAAAACGGCTTTTACATGTCCATTTGGAGTTTTCGCTTACCGTAAAATGCCCTTTGGGTTATGTAATGCGTCGGCAACTTTCCAAAGGTGTATGCAAGCCATTTTTGCCGACCTTATAGAGAAAACAATGGAGGTTTTTATGGATGACTTTTCGGTGTTTGGGGGATCTTTTGGTTTATGTTTGGAAAATTTGACAACGGTACTTGAAAGGTGTGTGAAAACAAACTTGGTGTTGAATTGGGAGAAATGCCATTTTATGGTGACGAAGGGGATTGTTCTTGGCCACAAGGTCTCGTCAAAAGGACTCGAAGTGGATCGTGCTAAAGTTGAGGTGATAGAGAAGTTGCCTCCTCCGGCGAACTTAAAGGGAATCAGAAGTTTTCTTGGGCATGCCGGTTTCTACCGATGATTCATCAAAGACTTCTCAAAGGTGGCTAGACCTTTGAGTCATTTGCTTGCCAAAGATCAGGTATTTCTCCTAACTGATGATTGTTTAAAAGCTTTTGAGACATTGAAAGAGAAGTTGGTCACCGCTCCTGTCATAGTCGCCCCAAATTGGAATTTGAATTTTGAGCTAATGTGTGATGCGAGTGACTGTGCAATTGGAGCGGTGCTTGGCCAACGAAAAGAAAAAAAAATTTATACCATACACTATGCGAGCAAAGTCCTTAATGAGGAACAAGTTAATTATGCCACTACTGAAAAAGAATTGCTCGCAATAGTGTATGCACTTGAGAAATTTCGTTCATATCTCATTGGCTCAAAAGTTATTGTCTACACCGACCATGCGGCGATTAAATATTTGCTAACCAAGCCGGATTCTAAGCAAAGACTTATCCGGTGGATCCTTTTGTTGCAAGAATTCGATGTTGAGATTAAAGACAAAAAAAGATCCGAAAATGTGGTAGCAGATCATTTATCTCGCCTTGTCAATGATGAGGTGACCGCCTTAGAAAAAGACATCCGAGAAGAGTTTCCTGATGAAAAGATTTTTAAAGTGCAAGTGAGGTCGTGGTTTGCGGATTTCGCAAACCACAAGGCGAGTGGTTTTGTGCCGCACGACCTAACTCTTAATCAAAAGAGGAAATTCATTTCGGATGCCAAATACTATGTGTGGGATGATCCCTATTTATTTAAGCTTGGCGGTGATAATTTATTGAGAAGATGTGTTACGGGCGATGAGGCCCAAAGTATTTTATGGCACTGTCACAACTCGCCTTATGGTGGTCATTTCAATGGGGCTAGAACGGCGAATAAAGTCCTTCAATCGGGATTTTATTGGCCTTCTATTTTTAAAGACGCAAATGCCCATGCGCAAAATTGTGACAGTTGTCAAAGGAGTGGTGGAATAGGAAAGAGAGACGAAATGCCTCTTCAAAATATTCAAGAGGTAGAATTATTTGATTGTTGGGGCATTGACTTTGTCGGACCATTTCCACCGTCTTTTGGAAATGAGTATTTGTTGGTAGCGGTTGACTATGTGTCAAAGTGGGTTGAAGCGATTGCCTCACCAAGAGCGGATGCTAAAACGGTAATAAGCTTTTTAAAAAGAAATATTTTTTCCCGTTTTGGAACCCCTCGAGTGTTGATTAGTGACGGAGGTTCACACTTTTGCAATGCGCCACTTGAAAAAGTTTTGCAACATTATGGTGTAACACATAAAGTGACCACTCCGTACCACCCACAGGCGAATGGTCAAGCCGAGGTCTCGAATAGAGAGATCAAAAGGATTTTGGAAAAAACTGTGTCTAACTCGAGGAAGGATTGGTCTCAAAAGTTAGACGAAGCTTTATGGGCATATCGCACGGCCTATAAAGCTCCGATTGGGCTAACTCCATTCCAATTGGTTTTTGGTAAAACTTGCCATTTACCGGTTGAGATGGAGCACAAGGCCTTGTGGGCGTTAAAATTTTTAAACTTTGATCAAGAGTTAGCCGGTGACAAGAGAAAAGTGCAACTTCTTGAGTTGGAAGAAATGCGCAATGCCGCATACCACTCAAGCTGGTTGTATAAGGAAAAAGTGAAGGAGTACCATGACAGAAAGCTCTGTAAGAAAGAATTTGCGTCGGGGCAGCTTGTGCTTTTGTTTAACTCCAGGTTGAGGTTATTCCCTGGAAAATTAAAATCCAAGTGGTCTGGTCCGTTCCGCATCAAAGAAGTGAAATCTTTCGGAGCTGTGGTAATTGAGGACATGGATGGGAAAGACAACTGGACTGTGAATGGTCAGCGCCTAAAGATTTACCTCGGCGGGCATGTGCACCGTGGAAGCTGTGCAATTCTCCTTAATGTTCCAGCTTGAACATCATGGATCGTCGAGCTTATCCGACGTTAAACAAGCGCTAGTTGAGAGGCACCTCAACATTGTAAGTTTTTTTTTATATATATGTTATGTTTTCTAATGTGTTATGTGGGGACTGATTTTGATTTATGCTTGAATTGGGATCTGCCTGCTGTGCTTTATTTTTCAAAATTCTGTCATGCTCGCTAGCTTCTCGCTAGGCGAGCACGCAACGAGCGTTCGCTAGCTAATCGCTAGGCGAGCACTCAGCGAGCGTTTGCTAGCTTCTCGCTAGGCGAACCTCGCGAACCTGGCAATTCTGTTTAAGTGGTGGGCCACTTATTGGGCCCAAAAGTTTGTTAGTTGCTTCTATTTTGTTCCCACATCCCTTGCTCACTCTCACACTCACTTTCACTCTCACATATTCTATTCTAAGCTAACATTTGTTCCTAATCTTGAAACCCTAATTGTGCTTCAGATCATCTACACTACTGCACCAGGTTTGCCAAGTTCCTCATCTCTTTACTTTCTCTGTTTGTTTTTTTTTGAATTGAGGGATTAGGGTTATTTTGTGCATGTTAGGGTTTGAGATATATTGAGTTTCATATGGTTTTAGAACAAACCTTAGCATTGTACACGTTTGGTTTCTGGGTTTAGATTTGTGCAATGTCGTTTGTGGTTTCTGATGCCAGCAGTAGCTTTCCTGAAAATTTTGCAGTGATTCCCTAGCAGTTCACTAGGCGAGCTCGTAGCGAGCATTCGCTGGCATCTCGCTAAGCGAAGTTGTATCGAACGTAGCAGACTCTGTTTTGTCTATTCTATGCTGCTTACTAACGTTTTGCTATGTTGTTGTTTCTCTGATGTTATGAATGCAGATGGCCTCAGCTAATTTCGGGAAAAAGCGAAAGGTGGGATCCACCTCTAGGACGGTGCCTATCCAGTTCGACACGGACAAATTTGTGGGGGCAAAGCAAGCTACCCGGTACCAGGCGCTGCAAAAGCGAAAGATTTTGCCGGAGAGAAGGTTCATGATTGACTCTGAGGGAGAGTACCGCAACTTTGTAGGGTTGATTGATACAAAAAAATGGGGCATGTTGACGTCCCCTGTGGAGAGCTACAGTTTGGAGGTGGTGCGCGAGTTTTATGCGAACGCGCTGCCTGACGATGATGAACCGTTCACCTGGTCTTCAAGGGTGTTCGGCCGTCAGATAGCTTTTGACAGGAACGCCATCAACCATATTCTTGGAGAACCCCTCCACTTGGGTCCTAATGAACTGGATGCGTATTCAAGGACTCTGAGGTTGCATCCGAAGATTGATGAGATGTCAGCTGCTCTCTTACTGCAAGGCAGATCTGTTGAGAGGAATCACTCAAGTGAAGCTATTAGGTTTAAAAGGGAAGACATGACACCTATGGCTCAGTTTATTTTGATGTTGGTTCTGTCCAACATTAAGCCGAAGTCGCACACGTCCACCGTGCCGATCCCAGTGGCACGACTTGTTCACGCTATTTTAACTAATGTGCAAATTGATATGGCTGGTCTCATAGCACGTGAATTGAAGTCTGTCATTGAAAGCGGGCTTAAGTCGGGGGCGCGGGCTAATTGCCCCCTGGCTTTTCCCTGCCTCATTATGGCATTATGTGCACAAACCAGGCTGAAGCTTCCCTCCAGAAGTTTGGTCAAGATACCAGCAACAATTGATGATAGCTACGTGAATAAGTACTGTAGGCCAAGAGTTGATAGGAGTGGTTCATCTGCTGATGGTGCCAGGACTACTGATGGTTCTGGTGGTTCATCTCGAGGGTTTGATCCCTTCCAGCGAGTAGTGTGTAACTACAATTGGGACTGGATGGACGCGACTCAGCGTGCAATGGTGGACTTACATGATTCGATGTAGGTCTTGCAGTTGCAAAACCGTGATCCTACTTCAAAGCAGTCAATTATGACGCGTGAGCAGTTCATGCAGCACGCGAGCTGGCCTGTGGACAGGCCTGTTTTCTCTGAGGGGGCAGGTGCGGATGCAGATGATGATGATGAAGAGGTTGAGGGTGAAGAAGATTTTGATGAGGAGGGCACTTCGGAGTATGAGTCTGAGGACGGAGAGGAGTGATGTGATCTGTGATTTGTTTTGTTTTCTGTTTTAGTATGTTTTGATATTGATTTGTACTATTGGGGTGTTTTGTCCCCCACGCACATTGTTATTTCTTTAAGTTCTTTAATTTCAGTACTGTTGATTTTCAATTATTTTGGTTCAATAATTTTTTGTGATTGATTTTTTTTTTGTCCAAACCTTCTAGATTGGTTGCTCTCTTGAAAGAAGTATCCAATGAAGGTGCATCCGAGCTTGGATGGCGATGATAAAATTAAATAAGTGATGAAAGCTAAGGTACACTGTTACCTTCGGTTAGAATTGTATAATGCTTGCGGAACTTTCACTTCCTTTTGTGATAAAATATTTTCCGATTGCAACTTAATTGATTGAATGATTCACTTAGGACTTTTAAACCATCAATTGTGAGGAAAACCTCCATTATGTACTTAAATGCTGGATTCTGATAAATTGTGTTGATTCATTTTATTCATGCGTTGTCTTTTATTATTATGAATTGTGGAAGTAGTTGATATGATCAAGGCACTTGTTTCTCTCGAGCATAACCATTTCCAAAGATAAAGATACCCGTGAGCAGAGAGAGTATTTGTAACCCAATTTTGAGCCTAAAGCAGTTGAATCCTTGCTTGGAATAAAGCGAGTGTCAAAAATCTTTTTCTTGAAACCTTGGAAATTTGGATTAATTGCTCTTCTGATGCAAAAAGAAAAGAAAAGGGCATTCATTTAGGGGAAAAGAAAAGACAAGTTGGGGAGAACAAATTTGTAAAGAGTAATTGGTCACAACTCTTGTTAAACTAGCAAGCATATATCTAAAAAAAAAAAGAAGAGAAGAAGAGAAACACTCTTTTTTTTTTTGTGTGTGATTATGGTGTAGAAAATAAGAAAACAAATGCTTGCTTGGTAGAAAAAGTGTGAAAAACAAAAGGGAGTTGTGAAGGGTTCAAATAAGGAATTGGTGGAACAAAGTTGAAGAGGTGTAAATAAATGTATAGTGAATGTCTCTTTTGCATCGGAAATTTCGTTCAAAGGCCTTAGATATGTCCCTTGTTTGTTAACCCGACCAAGCTATAACCGGAAAAGACCTTAGTGATCTTCGTGCTTCCATAGTTTCATGTAGAATTGTTAGACATTGTATGAATAAAGTTGATTTTGACATTGTTTATTGGAGAGTGAAAATTCCCCTGCGCTTTCATGTGCGACATTTTCTTCAATCCTTTTTCGAAGAGGAGAGTTAGGGTGATTCGTTCATGATATCATTGTTGTGATTTGATGAATGTTTAGTATTGCTTAAAAGTTTTAGTTCTGGAAGCATTGTTTTGTTTCTAACCATTGGAAACATGTGTCTGGTCAAGTCGCTTGCAATTTGAGCCATATGATCCAGTCTCGGAAAAACCTGACTCTTTAAGCAAATCTTCTTGGTTACTCGAGAGGCATACTTTGCTTGAGGGCAAGCATGATTCTAGTTGGGGAGAGTTGTTAGATGCCCAATTGTGCTTATTGGAGCTATCAAATATGGACATCTTTCACTCCTTTTTATGCCAAAAACGTATTTATTAAGCTTTGCTTTTGTTAATGTGCATCACTGTGTCAATTTCTTTTGGTCCTTTTGATTTGTGTGTTATTGTGCAGGATTTAAGTGTGAAAGAGCATTATTGAAGGCACAAGAAAGTTGGCAAAGGAATCAAGCAAAGAGCATAACAAAAGTTGGTTCGCTCAGCGAGAACTTGGCGAGTGAGTAGCGAGTGTTCGCTACAGCCTCGCCTAGCGAGCACGTAGCGAACAACTCCAGACTTGGGCAGAATGGTTTTCAACATCAATCTTGGTCAGCGATAATCTGCAACGAAGGTTAAGCACATCAAGAAGGAGTGATCATCTTATGCAGGCCTCCATTTTTTATGCCTTTTAATGTTTTGTTGACTTCATTAATGTAATGTTAAGTACATCAACAACTTAGTCTATCTACTGGTGTATTAGATATGTCTCTATCTATTGGTGTGTTGTTGAGAAGCTACCTATTTCATGTTTAAAAGTAGTGTTATATTAACCTTTTGGTTTCAGATCTTTGTGAATATAACAGACAATATGCTCTTCTTACTTTTATTAGTCATAATTCCATTTGCGAAAAGATTTGGATCATCTCATGCCCTTTCCCTTTGGCTACTGACTCAGAATTGTTTCCTATGCCAAAAATCTGTTGTGGACAGTGATAACCCGCCCACAATGTTGTAGGCCACATCTGGTAGTTAAATGCGAAAACCTTGTGACACAACATTGTAGGCCACATCTGGTAGATTAAACAGTTTCAATTATGAGTGAGTGATGAAGTTTGTTGATTTTCATGTGAATGGGTGTTGAAAATTTTGTCCTGCATATATTAGTTTATAGGATTGGTTCATATTTGGTTAATTTGTAGCACAATATCTTGCCAGAATCATGGTAAATCACTGCAATTAAGGCAATTCCACCTTAATGTCAAAACATGTACTATATGACAAATCCACTGAAACCAAACTCCTAGGCAGTGATATACAGTCAAGAAACAGGTGAGAGTTGTAATTGGAGTATTTTTTGCATGATAAAATAAGAAAATGACGAATCATTAAAATATGGGATATATTTTCTCCACTTTCTTTATAAATTATACGTCTTTTGGCATGACACAATAATATTATAAACATAATAATACAATGATCTCTACATTTTATTAAGTAGATCATGCAATTGCAATGTTGTACATTTGTTTTAAAACAAGCAAATTAACATATATTCTTAAAATAATATTATGCATCACCATTACTTGCCATGTTTGATTCTTTATGCCTTTAAAAATACATATACATGCCTTTCAAGCTGGATTGCCTGCAAAAATCTTGCTGATATTTTAAGGTTTGCAAGACATGTTGATTTTGCACTTAAGTTTTGTTCATAACTATGATATTATTCATATGTTGGATATTTTGGATAAGTTTTTTTTAATTGCAATGCAATTCATTTTTCTTTGAATTACTATTTCATTGGTGCAATGATTTCTATATATATATATATATATATATATATATATATATATATATATATATATATATATATATATATATATATATATATATATATATATATATATATATATATATATATATATATATATATATATATATATATATATATATATATATATATATATATATATATATCAAAAAAAAAATTATCTCTATTATAACACGTTAGTTTTACCCGTGCGTGAGCACGGGTATTCTACTAGTTGATTACGATGATGAGTACGATTAAAATTTTCAATTTATTGAACACTAGCGTTTAGACGGGCATTTGCGTAAAAATTTAAATGATATTTTTTTAATATAGTATTAATGTTTAAAGAAAGTTATATAGAAAATTAATAATAGGAAGTTAATAGTGAGAAGTTATGTGAAAGATGGTTAGTAGTTTTAATAGAAGTTATTGTGTAAAGTAAGGGTAAAATTGGTAGAAAAATAGACTACATCAAAACATCATGTTTTGTCTTTATATATGTTATAGATATAGATTATTGAACACTAGCGTTCAGACGGGCACTCGCGTGTCCGTTTGTCCGCTTTTTTAATGCACACACCTAAAAATTTAAATGATATTCTTTTTATATAGTATTAATTTTTAAAGGAAGTTATATAGAAAGTTAATAATAGAAAGTTAGATAGAAAGTTAATAGTGAGAAATTATGTGAAAGATGGTTAGTAGTTTCAATAGAAGTTATTGTGTAAAGTAAGGGTAAAATTGGTAGAAAAATAGGCTACACCTAAACACCATGTTTTGCCTTTATATATGTTATAGATTATAGATTAATTTTAATTTTATGGATAAGAATTGTGTTCGCAGAACAGTTTTCGGTTTTAAAATAATTTGATTCATTAACCTAATTTTAGAAATAATAATATAAAAAATTTAATTTTCTCGTGTTTTTATATAAGTTGTAAATCAAAACTGACATTTTTTTTCTTCTTTATGTTGAATACTTTATACTAATTTATATGGAAATAATGATATAAATTAATTATAGTTCATTTTGGATAGACGGGTTTGGAGATAAATTTTTTAAAATAAGTTAACTAATTATTGAAAAGTATTGTCGGTGGGTTAATTGTTTTATCGTATCCACAGGAATTGTGTTATCAGATATACAGATGTTCATCGTTCAATAGTCTAATGTTCTAAGAGAAAGGTATTCAAAAAGTTATTGTTTTGTAACATAAGTTTTGTAGCAAAGAGTAAACTAGAAAATATATGTTTTGTTTTAAGAAAAGCATGTCAAGATTAGATATCGTTAACGACTTTCATAGATATCTGATTAATCAAGCATGTGAAATTAGTTTAGATCAATACAATTGTGTATCCTCGCGAATCTGTTTATTTCTAAAGCGGCTCCGTGGATATTATTGTTTTAATCGCTAGATGATTTCTCGAAATAATAACCGAAATAATAAACATAAAGATCGATACAAAGCAAATATTAACTTTCAAATCTATGTCTATAGTTTGTTGGTTAATAGATGAAGAAATTAGATCAAGACTTGGAAAATATAAGTTGATGACCCATCAGTGGTATCAGAGTCGTGGTTTGAGTAAGGGACCAGATCCTTGTGTCGAAAGTCTTCCTGGCATGGTGGTCAGACGGCGTGTTTCGTTGAAGCTCCCATGACGAGATAAAGGTATCTGTCAACGGCGGTACAAGCATGTGGATGAAAAAGCTTCCGCTTGAGGGGGAGCATAGTGGATGGACTCACACTTAAGGAGGAGATTGTTAGGAAACAAGTGTGACTTGTGTTGAGAAACAAGTGTGAGTTCTAAGTCTCACATTGCTTAGAAAAATGGAGGTTGAACACTTTATAAGTGAGAGGACCCATATGCCTATCACCTTAAGATTTTGGGTGAATATGTGGTGTCTCTCTCACTTGTTTAGGTGAGTCTTTGACCTTTAAGAGAATGTTTGACTTTGACCCAATATGTGATTCAAACCATAAATACAAAATTAAAAGCAAAGATTTTCATCATCTATTGATCATAAACCTTGTTCACATACAAAAGATCAAAAAGAAATACATAATAGCAAGATTAACTACCTGTAATCTTGACACAAAAGTGTTTAGCTACCCATTACCATGGTAGCTTGATCAACAAGTAAAAAGGAAAGCTTTGCTAGCATCAAAGTCGAAGAATCGATGATTGATGCTCCAAAGATTTGATTCTCACTTCTTTTTGAGTTTCTAAGCTTTTTTGACCTAAAAACTCTTTCTACTTTCTAAAATGCTGAAAAGTGTAAAAGTTACAAGAGTTGGTGAAAATATCTTCCAAGGAAGATACTCATAGCAAGTGCCTAAAGTGTAGTAAGTGGCACCGCGCTAAGCGCCATCAGGAGCGCGCTAAGCGCGGTCAGCAAAATAGAGGCAAAATCCCAGAAAGCACACTAAGTGCGGTTGAAGGCTTTAAGTACTGCCTCACCATCAAAAAACGTTGGAACTGCGCTGAAAAGTGCGCTAAGCGCGGGTTACCGATGTGATCGCCTTGAAAATGACCTTTTAGGGATTCCTATCATCAAATATAAGCAAGAAAATCTGTCAAAAAGTATCAAAATGATCATAATTTACAATATTTACAATAAAATCGGAAATTTGCATATTTACATTAAAACTAATAGATTTACGACTAAAATAACAAGGGAACCATTGGAAAGGGCCATAAAATATAATCAAAAGTATGCACAATTTGACCCTTAACACCAATCAACATCAAATTTTATTAGTTTGGTTTGATTTTATTTTCCGAATTAAAATATATTCAAATTTAAATACCATGGTTTGATTTGAATTTCATTTTATCAAATAACATGGTTCAATTTGAATTTCTTTTTTAGTTTAGATTTGTCCAAATTAATTATCACCCTTACACTTTAATTCACTATAATAGTCTAAATTGATTTACACTAATTGGTTCATTCAATGTGCTTTCTAATTTATATATTTGATTTACATATTATACTAAATACATCAGAGGTAGAATAATCTAAAAAAGATTATAATATTTATAATAATTGAAAAGTGTGGATTTTTTTAATGATAAATTAGAGTTTTTGTGTGGTGGAATAAGTTTTGCGGGTAAAGATTAGACACGTAAGGTTAACAATTCAACGCTTAAGTCAAAGAATGAGTAACAAATAAGTAAAGTAAGTTATGGTTAAAACATGCATGAGATCTCGTGTGGGTCATCTTATATACGAGGGACAGTTAGAGATGCCTTGTGTTTTCCAACATGGAACGTGGGGAACCGTTAGATTATATCTAATGATGATTAACAATTTATGGCATTGATCGAGTGTGGGTCTCATGGCCATGGGTGTATTGTACCTTTAACACCTTATAACTTTGGAATGATGAATGGGCCTTTCCGTTATTGGGATTCTGGTTGGGCCGAACATGTGTCTATAAGGCTTTACATAACATAGTAATAAGAAGCTTTTCAAGACATTGGGTCAGTGTTGCCCTAGACCGAGATCGCAGAGGGTTATTCGTTTGCAAAAGTGAAAAAAAATACTTAGGAATCCAAAAAGAGTAACTTTAGTAAGAGTCGTATTAAATGTCAGTCTCATCATTCAGAAGCTTCACATGATTAGTCTTACACGAGGCTTAGGTTCCTAGAATGCAGTGTCGCTTTCCCTTTAGGATACTCAAGTATTCTCAAATATTGTTGTAATTTTGAATCTATGTATTTGTCGGTATAGTCAAGAAGTGATTCAAGATGATAAATCTCGTGGATAACAAAATTCAAGAAGCAATTGTCTAGTTTTGACGGTGACATGGTTTTAATGATTACAACATTTGAAGTGGTTTTGATGATGACTCTTGAAGTGGTTTTGATAATGACAACACTTAAAGTAAAAAAAAACTACTAAATCGATCAAAGATGAACAAGGTGGTTGATCAAGTTATCCTTCTGAATTAAGATAAAGGTGGTTAATCGACGTTAGTTTAAATCTTCAACATCTCAGATGATGGAAAACAATAAGGAAATATCTCAAACCTCATCAAGTAGACACAAGGTTCTTGTGTGATAATAAAGTCAAAGACAATTCCAAGACTTAAAGCTTCAAAGTGTTAAATAGAGAAAGTTTAAAAGCTCGTCTGATTGTGTCTGTTTGAGTGATCAGTGTATTGTAACAACATAAGAAAGTTTCAGGAAGTATTATGGCTAAACCACACACACACTTAAAACATTGAGAAACCTCTCATTTATATATTAAAATAACCAAAAAAATGTTTTAGGAAGCTAGCCAGTTGATTAGGGGATTGTTTTCTTAAATTAAAATATATTTTTAAGTTGTCTAATCTATTAGATTTATAGCCTAATCAACTAGATAATGCATATTTTCTGCCTTTCTTTTTTGTGCTCGCGAGTTTTGACACGATATCTACTTGTGTGTTGTGCTCGCGAGGAATGTGTTTTACTTCCGCGGACTCGAATTTTGTTATTCTCTCTCAAACAAGAGCTAAGTACTTAGAGAGATTATCTTTCTTGGCTTGATATTCTCACAGTACTATAGAGGCGACAAGCTGGGAATCGGTGAAGATTTTTACCTCTTTAGCTTCTAAGTCTTCGGCCAAGCGTAGCCTTACGAGGAAGGCTTCGTACTCTGCCTGGTTATTCGAGGTTGGGAAGGATAGGGCGAGGGAGACTTCGATCAGGATTCCTTTCTTGTTTTCAAGTATGATGCCTGCTCTGCTTCCTGTCGAGCTGGACGCTCCATTTACGGAGATGGACCACTTATAGGTTTCACTTGTCGGGGAGGACGGCGTGGCCATTTCTGCCACGAAGTCTTCTAGTACTTGAGCTTTGAGGGACTTTCTGCTCTCGTACCAGATGTCAAACTCGGAGACAGCCGAGCAGCTGTTTTACGGGCTAGTTAGTCCGTACAACTATCGTGTAAACTAGGAAGTAGTGTCTCAATCTTCTCGCTGCATTGATGAGGGCCAGTGCCACCTTTTCGGTTTTCTGGTACTTGAGTTTCGGGCCTTGTAGGGCCTTACTAGTGAAGTATATTGGTTTCTGCCCCTCGAGGGTCTCGTGAATGAGAGTCGCGCTGATGGCCTCGGCTGCGAAGACGAGGTAAAGGTAGATAGTCTCCCTATTATTCGGTCGCGAGAGGAATGATGGTTGCAAAAGAGCTCGTTTGAGGTGGAGAAGAGGTTGTTCGCATTCCTTGTTCCATTCAAATGTTGCTTCCTTGTGAAGAAGTTTGAAAAGGAGAAGTGTGTGTTGGGGAGATTTGGCTACAAAGCGGGATAACGAAGTGAGCATCCCGTTTAGGGATTGAATTGATTTCTTCAAGTTTGGCATTGGGAATTCGGAGAGGCTCTGCATTTTTCGGGGTTCACTTTGATTCCTCATTTTGACAGATATAAGCCGAGGAACTTACCTGCCCGAATGTCGAAGGTGCACTTCTCCGAATTGAACCTCATCTTGCATCTCCTCGCCTAGTTGAAAACTCTTTTCAGGTGGAGCGTATGGTCAGATTCCTCTTGGGATTTCACGATCATGTCGTCCATGTAGACTTCGAGCATGTCTCTGATCTCAACTCAGAAGACTTTGTTCATCATCTGCTGGTAGGTAGCGTCAACATTCTTCAAGCCAAAAGGCATTACGTTGTAGTAGTAGTTTCTAGGCCGTATATTTTTTTGTCACCCTTTGCCATGGAGATCTGGTTGTACCCCGAATATGCTTCCATAAAAGACAATAATTTGAATTCTGCATAATTATCAACTATTATATCTATGTTAGGTAAATGGTAAGCATCTATAGGGCAAGCCCATTTAAGATCAGTATAATCAATGCACATCCTCCATTTTCCATTAGATTTTTTTACAAGTACAACGTTTGAAAGCCAGGTTGTGTACTGGGCTTCTGAAATAAATTTTTTCCTCTAGGAGGTCGTTTATAGATTTTTCAATAACCTCCTCTTTTTTGGGAGACTGCTTACGCCTATGTTGTACTACAACCCTAGCGGCGGGGTCAATGGTCAGCTGGTGGTAGGCCACTTTAGGGTTCAGTCCGGGCATCTCAGTGGCGCTCCACACGAACAGGTCAGGATTCTCTCTTAGGCAGGCTTCCAACTGCTTTCTTGTGAGGTCGGGGAGGTCAGTTCCAATTTCATCACCTTGTTTGGGTTGCTGCCGAGAAGGATTACTTCGAACTCGCCGTCTGGAATGGGGCGCCTAGGATGGGCAAGCTCCTCGTTGCTCCTCTCGCTTTCTTCTTCTCCTCTTTCAAGTCATCCTTGGTGAAGCGACTGTCTAAGTCAACCGAGTCGACATGAGGCATTGGTTTTGGCTCCTCCAAGGTGCTAGGTCGCGTCGGCTTGCTGGCAGTTCTGGGCGGTGCGTTCATGGAGTTTTCCCCCTTCGAGACCGCTTCAAAGCATCTTATCGCTGCTTCTATAGCCCCGTGAAGGATGGTGACGGGTCCATTGGCCGTGTAGTACTTCATCTTCAGATGAACAGTGGATGTCACGACGATTAATTTGACTGGAGTTGGTCTTCCTATGATGCACAGGTACAGAGAATGGCAATCTATTACTAGAAATTGAACTTTGATCGAATTGGCGGTCTCAGCCGCTCCGACAGTGACAATCTATTCAACATAACTCAATGTCTTTGTGGTTGCCTCGTTGAAGCCCTATATATTATAGCCCACATACGGTGTCAAATGTGTTTCGCCGAGCTACAAAATCAGCAACAGTTGAGAGTACATGATGTTAACCGAGCTTTCTTGGTTGACCAGTATACGGTGAACGTCAAAGTTTTTCATTTGTGCTCTTATGAGCAAAGAGATGCTAAAGTTGGGGGATCCACTAGGATCCTCCTCGTGGTAGAACTTGATGGGAACTGAGCTTCCACGATATTTGTTAAGAGTAGAGTTTTGGCTCGAGCTTGCATCGATGAGTTGCTCAAACTTCCTTTTCACCGACCATGTAGTGAGTTTTTTGAATCCCCCACCAGATATGACCATGGCGGAAGGGAAGGTTTCCCACGTGTTGTGCGCCGAAAAATAGAGGGGGTTTTTGGCCCCGTTGGGGACGTAGAAGTCCTCAGGCAGGGAGATGGACATGGCGATCTGTAGGTAGGCAGAGTCGTCAAAGGGTGTCTTCTCCTCCTCGACCTTCTTCGCTTCCTAGGCGTCTTGTCGATAAGCCTATCTTATATTGGTGTACTGCTTTAAGTGCCCGTCCCTAATAAGGAATTCAATCGCATCCTTGAAGTGAATGCACTTTTCAGTAACGTGCTCGTGGATCTTGTGGAAGCAACAATAGTTGGTCTTGTCTTCGTTGGGCTTGGGAGGTGTTTGCCTGGGAAAACGTACTCCAGCCTGGCGGAATTCTAAGTTTGCGCACTTGGAAAAAGTACGCTTGCGAGAAGCGATCAACGACGTGTATTTGGAAAAACGGCCAGTAGGTCTCTTGTACTCTCGAGACTCACTGGGCTTATCTTCTTTTGTATTCTCTCCTCCTCGATGAGGCGCTTGGTGGTCATCGTGGCTTGAAACTCTGGTTTTTTCCTGGTGCCGTGAGTCTCGAGCGTTGTTGGCAGCTTCTTTCTCCTCGTACTAAATATAGGACTGGGCCTTGAAGAGGACGACATCCAGTGATGTAGGCGTTTCAATGTCTATGGCCTTGGCAAAGTCACTGCAGGGGCGTAGTCCACACTCGAGCAAATACTTATTCATGTCGTCGGTTGTGGAGACCTGGACAGGTTCCTGATTGAACCTCTCGTTGTAGGCTCAGAGGGATTCATCTTTCCCCTGCATGATTGCTTTGAGCGTCGCCTCTGATTTTGAATGGCGACGAGAAGTGGTGAAGTGCCTCGATAACTGCTTCCTCAGGTCTCTCCAGGAAGTGATGGATTCGTCAGCGAGGCTCTTGTACCAAGTCATGACACCCTTCCTCAGAGTAGTAGGGAATAACCTGCATTTGATAGCGCTTTTGACACCGCGATAATGGAGCAGAGCATCGATGTTTTTGATGTGCTCGTCGGGGTCCGTAGTTCCATCATAAATTCCCAGGTTCAGTGGTTTCTCCAGCCCGACGGGAAGGGGACCGTCAATGATTGCTCGAAATAACGGACCGCAGGGGTCGTCTTCGTCACTCCAGATCGATGAGCTTGGCGGAGAATACTCGTACTTTTCTCGATGAGAGCTTTCGTCGCAGCGTGGCCGCGAGTCCTTTGGTTGGCCCTTCAATTTGCGTGGAGGCGAACAACAGTTATCTATTTGTCCACCGACCTTACTCATCTTGGCAACCGGATAGTGTCGATCCTCGTGAGGAAGAGTATGGTTGTACTTCAGGGGTTGTAGCCTCTCTAACTGCGGGCGGCGGCCTGGTCGTCATGGTGACAGGCTTCCGGACTCGTACCATCGGTGTCTCCGCGGGGAGAGCATGAACGAAGATCCTTCTCCAATGCTCTGATCTTCTCATTCTACTAGTAGATCAACTCATTGATCTGGTTCAACACCGCCAATATGGCCGCCGTTGTTGGATCAGTGTTGGATGAGTTATCATGTTGAGTGAATTTTGGTTGGCTATATTGTAGAATGTTTAGCAAGGTGAATAAAGCATGATGGTTCTTGGTTTTTAGACACATTTGGTTGGAGTCTTGCAAGTGTATACTATGGTATGCGGTTTGTAACATTATTGTGAAATACTTGTGTATAGTTATGTGAAAATTGGTGGAGATTTGTTCTTTATTATTATTTTTTTAATTTTGTAACGGGCTCACAAATTAGTGTATTAAAAAATGGTGATGAAATAAAATTATGGGCTTTTTATAACAACAATGGTGATAGGCTTCCGGACTCGTACCATCAATGTCTCCGCGGGGAGAGCATGAACGATGATTCTTCTCCAATGCTCCGATCTTCTCATTTTACTAGTAGATCAACTCATTGATCTGGTTCAACACCGCGAATAAGGCCGCCATGGTTGGATCAATGTTGGATGATACTGAAATCAGTTGAAATTTTTTGGTGCCTTCTCTGGAGCTTTGCGAGTTCCAACGGGTTGGACGTCGTGGTTGACCACATCGTCGGAGGAGGGGAAAGCGGTGTGCCCGTCTCTCCGCGGCGGAGTGCTTTCCTCTAGAAAGGGCGTGTCATTGTCAGTGTCATGAACGGGAGAGAAGATAGTTTCGTGACCGTCATTGTTGTTATCATTTTGACCGACCATGATTGATTTCTGAAGTTTTTTTTATCTTTTGGTTTCAATGAAAGAAACAATGGGAAAATAGTATTCATACAGACGGAACCACTGATCTTACTTGTCGATCAGAATAAGTAGGTGACAAGCGGCACGTCGATGAACTTGAATGATCGACAAAGGGGGGTGTACCTGCAGATACTCCGATGCTTAAGTCAGTTCAGGTGAAGAGGTTAGTAAGAAAGAGTAAAAATAAAATATATGACCCTTCTGCAGAGGAGGGTTTTTATACTGAGCCCCCAACGCTGGGCCAGCCGTCTCTGTTATGGGCTGAATGTTCCAACCCATAACGGATGACTGGTAAAACTTTTACGTAGAGGCAGAAATGGCAGCTCGTGCTCATCGTCATGGACCAACTACTCTGCATTCCTTGATTAGTAGGTAGACTTGTCCGTTACAGAGGACAGAATAGTTTCGCAAGACGTGTGGATCAGTTGGTGACGTGTCCTCGGGTGAGGAGCACGTGAGAAACGTGTTCTCCACTGATCTTAACAGATTGAGCCAACACTCTTATCAAACTCCTCCTTTCCTTTTTGAACATTCTTATATTTCTTCTCATCTAGATTAAAGAGTTATGACTTCTACGCACCACCATCATTCTTTTTCTTATTCTCTAACCACGATTTCTTCTAATTATTCTTGATAAAGAAACTTTCAGAATTTAAGCTTTTTTAGAGTTTATTTCATGATAAAGAAACTTTCAGAGTCTAAGCTTTCAGGGCCTATTTTGTCTCCTTTTTAGAGTTTATTTCAATCAGACGTAACTCTTATGCCTTTAAACTATTCTGAGACTCTTCAATTCTCACGGTGTTGATATCTTTGAAATGTTTTATGACTACAATTATGTAATTAAATTAAAGAGTAAGCGATCTTAGTATCTTTTAATTAAATTGAAGATTAAGCGATCTTAGTATCTTCTCAACGATTACTATTCAGAGAGTGTTACTATTCAGAGAATGTTTCTCCACATTCGTGACAATTCTAACGATTACTATTCAGAGAGTGTTACTATTCAGAGAATGTTTCTCCACATTCGTGACAATTCTGAAGATGTAATCAGACACCTTACCATTATTCTTCATGCTAAAATTCTCATATTATAATTCTCATATTATGATCGATGCTAAAACTTATCATTATTCTTCATACTAAAATTCTCATATTATGATCGATGCTAAAATTCTCATATTATGATCGAATCAACGATCTTCTCAAACACTTTCGTATCCACATGTTAAAATCGATTCTTTCCGTATCCACATGTTAAAATCGATTCACATGTTAAAATCGATTCTTTCCGTATCCACATGTTAAAATCGATTCTTTCCGTCAAATACTGAAAACTTTATATTCAGGCTCCTATTTTCGTCATTCTTCGTTCTCAAAGTCTAAGAATTAAGATCTATTAAGTCTAAGAATTAAGATCTATAATTGAAACGCGAATTTGAAAAACAAAATCAATCATACAGTTCACTCAATCATACAGTTCACTGTGAGTCAAAATCAAAATCTACGAGTTATTGAAATTAACACTAAACCTCTTCTTCCACGAAAGAGAGAAAAACATAAAAAAAAAATATAATTAACTTTGAATTTATATAAAGTAAACCAAATGAAACTCAAATACATACTCGAAAGAAAATGAAATAAAACAGGTTTAAATCTGAATTACGAAAACCACATGACATAAAAGAGAGAATCCACTTAGTTATATGTACAAAACCAAACCTAACCATTAATTTATTTATTTGTCGTCCACAATAACAAACCAAAAAGGAAATAGTTTTACAAAACCAGAAACATTACTACTAGTCAATTAAATTATTAAATTAACAGTCCCACCTAGGATTGAGAGGAATCAACACCAACCGACTTAAGCGTCTCAACACGAGGCTGATAAGCATAAACATCCTTGTTAATCGGACTAGGAACTTGACTATGATCAGGATAACTACGTTCCTGAACATGTGCAACTTTCCTGAAGAAAGAATTCTTGTACATTTTATCAGATTCCTCCATAACATGTTCAGGTTCAACTACTTCAGGAACAGTCTCTCTCCCTTGTTTCTTCACACGCACGCTTGGGTTATTCCTCAGATGCTGCCACGCTGTGTGGAGACCCAACATTGTAGACAAAGTTATCATCCCGACAGCAACGTAAACCGGTACGAAGTCTTGTTTTGCTGACTTGGAAGATTGTTTCCCATGGTGTTGTTTGTGTATGTTTACATAATCAGATGCCGGTGGAGCATATGCTTTCATCTTTGGCACTGTTGAAGTTGTGTATCGTGCTTTACTTCTTCCAAATCCATTTTTCAGCAGTACCATCCAATTACCCATCTGCAGCATATGGTTACATTAAGATAAAAAGAATTGAAGAGCCGTAAATAGAAGAAGAATTCATTGAAAAGATAGAAAAATATACCGTAGGCTTCACCATGATTACAGATGAAATAGAGCCAAAAATTTGATGAAACTGTTGTGGTTAGTTAGTAGTGGAAAATCTGAAAGCAGATAATGGTGGTAGGTTTATCTATAGATTGGTTAAATATATAGTTTGATTGATTATGAGAACTTTAGTTGTTTGTTTGTTTATGGGACAGCGATGTAAGTTACTACAGTAGAGAAGGAAAGTTCCGGAGACACGTAGCAGAATGTTGGAGCTACTGGACAGTTGTAACTGTATATGATTCACACGAGAATCGTAGAAGACTCTGGACATGCCACGGCTTGTTTATCATCTGACATGCCGGTTTTATATAATGCATGGCTGGCTTCAAAAAGTAAAACTATATGGTTCAAAAAATATATAATTGTGATTTTTTTTAAATATTTAAATTTCACTTTTAGTTTTTTAAAATTTTTTTTAAATAATGGTACCTTTTAAAATTTTCATCTATACTTCTAATCTCTCCTACAGGCTACAATCAGTTTTAATGATAATTATTACTTAACGACTTAATTAATAATAATTTTAACCACTTTTTAAGTATTAGTGGCCAATTCAAATTTCCAATCCACATTTTAAATCCAAATTCAAAATCAAAAACCAATTGTCCAATTACACAATTCATATCCAAAATCTACATATTCATTTTATAATCCAAACTAAGTATAATTACCCAAAACCATTTTTCTATATCCAATTCAAACCAAAGTCCATTCATACTAAACCAATATCTAAACTACGTCCCATATCCAAATATACAAACCAAGCCATAGTTTCATATCCAAATGGCAACAATAAATAAAAAGAGGAAATTCATAACAGTAAAAATATATAGTAGTAGGAGAAATTCACTGCAGTAGAAAATGACATAACATATATGGCAGAAGAAAAGTTACATAACAGTGACAGAAAGAAAAAATTCATAGCAGTAGGAGATATACATATATCAGTAGAAAGAATACAATAGCAGACAAAATTGCACAACAAAATAACTGAAAAATCTTCATCACCATAATTGTTAAGAGTCCCATATTAGACAATATATGACATGAACATGTGTTTATAAGTGGGGGCAATCCTTACTCTACCAGTCGGTTTTGTAGGGTTGAGTTAGGCCCAACCACGTTTCTTAACAATAACAACCTCTACCAATTCTTCTTCATCTTCATTCATCTTCAACCATAATCAATTCATCCCAACCTCTACATTTCAACAACTTTCTTCAACTCACCTTCATAATCTCAACAACCTTCAAAGTCACTTCATCTTCACGTCTCGAGAACCACAACAACCACAACGTAATAAACCAAACTCAACCATAGAAGTCGTGCAAGAAGGTAGTAGAAGAAGATTCATAGTGCAGTAACACTCAAATTCAAGGAAAGGCGTTGTGAAGAAGAAGTGGAAGAGGAAGGCGTTGTGAAGACGTACCTAAGCTTTGAAGCCTCTTTCTCATCTTTCTCATCGTGATTTCTTAGTGTTCTAATGCACACGTGGGCGACTGTTATGGGAGAATATTGTGGGAATTTATGTTATTGGCGTTGTGAAGACGTACCTAAGCTTTGAAGCCTCTTTCTCATCTTTCTCATCGTGATTTCTTAGTGTTCTAATGCACACGTGGCCGACTGTTATGGGAGAATATTGTGGGAATTTATGTTATTGCAAATTCTCTTACTTTTCATAAAAAGGGTCCTTGAGCCTTTTTAGGAAAGTTTGTATTTTTCTCTTATTATTATGCAGGTTGATTTGTAGCCAGCTTATACTGATTGCTGCTATTTGTGCGCCTCAAGTAGGTCTGAAGGCTATTTAAAAAGAAGAAAAACCTTATTTGAAAAAGAGAGCATATCGTGAAGAATTTAGAGAATAAGGATTAGTCGTTGTTTTGGTTGGTTCCTAGTGTTTTTATTTGTTAATTGTATGTCACTCATGTATCTTCTGATACATTGAGTTTGACTGATTGTTCATTGTTCACTCTAACCTTTTAAGCAAGGAGTGTATTGTTCTTGGTTGAAACTTTTAAGCAAAATCGAGTATTGTTTTGGAAGTGTGATCTTCTATTTTGTTGTTTTGTATAAAGTCACTGAGATTGTGATTGTTTGATATCACTGAGGTGATTAGGGAGTGAGAGAGGTTCTCATATCTAGGAGTTCCTATGTAGAAGTTGTTGTGGGTATGGATTAAGTGAGGAGTTATAAATTGGGATTGTTTAGCTTCGAATTAATACTACTGATAATGGATTTCCTTCCTAGTTTGGTGATGTTGAGTAAATCAAAAGAAAGTATTGAATATCATATCCACAAAGACCGGCGCGATATTACCAACGTTAATACAATTGTTATCGTTTTTAAGTGAAGTTTGTAAGTTGGTTTGCTTTTAAAATAACAGAATATAAAACCGAAAATTGTTAAAGTAAAGTTTAAATGATAGAAAACTTGTCAGGATTGAAATTCCACTTCAGTGCATGTATGATTTTGGTTGATACTTCTTTAAAGAAACTTGTTTTTCATCTTATCTTCATTAATTCACTCACAATAGCATATATGTTTATATGCTTGTTGAGATTTCAATTGATTTAGTTTAATCGATGATTTCTCAATCAATTAAATTAAACAATCGCATTAAGAACCGAATATCGTTTATGAAAGTTAAACCCTTAGTTCTATGTCTAAAATGAAGCGTTTAATCGATTATAATCTTTACCTTTAATACGAATATATTTTTCAATCATAATTCGTATTCATAGGATTAGATTGACAAACAAAGATTTAATCAATAATCATGAATAATGGAATTTCATTAAAGAAGGAATCAATAATAATACATACGATTACGGTAGTTTCCTTCTAATCCTAACAAGAGAAGAGTTAGATATCCATTGTAATGGTAGCTTGCACAAAAAGGAATAATTGGAGATGAATTTGCGTCAAGGATGATCTCTCAATTCTTGATGCGAACCCAGCTCGATTTTCTCCACTCTCTCCTCTTTACTAAAATTATATTATAATCCTCTATTACAAAGTAATTTTCTAATGTCATGATTTCTAATGCTTCTGCTGCACTCCTTTTATACTGGTTGAGATGAGGGACTTTTGCTATGCGAAGTTTTGGTCACTATGCAAAGTCAACTTGCTTAACCTTGAAGAATTTTAAACTGCCCCTGGAAACCGCCATACTTCGCTATGAGAAGTAAAGTTCGCGTAGCAAACTTTTCTCGCTTCTCCTCACTTCAAGTGAAACTGGGTGATTTTGATTCTGTTTCATTCTATTTTGCTCGCTTCTCCTCGCGTCGTGACTTTCATGTAGCGAAGCTTTAGCTCGCGATGCGAAGGTTCTTTGCTTCCTCTCGCTTCAAGCAAACTTTGGTGATTTTGATTTTGTTTCCTTCGGTTGTTGCTCGCTTCAGCCTCACATTGTGACCTTCGCGTAGCGAAGTGTTTGCTCGTGATGCGAAAGTAGCAAGGCATGGATTCTTCTTGCTTTTAACTGATGTTTTCTTTTGTCAATTCCTGCAAAAACATAACCATTCAAAAGTAACATACTTTTGGATCATGGTTAGTTAAGTTTCATCCTTATTAGTTATTGGAAGCAAGCATTTTGTTCAAGTTTTCACCAAAGTTTTGTCAACTATTGGACTTCCATCACATTCTTCCTAACTTAGTTTCTTGGTTGCCCTCAATCAAGAGCACGAGCTTTTCAAAAATGTTTTCAGGATATTTAATCAAGTATTTGAAATAACAATTTTGAAATATGAATGGTTCAAATGATTACTTGTCAAGCAAGAAACATGTTCAATTGATTGTAAAATCAGAGCATGATTATGTAATCAAGTTCTCGCCCATAAAATCAAATCATGTAATAAAAAATATAATGACACAACTCACTTGAATCTTTCCTAACATTCTTCTTCATAAAAAAGGGATGAAGATTTTGAAGTTTGTTTTAATCATGTGGTGTGATGACTCTCATCTTAACTACTGGGTCAACATCTGGGTCGATTCATACTTTCATCCAAACAATTCAGTAATTTGAAAAATTGAAAGTATAAATCACATAGGACTTGTGAAGGTTGTAATGTGGTTCGGTTTCATAAAGAGATGGTTTTTCTCCTGAAGCTAATTTTCTCAAAAATCTGTCCACTTTTGTAACTTGCTTCACTTATTGCTTTATCACCATGATCATGTCTTTGTTTGTCTTTTCAATCTTTCATTTTCTCCATGATACCAAGTTTTTTCTTTTTGTATCTCTTTTTCTCATTTTATCTTTCTTTTCTTTTTCTTTTCCTTTTTGTATCATCATCCATTTTCTCCCCAACTTATTTTTTTCATGAGTGAAGCTATTGATGATTTATATCATTATAGTTCAGGTTGTGCAAAAAGAAATTGGAATGGATCATAACTTCACTAAGTGGTTTTTTATTTTCAAAATTTGATTCATCCATTGATTTTTCTAGTTCAAAGAGGGTGCACAAATGCTCACTCACTTACTGGTTGTGATGAGATTCTTTTTGGATATGGTGGTTTTTCTCAAAATCAAACAATTTCCTCAATCATCTTTATACCTTTACAAAGCTCAAATGGAATTCCTGGATTGAACATTAACCAATCGAGTTTAGCACAAGGATTATGCAGTTTGTTTATGTAAATAATGGAAGTTCGTCTCACTTTTTATGGTTTTTGCTAAATGATTCAAGCAAGTTTGTGTACAATGTAAAATGAGACATGATATGAATTTGCAAGAGAAAACAAAATTCAAAATCATGCTAACATTATACAAAGCAAGTAAACATGTACCTTGCTTGATTTTCGTTTGATTCTTATCATTACCACTCACTCTCTCTATGTGAATGCTCAAAATACTTGTTGAGTTTGTCCAAAATACCAGAAGAAGCATTCCATGCCCATGATGAGGATTTGCTTTCTTGAGAAATTTGACTTGAAACATAAACAAAAGGTAACGTGATTTGAAACACACAAATTTAAATACATAATGCTACTAAAACACTTAGTACATCTTCCAACTACGGTTTAAAAACCGTTCAAACAAAACAAACAGACTTACCACAAAAGTTATAACACAATAATAAAACAACTGAAATCCAAACAGTTAAAACAATTGACAAAAAACTGAAATGCGATAAAGTCAAAACATAATAACTGAAAGCTTTTAAATGATTTCACTTGCTAGGAGAGCTTTCAGCTATGGCACAACAATCTAGTCCTCGTTCATCTCCTTAACCTCACTTTCTTCCTCTGCAGTGGCCTCTTCTTCTTCATCCTCCTCTTCTTCATCAGCCCCTACTTCAGCTTCATTCTGACCGGCATTACCACTATCAGATGCATTACTGGACCCAGCAGCCCCCTAGATAAAATGGCTTGTCCCCAAGCCAGGAAACATGAGTGTGGTACGCGTCAGAGGTGAGAATCTGATGAGCAGCGTCTTCTGGCCTCCCCATTTGCAACTGCAACCTATACATGGAATCCTGAATGCTAGACATGACTCAGTTTATGGCCTCATTCTGGTCCCATGTGTATGATAAGGATGCCAGAAATCGAAGGTCTCAATCATTAAATTTCAAGATGTCTGATGAAGGGTTGCTTGTGGTTTGTTTGGTTATGGTGTCTATCTTGCAGAACTGGGTAATTTATACATCATTTGTCATCCCCTTTAAAGTATGGCGCACCTAGTTTGAGATTACCATGCGGGATGCGTGTAGTAACCCCATGATAAGACCTGGAAAAACCAGAGGACACGAAGATTTGGCTCCCATCCCAGCTTCTCTGCCATTCTCAACTACATTTTTCATCTCATTTGCAACGCACACACTTTTCCACTCAAGAAGAAAGTATAGAAGTTGTGCAGCATTTAAAGTAAATATGGTAGTGTGGCTACAGGGTCTTCTGTTATGCAGAATGAGCATAAGTTTTATCTGAGCAATTTGGTTCAAATCTTTATGGAGGAAATGAGTTGGTATGCCAATAGCATTTTGTTGCACCTTTCGTCCTCTAAGTAAGATGCTCTTGGAAATTTCTTTGACATTTAGCGCAACATTTAGGTTGAGTTCATAGGCACAGGCATGTCTTTCGGGTACGTCCAGAGCATATCTGAGATAGTTGTTGATTGCATTTTGACTGAAACCAATGGTGCATCCTCGGATGGTGGTTGTGTAATTGAAAGCTTCACCCTCTGTTGGAAGAGTGTTGGCATAAAATTCATGAACCATATCATAGTTGAGGCGGTTTGAAGGGCTGTACAATATCTCCCATTTTCTACTCTTCAGCAGCAGATTAACCTCTCAGTATTCACCTTCTTCGTCTACTTCAAACCTTCATTCAGGCCAGATGGTCCTGGACTCCAGTTCTTTGAATCTCTCTTCTTGGGCTGCTTCGATAAACCGAGATTGATCAAAAGTTCTTGCTCGTGAAGAGCCTCCTCTTGCAACTTTCTATTTCTTCTGAGGAACCTGTTTCTTTGGGGCCATTTTCTGCAAGTTTCTTAAAGAAAAATTGAAAAGAAGATGAAGGATTCCTAGGGTTTGTAAGTAGTGTGAGAGCAAAGAAGAAGTTTGTGAATAAAAGTGAGTAATTCTGATTAACTACGCGTAGAAATGACTAATAAAAGTTTGCGTCACAAAGTAAATTTCGCGCCGCGACGGTTGCACTGCGAAGGTTAGTTCGCATAGCAAACTTAGCAGAATTTTGTTTTCTGCAGAACCTATCACACTGCACTTTGTTGCCCCACATGCCCTAAAAATTTGAAACAAAATCAGACATAAAGCAGGAAAAGTACTTACAATGTTGGGTTTCCTCCCAACCAACACTTGTTTAACGTCGTTAGCTTGACGCCTCTTTCTTCATGGTTTGATCAATGGGGTTGTGGTGGTAATTCGATCAATCTCACCACCTAAGTATAACTTCAGCCTTTGGTCGTTAACGGTCCAAGTTGTATTAGTGTATGGATCTTCCAGCACAATTGATCCATAAGGCTTGATGTCTTTTATTTGGAAAGGTTTGGACCACTTTGATTTGAGTTTTTCGGGAAATAATCTTAACTGCGAGTTGAAGTGTAGAACCATCTGCCTTACTTTGAAATCTTTGGAAAGGTCTGGACCACTTTGATTTGAGTTTTCCTTGTGTATTTTTGAAGATTCATATGCTTGCAGCCTTAGTTTATCAAGCTCACGCATTTGTAGCTTCCTCTTCGCACCGGCTTGTTATAGATTGAAATTAAGAAACTTTAAGGCCCAAAAAGCCTTGTGTTTTAATTCAACCAGCAAATGGCAAGCTTTAACGTATACCATTTGAAATGGCGTAAGACCGGTTGGTGCTTTGTAAGCGGTACGATATGCCTATAGAGCTTCATCAAGTTTTAACGACCAATCTTTTCGTGAAGTTGAAACTGTTTTTTCTAAGATTCTCTTTATTTCACGATTAGATACTTCCGCTTGTCCATTTTTTGTGGGTGATATGGTGATGCCACCTTGTGTTTGGCGCCGTAACATTCAAGAGCTCTTACAAGTTGTGCATTGCAAAAATGAGAGCCTCCATCACTAATCAAAACTCTTGACCGACATATGGTGAATTATAGCAATGCCATGTGATGCTTCTGGCTTTCTCTTTAGTAGCACATCTTTGCAATAACCCATCAGATTCAATTTTGAATAAGTACGGATCATCCCATACATAATGAGTGGCATCATGCAAGAATTTTTTCTTTTGTTGCCAATTAAGATCTTCAGGGATGATACTGGTGGCCTTATAATTTGCAAGATCTGTGAACCATGGTCTTTCCTCAATCATGAGCAATTTCTCATCTGGAAATTCTTCAAGTACCTATCTTTCTTCTTTTGTAATCTCGAGATTCACCTACCTTGAAAGATGATCCGCAACTAGATTTTTTGTGCCTTTCTTGTCACCGATCTCTAAATCAAACTATTGTCAAAAAGAGGAGCATCCGTCGAATTATTCTCGGTTTTTAGTCTGCTTTGTTGATCAATTACTTGATGGTTGCATGGTCAGTATAGAAAATAATCTTGGGTCTTATGAGATAAGACCCAAAATTTTCTAATGCATACCCTATAACGAGAAATTCTTTTTCTGTGGTTGCATAGTTAACTTGTGCATCATTTAGAACTTTGCTTGCATACTATATAGCATGAAAAACTTTGGTTTTTCTCTGTCCTAAAACAGCCCCGACCACCTAATCACTTGCATCACACATGAGTTCAAAATTGAGTGTCCAATCAGGTGCAGTGATTACTGGTGCAGTAATTAATTTTTATTTTAGACTTTCAAAAGAAATTAAACAATCTTTATCAAAAGTAAATGACTTGTCTTTGTTGAGGAAATTGCTTAACGGTTCGACGATTTTGGAAAAGTCCTTGATGAATCGTCGATAGAACCCGGCATGGCCAAGAAAACTTCGAATTCCCTTGACGTTGGTTGGTGGTGGCAGCTTTCCAATGACATCAACCTTTGCTTTATCTACTTCGATCCCTTTGGTTGAAATTTTATGTCCCAGGACAATGCCTTCGATCACCATAAAATCGCATTTTCCCAATTTAATACCATATTCATCTCCACAAACTTTTTTAATACGGTGTCCAAGTTTTTCAAGCATAATTCAAATGATTCCCCAAACACGGAGAAGTCGTCCATGAATACCTCGATTCACTTCTCGATCAAATCTGAAAAAATGGTCTACATACATCTTTGGAATGTTGCAGGTGTGTTGCATAGACCGAAATGCATTCTTCGATATGCGAATACTCCAAATGGGCAAGTGAAGGTTGTCTTCTCATGGTCCTCGGGGTTTACGATAATTTGATTTTACCCTGAATATCCGTCTAAGAAATAATAGAATTGCTTCCTGGATAACCTTTCCAACATCTGGTCCATGAATGGAAGCGAAAAATGGCCTTTTCTTGTTGCCTGGTTGAGTCTTCTATAATCAATGCACATACGTCATCCCATGATTGTCCAAGTTAGAATCAACTTGTTTTTCTCGTTTGTTATCACAGTTATACCACCCTTCTTTGCTACTACATGTACAAGACTCACCCAAGCACTATCCAAAATGGGATAGATCATTCCTTCTTCTAACAGCTTGACTACCTCTTTACATACGACCTCTTTCATTGTTGGATTTAACCGTCGCTGTGGTTGGGCAATTGATTTGTAATTTTCTTCCATCATAATGTTATGCATACAATATGATGGACTTATGACTTTTAAATCTGAGAGCACCCAATTGATTGCAGCTTGATTTTCCTTAAGAACTTGGATGAGCTCCTTTTCTTCATGGATGGCTAGAGATTTGTTGATTATTACCAAATTATTGCATTCATCATCAAGGAACACATATTTCAAGTGATCCAGTAATAATTTCAATTCCAATTTGGTGTCTTTTTCCATAGAGCTTTCTTTTAAGTCCTCAGTTTTTGCCTCCTTCAATGGTATTTCTTTTGCTGAATCTAGCTCAGTTAAGCATTCATTGAGTTCTTTTTCTTATTTTGGATCAAGAACATTGAAAACATCCATGAGGGCTCTTTCTAATGGTGTTTTCAAGTGTGCTTGTTTTTGTACTTCAAGTATTTCTTTATCAATTGCATCAACTTGAAAACAAGCTCCTTTATCCTTAGAATGCTTCATGGCGTCAAAGAGGTTGAAGGTAACTTCTTTATATTGAACGCTCAATTTCATTAAATTGTCATCAATATTAATCATCATGCATGTGACTTTCATGAATGGGCACCTCAAAATCAGTGGTACATCATCATCTTCCTCTATATACATGACAACAAAATCGATAGAGAATAAAAACTTATCTACCTTGACCAATACGTCTTTTGTAATACCGGATGGCTTTGTGACTGATTTGTTAGCTAGTTGCAACGTCATTCGAGTATTCTTTATCTTCAAGTCACCATTTTTTCGTATTACTGATAAGTGTCAAAATATCGTTTTTTGAATAGTAGTTTTGCGGCACTTATTGATTCATTTGTGTCGAATTCTTTGAATAAAACCCCACTTTGTTTGCAAAAGTGTATATTTAGTGTTTACTAGTATTTTTGTGTAAATATCATTGAGTTTAATTGTTTTTATCTCATTTTTGTAGTTATTCAAGCATTGATATTTAGTCATTGTTAGATAGAGCATTGAATAAGCTTTCCGACCGGATCTCAAACGGAATTACGGTTCAAAAGCTATGAAGAAAACAAGATGCTAAAATTTTCTACTGTCATCTCTCACCCCGAGCTCGCTGGGCGAGCCTGAAATTCCAGAAGCTGCAGAAAAAGCCACCTTAGCTCGTCGGGCGAACCGTTGCTTCGCCGGGCGAATTTTTTTGGGCAGAAACATATTAAAAGGGGTAAAAACACATTTTTTAGGTTATATTTTGGGGTATTTATTCTCAATTCATCAAACTTTTATTTTTGATAGTTTAGAGCTTAGAAAAGTATCAATAGAGGTTGCAACTCTACGATTGGGGGTGGATGATTCTTGGATCATGATTGACACCACGAGAGATTTTGATTCCTCTTCTCTCTTCCCTTTGTAGTTTCCATTTGTTATAAAATTGTATGTAAGTTTACCTTGATTATATGTATATTTGTTGCTCATGGTGTTGTATAAAACTCATTTTAAAAATTAATGTTGATGATTGGTTTCTTTACTTGGGTTTGAGTTGCTGCAGACATGGACGAGTTGAATCCGGATTTAGGATGAACATCTATTACGTTCTAAATTCTAGAGATAGATTTAGACGTAATATTAACTTGGTTATCAGAGCTTAATGCTTCTCTGTTGTTTGTGTTGTGCTGAGAGATCGCCGACGCGAGCAATATGGTCGTTGTCTCACTCTGTGTTAGAGATAACCTCTGTGTGAGAGATACATGATAATGTTGACGAGTGATTTAGGTTGTGTATAACTAGATAGTAAGTTTAAGTATTTGATAGGATAGATGAAATGAAATCTCGAGAGTTCTCTACTCTCCAAAGAATGAATTCTTTTTTTGCTCATAAGTGTTATTTCCCACATTTAATTTAAACCTATTTTAAACCTAAACTCGATAACATTTAAATTGTTGAACGAGAGTTCAATAATACTAATCTCTGTAGACACAATAATTTCTCGGATAAATATTTCCAAAAACTTTTGTTGTTTGCTGCTTTACCACACCAAAAAAATGGCGTTGTTGCCGGAGATTGGTGTTTTTATTGTATCGCATTGCGATAGTTTCTTTTTCTAGATATCTTATATATTGTCTCTTTTCACTTGTTTATATTAATACTTGTATATGTTTACCATATTTGTGAATTTTACATGTTTTGCATACTTGTGAATATAGTGTATATATTTGTCTCTCTTCATGTTTTCCAAAAGTGTGGTTGGATATGTAGTTCCGGTTAGAGCTTGAAGATATGAGAGCAAAGGCAGGAGTGAAAGCATTTGGCTCTTTTGAAGCAACGTGTTGGTTTGTAAATAATAGGCGTCGAGCTTATGACGTAAAACAAGCATGTTGTATTGTTTTTAGTTTATTTATTGTTTTTATTGTATTAGTATAGGTAGTGTGGTGAATTGGTTAAACAAGTTGAAATTGAACCAGTTCTTAAAATTCTGAAATCTTCACTTTTCAACTTGTTTAATTCAATTCCATCCGATCTTTTAGTATGTTTATAGTAGCTTGTTTTAATTTGCTGTTTTTGTGTTTGTCCAAGAGCTTGTTTTGAGTATCTTGAGGAATTTTGAGGTGATTTTCCAAGTTGACCATTTCAACTTGTGGATGTATGGTAATGATATTATTTTGAAGTTGGTACACGCAGGGTACTCGTTTACCGTTTTCTATAACATAAGATGTTTAGGAAACTTTTCATTCGTACAAATTCCATGCCATTCATTCTTTTACATTATTTTTTTTTATTGAATCACTTTAGTTTCCTTTTTACCCCCAAATGTAAGGAAGCTTTCCATTGTTCATATATGTTGGAGGTCATAATTCTTGTTTTAACTGGATTTCATTATGTTTAATCTTTTGTTTGTGTTGATTGTATAAAAGCATGAAAATGATCAAGGTATTTTGTTTGATTATTGAGCACAACTACATAATCAAATAGTCAATTCACCATGTGAGTATGTGAACTTTTGTTAACCCATTTTGAGCTTTTTTGTCGATGTCCATGTTGTTTTTGAACTTGTTGCTTGTATATGAGTAATAGTTCACTTTTTTGAATGAATGTTGATTATTTATTTTCTTGAACCCTCAACCATGTGTTGTTGTTTGAATTTTTACCTTGCCTTAAAAAGTAGGGAGTATTCACACATTGATGTTTGTTGAATTCAAGTTGGGAAGAGCAATATTTTCTCACTTATGTTGTTGGTTGTTATGCGGTTGTGAAAAAGAAAAGAAAAAGAAAAAGAAAGAAGAAAGAGAAAAAGAAAAAAAAGAAAGAAAAGTTTTGAAAAAGAAAAACAAAAAGAGTATCAAATAATTATGCTAATAAGTAAGGTATGTTCGGTGTAACACTTGGCATGAAAGAAGTTTGATTGAAATTTTATGTTTGAAATTTTATTAGTTAATCATTCCCTTAGGTTTAGGCAAGTTTTCGTTTCGATTAGCTTTAGGAATTACCCTTTATTTGTTAGCCAAGCCACATTACAACCTTGAAAAGTCCTTGTGATTCTTTCCTTTGTATGTTCAATGTGAATTTTTGGATGAATACATAATTCATTCTTTTGTTTGCAAGATTGTTGGATGAGTGTCAAATCCTCACCTTTGTGTGTTTTTCATCCCTCGATGAATTTTTGCTAGGTGTGATTTATGATTTAGATTGTGTTATTTTAGATTGTTTGGCATGATTTTTGTACTTAGGATTTGTTTCGTTTTCATGTTGTCATTGTAGGATGGTGGTAGGTATTTACTTTGCTTGTAAGTTTTTTATTTGAACCATACATTTGTTTTCCGTTTTAAAAAACCTGTTGATTCGTGATGAACCGTTCTGTTCGCCATGCACCAGCCCTATTCACTTGCTTATCATAGAGGCTGTAAGTACACAGTTCCCCACAACAATTAAAAGTATAGTGATAGTGGGGTTGAAACACAAGAGTGCTCGCCCTTTCTTTCATTTCAAGTAGGCCATTTTTTTCAGAATGCAGTACGAGATAACTGTGACCGTATAATAATATATAAATCTTCGATGCTGTCATTTCGAAATGTCCGCTTCAACCACAACACAATTTAACCTCCCAAAAAGAAAAGTTGGCTTGACGAGCGTAGATGCGAGGAAGCAGTAGCAATTAAACAAAAAATATCTTTCTTGTCCTTCTACTTAAGGGGCAAACTTGGATTATCGTCTTTTTCTTCTTTAAGTTGTTTGACTTTGTTTGAGGATAAACAATATTTTAATTTAGGGAAAGTTTCATAAGTTCCAAAATGTCATATTTTGAGTAGTAGTTTTGTGCACTTATTGATTCATTTGTATTGAATTCTTTGAATAAAATCCCACTTTGTTTGTAAAAGTGTGTATTTAGTGTATACTAGTATTTTCGTGTAAATATCACTGATTTTAATTGTTTTTATCTCATTTTTGTAGGTATTCAAGCATTTATATTTAGTCATTTTTAGATAGTATATTGAATAAGCTTTTTGACGTTTCCGATCGGCCTCAAACGGAGTTACAGTTTGAAAGTTATGAAGAAAACAAGATGCTGAAATTTTCTACTGTTAACACTCGCCCCGAGCTCAGTGAGTGAGCCTGAGGTGAGCCATAAATCCAGAAGCTTTAGATAAAACCGCCTTAGCTCGCTAGTCGAACCGTTGCTTCATCGGGTGAATTTGTATGGGCAAAAACACATTAAAAGGGGTAAAAACACATTTTTAAGGTTATGTTTTGGGGTATTTGTTCCCAATTCATCAAACCTTCATTTTTGATAGTTTAGAGCTTAGTAAAACATCAATGGATGTTGCAATTCGATAATTTGGGTGGATGATTCTTGGATCGTGATTGACATCGCGATAGATTTTGATTCCTCTTCTCTCTTCCCTTTGTAGTTTCCATTTGTTGTGAGTTTGTATGTAAGTTTACCTTGATTATATGTATATTTATTGCTCATAGTGTTGTATAAAACTCATTTTACAAATTAATATTGATGATTGCTTTCTTTATTTGGGTTTGAGTTGTTGTAAACATGGACGGGTTGAATCCGGATTTAGGATGAACATTTATTAGGTTCTAGATTCTAGAGATAAATTTAGGCTTAGTATTCACTTGGATATCGATACTTAATGCTTCTGTGTTGTTTGTGTTATGCTGAGAGATCACCAACGTGAGTAATATGGTCGTTGTCTCACTCTGTGTTAGAGATAACCTCTGTGTGAAAGATACATGATAACGTTGACGAGTCATTTTTAGGTTGCATACAACTCGGTAGTAAGTTTAAGTATTTAATAGGGTAGATGAAATGCAAACCCGAGAGTTCTCTACTCTCCAAAAACCGAGTGCCTCCACAAAGGAAATATTGATTTATAACCGCTTGAAAATATTCAAAAACCGAGTGTATTACCTTTCTTTATCCTTTTTGTTTAGAGCATGAGGGTATGGTAGATTTTGTGCTGGTGGAGTGATCATTTTCCCCTTGTCTTCTCTCTTCTTTCTCCGTTCATTACATTCATTCGTATTCTTTTCAACTACTTCCTTATTTTTTTCTTTTTCCCTCTCCTTTTTCTCTTCCTCTTCTTTTTGTTTTTCTCTTTTTTCAAGGATTTTTTCCTCTCAATCATCTCTACCGCTTGCTTCTGGATTAATAATTCTACTATTTCACATCACTATTGATTTACAATATTCCTTTGGATTCATCTACGGGGTGGCTGTGAAGGTACCTCCTTGTTGATCTGCTAGTTGTTTTTCATTTTGTCCAACTTGTGTCTCTAAGTTCCTCATCAGAGCATCTATATTTTTCTGATTTGTGATGGATAATTGCATGAACTGGTTCAATGTTTCTTCCAGTTTTGAGGTTTTGTCCGGTTGAGTTGTATGTTGCGGCTGCTGATGAAAATTTTGATATTGGTTGGGCCTGTTTGATGCTCCTGCTTCTTGCCTCCAACCTTGATCATAGTTGTTTTTATTTTCGTGTTGATAGTTTTGATTTCCTTGATATGGTGCTGCTCGTTGTTAATTTCCCGTGTAATTGACCTCTTCATTTATTGGAGGGAGAAAACCTGTAGGATGGTTACTGTTGCACCCCAAAATTTGCCCTCACAATACAAGACTTTGTGTTCCAAGAAGGTTCACAAGGTTCACACTGACCACTACATTATGGTAGTAAATCTATCCTTTGATTACCAATTTCTCACACCTGTTGTCAAATCACCATGTTCTTGGTGTATGCGCCACACTTTTATACTTCTGGAGATTCCCCTTTGGTGGTTGTTTCCTATTCCCGTGGAGTCTCCCGTTGACAAGCCTGTTCTTCCCGTGTGTTGTGTCTAGTTTCCCCCCTGTGGCGCCTTTCCTCCACAGGACCTCCGTCTTGCATTCTCATATCATCACATATCATTTGCGTTCGGTGGTTCCTTAAGGCCAAAAATTTGTGCAATGTTTGTATTTAAGTCCCTCCTATCTCGTCGAGACGAAGATTTCTATCTCCATATCTCCGGATAGAAGTAACTTAAATAGGGGCATCTGTCGCACCCTAATTTTTGACTTTAAGATCCCACCTCCTTATGCGTTCTATTATGTTTTATCTTCCTACACCTGTATTTATTTGGACTAACGGATGTGTGCAGAATCGTCTCTGATTAGGTTTTATGTAGCCTTCTGGTGCAATATAATGTGAGTTCAAGATTCAAGGTTCATTCATACGTGTGCGAAGTTCAGCATTTTGGAAATATAATCAAGTGATATTATTTGGGTTGTGGTGGCAGAGTTTGACTTGTTTTACCTGGAATCTGATTTGATACTCGAATTTTGGGAATTTACAAATTTAAAGTTATACATGAAAAATTCAAGTTTATAACCAGAGAGGCTAGTTTTGTTCATAAAATGGGGTTATCACATTTAACAAGAAGTTTTAAAGTTGGGATCCACCTTACTCTCTAGCTCCCAAGGACATTCAAAGTCAGCTGACATTGTTTATACCTTCAAAGTTGGCATGTGGTATCGCAAGAAGTTTATAGAGGGAAATTTCCAAGTATCAAAGACAGTTTCAATTATTCTAAGACAATAATACAATTCCTTTCAAGTTGAGAAAATACAACACAGGTTTGTAAGAGCGATAAGAAGCTCGTGCACTAAGCTATGCACAAAGTGGTTTTACAAGTTTCCAATAACAAAACTATTGCTGGGATTAAATTATTATTCGCAAGCGAGCTCAGATCACCACTTTATTTCGCATTACAACGCCAAGGTCCTTTGAACGGTTTTTTTTTTTAAGACTAGGAGCCAAAGAAGGCGTCTTCTGAGGTAGACATTGTTGGTCCAACATCTTAAAACAGCCAGCTGTGTTGAGGCTAAGTGAGTCGTGCGCATACCACATCAGCATATTGAGGTTCTTTTCCTACATAAACCTGCTAACAAAACTAAGTAAATTACAAAGGAAAAGGGCGCGTAGACTTCATGCGTAAGTGAGCCAAAAGCTTGTGAGGAAGAGCTCACATACGAGGATTGCATCCTGCTTTATTCTCCTATGAAGCTGGGCATAAGGTCATAGCATTGTCAGAAGCGTACTTGATAATACAACATGTTAACTATAACATATACCAATTCTTAACATAAAAGAGCAAGCCCTGTTACAGCTGGATTGGTTCTCAAAGAAATTCATTTGGGTAAGAAATCAACAAGGAGATTACTTAGCAAGGAGGTTTTAAAATACCGGAATCATTGGGCGTAGCTTTTGGTCTTTGTTTTGGTCGTGACATTCTTGTTTCAGCTCTTCAAGTTCAGCAAGTTCAGATTGGTATCGAGTACGAGATCACTTTAGTATGCATCGGTTCCATAGCTATAGACATACCAAATTTACTTACACCGCGTGTTGGCATAGAGGCTTTGGATCTGGGGTGAGACGCAAGCTATACATGGGGCTGCTGTCTGTTTCCTACATAAATTCGATCAACAACAATGGATTAAATGACTTGGAAGTTGGACAGACGATAACTACCTCCTATACTATTTTGAATCACAGCTTTACCAAACCTAGAGCACCCCTAAAACGCTCACGACATGGCTCACTGAAGACGGTCTTGAGATGAATTGGCAGGTCATAACCTCCCTGCATCAGTAGAATGTATACTCAATTCTACTAACAAGAATATACACAAATCATTCTTGGGGAACCATAGTGGATGCTGTTAACTTACCTCCAGAGAGACTTCTGAGCGTGTCAAGATCAGTTGCACTACTAAACCAACTCGCCTCTTCAGCAACCAACTCCTGTTTCTCCCCTCAGACTGTGAATGCTTTACCGCCATTGTAACACGTCGCCTTGTGTCAAAACGTTGGAGCTTGAAGCACCGACCACAGCTGCAATAGAAGACAATGCCTGCAAGATAATAACAGAATCACGTAAGTACTGCAATGGTGTATTGCCAACACCAATATTTGATCAATTTCTACAGATTCTAGGACGAAAAGAGGGTAGATTACCTCTGAGATTTTGTGCATGTGATAAATCTCTTAAGAACTGTTTTCATTGATAACAAGGTTGTAGCGCTGTTGTTGGGATGTGGGTGGCAACAATGTCCTAAAACTCTGATGGAAATTATGGTGTCAAAGTAAGAATTAATTTCACGCAAACATTAAGCTGGAGATTGTTACAAGGGTCGGTGATGCACCTGCATCGTTGAAGACTCCCATAGACACATTGCTCTCTCTGCTTCCATAGTCCCCGACCCCCTTCGCAGTCTGTTTCGATCAATTAGCGTAGGGAAAGATGACCAGGACGAGAACAATGATGAGCACAACGCGTTACTCCAAACACCATCATCAAGCATGAAAAGGAAACAATGATTGGATACATATCAGTCAGACAAAAGAAAAACGATAGGAGTAGAGATTGAAGTGGAAAATACAACATACCCTGCAAGAAAAGCTTTTGAAGTTGTTACTCCTCATCACCAACATTTTCGTGAGAGCCGTCACCAAAATGTATCAGATGCAATTTTTCTGGGTTGTTAATTCTTCCTTGGCCCAAAATCATCACTATCTGCACCTCCCAAGTCACGAATTCAGAGTTAGCAAAATCATCAGGGAATATCTACTCAGGGAAAAGATTCGATTCAAGACCAAATCAAATCCAATACTGAATCAAGACATTAATCGATTGATACAATAATATCACAAGATTGGAATTTTTCATTAACGGATTATTACTACAATCAACGAAAGGGGAAAGTTTTCAAATCTGATTTGTCCCAATTTGGAAAATCCAAATCGATATTCAAGACAACAATCAAATTCAATCAAGGCATTTTTCAATCTGAAGCCTATAAAAGAAGGCTTAAGAGATGAAGAGAAGGGGAAACCGAAAATCACCATAAAATTTACGTTCGTAAACCTAACAGATTTAGAAGGAGCACTTATCTCTCCTGTTAACGAAGCCACCGCGTACCGCTGCGAGTCCCACTGACGAAGCATCCATTTTCGTCACCTCCGGCTGCCGCAAATCCACTCCGCCATCTCTAACGCTACCGCTATCATCAACCTTCGGTAACTCTCTATCCTTATTCATATTATTGATCTATTGATGCTTTTAGTTTGCTTTCAGGTTCAAAAGACGGTAAGAAATGGTGATCGAAGGAGGACGAAAGGTGGAGTTGAGGCGAAAGGGGGCGATTCTGGGCAAGGAGACTGGGAGTGATGATGGGAACGAAAGGGGCCTAGGGTTTCTTTCTCTGCATTTCATTTTTGTCTTTGTATTTGCAGTCTGATCCTTTCCTTACACACACTCACCACGATTATCACTGCTAATCACTGTTAATCACCACTAACCACACTTAACCTCCTTTAATCACCCATTTAGTTTTTTTCTTTTTTTTTGATTTAATTAATAGATTAATTAACTTTTTCTAAATAAACCAACAACATTTTATAAATCAGTTAATTAACCGTTTAAACAATCTAACCAGTTTTTGTTTTATTTAGTTAATCTTCTAATAAGCCATATTAGTTAATAGTCTTTTAATCCAATTAAATCAAACCTTTTTTTAATAACTAAACAGTTTTATTATAATTAGTTAATCTTTTTTAAAAAATAACTACAAACCCTAATTTTCACAAATGCCTCGCCGCAGGCAAAATTACAATTTTACCCTTAGCATTAGGTCAAAGAGCCGCCGCGCTCATTTTAGGGTTTCCCGCCGTGGAATCCCTAATTTAACCCTAATTACAACTTAACATTTCAACGTAGAGATTTGGAGTTTCTACACTCCACGTAAGCGTGTCCTTAAGATGCGTTTATTCCCCTTGAGACCTTGACCACAGTCAAGAAGTTTCTAACCTCCCTATTGAGGGGAACTACGATTACTCTGATTCCACTCCCGTAAGGATACGTAGGCACAAGATGCGATGTCTTGCCGAGTAAACTTAGAATTAACCCCCTTTATTATTTATTATTGCTTATTTATATTTTATTTATCTTTGCTATTTAATTATTTTGCTTATTATTTTGTAATTGTTTCTTGGATGTAAAGTTGTTTAATTATTTAATTATTATTATGGTTAGTAATTAGGGAGTGTAACAACATGTATGTAATATTAAAATAAATTTAGATCACTTTTAAATAAAGATAATTAAAATAAACACGTCACACACGTAAGTCGATTTTAATCGCCGTCTCACTTCCTAAGGATATCCCTCAAGTTGCCTACGAATAATGGTTAAGTGGGGTGTATAAAGCAAGTCCCTCAAATAAAAAAATCATCAAAGTCCCTTATGGTTGCCTTTACGAATCAAGTCCCTTTCGAAAAATGATGATGGTCCCTTATATGTGCTTATTACATCCCACAATGGCCTTCAAAGTCAAATTGTCCCTCACATACCCCTTAACATCCAAAGTAAGGACTACCTACTCCATTATAGTAGGGATAGTCTTACTAAGGAAAGGATAAAGAATAAGAAAGACCTTAAAACATTAGGGTAGGCTACTCCTAGATACTTGCTCACTTCAAAACTTTTTCACACTTAAACAAATTTCCAACAAAATTTTCAAACAAGTTTTTTTCACATCCATACACGGATTATTATTAAACTATTCTGAAATTTTTTGCTATTCACACACTATACTTTCAAAACAATTCAAAAGTGAGCTTAAGTACCTAAGAGCCCATGGATAACCATGGATGAAAAGGGTGCTAACACCTTCCCTTTTCATAACCTACCCCCCGGACCCAAAATATTCTCTAAGGTCTTTCCTGTTCTTTTATAACCTTTCCTTATGGATAAAATAAAAGTCGGTGGCGACTCTTGCTATCCGCAACATTGTTTAAAGTCAGTTCTCCCACCGTGTTACAAAACTGGCGACTCTGCTGGGGATCTATTTAAGAGGGGTACCCTTAGGAATTAAGATCACTTTAAATTGTTTGCCTTGTTTGCTTTATTATTATATTGTTGGGGTGCTCTTATGTGTGAAAGGTCCTAACCCGGATCTAGTGTACCTTAGGTAAATGGCAATAGACCAAGGAAACTGTACGACGTATATCGATACGGTTGATCTGGTGGCCATAGTTAGTGCGACTTCTTGGTTGGTGCTTATATTCCTTAAGTCAAGTTGAGGATAATATTGAGGCTGCCATATGTTGTCAATGCACTAACTGACTTTTAGAACCCTAGTTAACTCATCTTGGCCTTTAGAAAGTAGTGAGGTAACCGGCTTTGGTGCAGACTGAAGTTGGTTGACACTCGATACTACGCTCATTGAGATCTTAAACTTGGAGGGTTTTGGTTGGCAAGTAAGTTGCCTTCTGAACAACCACCCTTGTGAAAGATCAATGATATTGAGATCCCTTAGAACCTGGTTACTTTTGTAGGACAGGATGAACCATCTAACTTCAGGGGAGGGTACTTGCCTTTGAACCTCATGCAAGCCTTTAAACCTAGGGCTATGGTGTGACTTGTTTGTGTATGCCACATGTTTGTGATTGAGCATGACATCATGACATCATCATGCATCATAAGCATATCATTTTCCCTAACCATTTCAAGGACCAAAGGGTTTATCTTTGTTCTTTGTTGCAGGTCATGGCTTCTGCTCGTAGAAACACCATCAGGATCAACTTTGTAGGGATACCTGCTAAGCTCAAGGAGTTGGTTTCCCTAGTGCCTGATCATTCCCAGTTCAACAAGAGACATGGTCACTTATTGGATCTAGTTACTTCAGGGTTCAGTGAAGACATGATGAGTGTGCTGTTTCAGTTCTTTGACCCTAAGCACCATTGCTTTACATTTCCTGATTATCAGCTGGTTCCAACCATGGAGGAGTTCTCTAAACTTCTGGGTATACCTGTTCTTGATCAGAAGCCATTCACAGGCTTAGAGAAGGAGCTTAAACCAGAAGTTATTGCTGCAGCTCTACATCTGAAGAAGTCTGACATTGTTCTAGAGACGAGAAGTGGAGTTAAAGGTATTCTTGCCAAGGTATTAGTGGATGAAGCTCAAATGTTCTTGAAGGCTATGAGCTACGATGCTTTTGAGGAGATCTTAACCTTATTGATTTATGGCTTAGTGTTGTTCCCCAATCCTGATCAGTTCATAGACGTTCATGCCATCAACATATTCCTGAGTCACAATCCAGTGCCTACCTTACTTGGAGACATCCTACGTTCCCTTCACACCCGTACTACAAGGGCAAGAGGAACTTTGATGTGCTGCATACCTTTACTTTCTAGGTGGTTTATTTCTCACCTTCCTCGCTCAGTAATGAAGAATGAGCAAGGGTTCAGATGGTCCAAGAGGATCATGTCACTTTCTCACTCAGACATCCATTGGTGCTCCAGATCTATGGAGAATGTCACCATCATTGACCGTTGTGGGGAGTTTCCTAATGTGCCACTTCTAGGCATAAGAGGAGGCATCACCTACAACCCATCTCTAGCTTTACGACAGTTTGGTTACGCCCGGAGCGATGGTCCACATGACATGTTGATTCAGGGCATTGTGTTTGATTACGACAACGATCTTCAGGGTTACCGTCAGAGATTCATCCGAGCTTGGGGAAAGGTAAACAGGATTGACAGCAAGACACTGGAGCCTAAGTACACTATTCCTATGGAGGCTTATCTCAGATGGGTACGATCTCGTGCTCAGACACTCATGATGCCATATCCTGCCATCCTACCAGTTACCATGGAACCTGTTGCTGAAGGAGACACAGCTTATACCATCCTTCACCCAGACATGCCTACTGATATGGAAGACTTGCAGAGATCATGGATCCAACTGAAAGAGCAAAGGGATACTTTCGAGGCTCATTACAAAGCAAGCCAAGCAAGGATCCTGGAGCTAACAAAGCTACTTCATGAGGAACGAAACCTCAACTCATACCTCAACACAAAGAGGAAACGTCCATGGGAGACTTAAAACCCCATCTTTTGTACTTATTTCGTTTTCATTTTTTGTAAGCCTAAAAGGCAAAACAAGTTATTACTAATAAAAAGTTACTTTCTTGTTTGTTTAAGCAAATTTAAATCCTGCGGTCCTTGAAAACATTGCATATGCATTCCCATATCATTGCATCACAGGTTTATAATTGTGCACAGGTTTCTCATCTTCTCGCTGTTTATTTCAGCAATGGCTCTTGAACAATCAGTTAAGGATCTCCAGGCACAGAATGCACAGTTCCAAGAGCTGATCCTGAACCTATCCAAGGGGCAGGATGAATTGAAGACACTGCTGGCCAAGAAGACTAAGAAGGCTAGAAGGTCTGCTGGGTTGCTCAACATGGGAAGAAGGTTCAAAGGTCCTGTCAAGACCAAGGAACATGTTGAAGACTATGAATCTGAAGAATCTGAGCAGGAGAGAGGCAGTCTCCACAACACTATGGGGGACTCTGATTCTGAGGCTAACTACTACCATGAGCCTAACGAAGACAAATTCAAGATGCTGGTGGATAGAATGGATGCTATGGAATTACAGAAATCATCTGGGCTGGATTTTGAGGATTTGAGCTTGATATCTGGGGTGGTCATACCCGTTGGGTTCAAAGTTCCTGCATTTGTTGTCTATGATGGGGTCTCTTGTCCCAAATTGCATCTGAGGTCTTATGTCAGAAGAATTCAACCCCACACTGCTGATAAAAAGCTGTAGATCCATTTCTTTCAAGAGAGTTTATCTGGAGCTCAGCTAGAGTGGTATTATCAGTTGGAGAGTGTCAACATCAGAGATTGGAATGACCTTGCTGAAGCTTTCTACAAGCAGTATCAATACAATGCTGACTTAGCCCCCACTCGCATGCAGCTTCAAAGCATGTCTATGGGTGCCAAAGAAAGCTTTAAGGAGTATGCTCAGAAGTGGAGAGACTTAGCTGGAAGAGTTCAACCCCCTTTGACTGATAGGGAGTTGGTTGATATGTTCATGTGTACGCTGAATGGTCCGTTTTACAGTCATCTCATTGGAAGCTCATCATCTGGCTTCACTGAGTTGATCATGACAGGAGAGCGAGTAGAGAATGGTATCAAGAGTGGTAAGATCCAAGTAGGCACTTCTTCATCAGGTGCTGCAAAGAAACCTCCCACTGGGAAGAAAGAATCTAATGCTGTGTATGGTCAGCCTGATCGTAACAGAAGGCATCAGTCTGTTAGTGCAGTTCATATTTCAAATCCAACTCCTGCAACAACAGAGCAGCCTCAAGGCAACCAACAGAGGGCTAGAAGACAGTTCACGAAGATCAACATGTCAATGGCTCAGGCATTGCAACACTTGTTGAAAGCTGAACTTATTACCCTGAGGGAGGCCCCTCAGAATCCCAATGTTACCTCTCCCAAGTACAATCCCAATGCGCGATGTGCATATCATTCAAACTGTCCAGGACATGATACTAATAACTGCTGGGTCTTGAAGAACAAAATTCAGGATATGATTGATGCTGGAGAAATTGAGTTTGATCCACCAGGTACTCCAAATGTGATTACAGCTCCAATGCCAAATCACGAGAAGACTGTCAACGCCATTGATGAAGATATTGATGAAGATCTGCATGTCTATTCAGTTATGGAGTTGAGCACACCATTGTCTGTTATCAAAAAGAGGTTAGTACAAGCTGGGATCTTTCCAGGTTGTCATGAAGATTGTCTATATTGTACCTATAAGCCGGATAGTTGCTTCATTTTGAGAGATGGGATTCAACGTCTCATGGATAAATATACTATAGTGTTTGAAAGAAGACCAACATCTGTAGAAAGTATGGTGGATCATCTGACTCAGGGTAAGAAGATTGAAGAGGTTGACATGGTTGACAAAGTACCACTAAGAATCACTTCAAAGGGTCCCATTAAAATCACTCATCAGGGCCCAATCAAGATTATTGCTGAAGGTCCTGTGAAAGTTGTTGCTGAAGCCAGAGTAGCTCCTCTGATCATTACCACTCCTGGTCCTATTCCTTATACATCTGACAAAGCTGTGCCTTGGCACTATGGGTCTGATGTTTACATCCATGGTGTCAAGCAGGAGCCTTTACCTGATATGCCTGTTGACATTGATAATATTGCTGGATCTAGCAAGATCACTCGTAGCGGAAGAGTCTTCTCTCCTCCAGTTGCTTCTAAGAGTGCAGTTACTCCTGCCGTTACTTCCACCACTGATGCTCGGGGCAAGGGTCCTGTTATTGAGCCTGTATCTACTAATGTGCCAGCTGCTGATGACCTCTCTAAGCAGATGGAAGAAGTATTGAAAATCATTCGCAAGAGTGATTATGATATTGTTGATCAGCTGGGGCATACTCCCTCAAAGATTTCTATGCTCTCCCTGTTATTATGTTCTGAGGCTCATGCCAAGTCATTGATCAAGTTTCTAAAGATGGCTCATGTACCCAGTGCAATTTCTGTGGACCAGTTTGAGAATTGTGTTGCTCACCTGACCTATGACAATGGGTTAGGATTTTCTGATGCTGACTTGACCCCTGCCAAGAGGGATCATAACAGGGCCTTGCATATTTCAATTGAATGCAGGGGCACTACCCTGTCTCATGTGCTGATAGACAATGGTTCCTCTCTGAATGTGTTGCCTAAGGAAGTCCTGAACAAGCTGAGTCCTGAAGATACGGTATTGAAGCCCAGTAATATTGTGGTAAAGGCTTTTGATGGTTCTAGAAGAGTAGTGCATGGGGAAATTGATCTTCCAATCAAGGTTGGCTCTCAGATGTTTACTGCTACATTCTATGTGATGGATATTCGTCCTTCGTACTCATGTCTGCTTGGTCGTCCCTGGATCCATGGGGCAGGTGCTGTGACCTCCACATTACATCAAAAGTTGAGATATCCGGTGAATGGAAAAGTTGTTACTGTCTTTGGAGAGGAAGAATACTTTGTCAGCCATGTAAACACTTTCAAGTATCTGGAAGTAGAAGGTGAATACATTGAAACTCCATGTCAGTCATTTGAAGTGGTTCCCTGGGCTGTTAAGGATTGTGTGACTCCTCCTGCTGTGAAGAAGGTTCCTGTGGTCATCAGAAACCCTCCAACAATGGCAATGGCCTCCCTCAATGATGCAAAAGCTGTGGTGGAAGAAGGTGGTTGTACTATTTGGGGTCAGCTTCCTGATATTCCATACAAGTCTGACAAGTTTGGTTTGGGTTTCACTGCAGAGTCCCAGAAGGCTGTCCTTCGTGCCCGTGCTGTTCGTATCACCAATCAAGGGGTTATCAATGCTGTGGGAGATCAAGATGAAGACCACAACTTGGAGGCATGGATTTTTCCTACTGTGGGTGCTGGACTCAATAATTGGACAGCTGAAGATGTTATCCCTATCTCCTTTAGTCAGGAGTAAATACTATTACTGTGTTATGTTTTTAAATTTATAATTTCTGGAACAATTAAAACTTTCAAGCCATGTGCCTTACCCGGGGCACAATGGTGTGCTTGTTACGGGTTGTCATTTCATTTGCATACCTCATTCAATAAAATCAGTGGACGTTTCGTTTTCGTAAATATTGTGTTCCTTGTCTTTCTTTTTCTTTTATTGTTGCTTTATCAGCTATGTGTTCTTACACACACCCACGTCACTAAAATGCAGATCCTCATCCACTCTGGATCCGGTTGATAACAGTTCTACTATTGCCAATTACAATTTCGAGAATCCGATCTATCAAACTGAAGACGGAAACGAGGACGATTGTGAAATACCTGTAGAGCTTGCTAGGTTGTTACAACAAGAAGAGAAAGCTATACAGCCACATGAAGAGCCAGTCGAAGTTGTGAATCTGGGAACTGAAGAAAACGGAAAAAAGGTCAAAATAGGGGCTGATTTAGAGGACAGTGTCAAGAGCAGGTTGATTCAGATGCTACGTGACTATGTGGAGATCTTTGCTTGGTCTTATGAAGATATGCCAGGGTTGGATACAGACATTGTGGTTCACCGTTTGCCAGTGAAAGAAGATTGTCGTCCAAAGAAGCAGAAGGTTCGTCGTATGCGTCCTGAAATGTCAGAAAAGATCAAAGCAGAGGTAATGAAACAGTTCAATGCAGGGTTCTTGGCCGTAACTTCTTATCCTCAGTGGGTTGCAAATGTGGTACCAGTTCCTAAGAAAGATGGTAAGGTACGTATGTGTGTAGACTACAGAGATCTGAACAAGGCTAGCCCTAAAGATGATTTTCCACTTCCTCATATTGATATTCTGGTAGACAACACTGCTCAGCATAAGGTATTCTCTTTTATGGATGGTTTCTCTGGTTACAATCAAATCAAGATGGCACCTGAAGATATGGAGAAGACTACATTTGTGACACAGTGGGGCACCTTTTGCTATAAGGTAATGCCATTTGGTTTGAAGAATGCAGGGGCAACATATCAGCGTGCTATGGTGGCTTTGTTTCATGATATGATTCATCATGAGATAGAGGTATATGTGGATGATATGATAGCCAGGTCTCAGAATGAAGAACAACATCTTGATCATCTGCACAAGTTGTTTGAGAGGTTGAAGAAATACATGTTGAGATTAAATCCAAACAAGTGTACTTTTGGAGTTAGATCTGGAAAGCTCCTGGGTTTCATTGTCAGTGGAAAAGGTATTGAAGTGGATCCTGCAAAAGTGAAAGCTATACGAGAGATGCCAACTCCCCGTACTGAGAAGGAGGTTAGAGGTTTCTTGGGACGATTGAACTACATTGCAAGATTTATTTCCCAATTAACTACCATCTGTGAGCCAATCTTCAAGTTGTTGAAGAAAGATCAGGTGATGGAATGGAATGATGAGTGCCAGACTGCCTTTGATGAAATCAAGAGATATTTGCTAGAACCTCCAATTTTAATGCCACCAGTTGATGGAAGACCCTTGATTATGTATTTAACAGTATTAGACAACTCAATGGGGTGTGTATTGGGGCAACATGACGAGTCTGGTCGAAAAGAGCAGGCAATATACTACCTTAGCAAAAAGTTTACCGACTGTGAAACAAGATACTCACTGCTCGAGAAAACTTGCTGCGCTTTGGCATGGGCTGCTCGCCGACTAAGACAGTATATGTTGACCCATACTACCTTGTTGATTTCGAAGATGGATCCAATCAAGTACATATTTGAGAAACCTGCTCTTTCCGGAAGAATTGCAAGATGGCAAATGATTTTGACGGAATATGATATACAGTATACTACTCAGAAGGCCATTAAGGGGAGTGTTGTTGCTGATCATTTGGCTCATCAAGCAGTAGATGATTACCAGTCAATGAGTATCCCTGAAAGGATTATCACTGACAATGGCTCTAATCTGAACAACACTATGATTACTGATCTCTGTACGCAGTTCAAGATTAAGCATCACAACTCTTCTCCGTATCGTCTAAAGATGAATGGGGCAGTTGAAGCTGCTAATAAGAACATTAAGAAGATTGTACAGAAGATGACTGTTACTTACAAGGATTGGCACGAGATGTTACCATTTGCTCTGCATGGTTATCGTACTACAATACGTACTTCAACAGGGGCAACCCCATTCTCCTTAGTCTATGGTATGGAAGCAGTTCTGCCTATTGAAGTTCAGATCCCCTCCTTGAGAATTATGAAGGATGCAGGCTTGGATGAAGATGAGTGGATTCAGACTCGACTTGACCAGATAAATTTGATTGATGAGAAAAGGTTAGCGGCAGTTTGTCATGGCCAGATGTACCAGAAACGGATGATCAAAGCTTTTAACAAGAAGGTTAAGCCAAAGGTATATCAGGCTGGTGACTTGGTAATCAAGCGTATCATATTACCACAGGGTGATCCTAGGGGAAAGTGGACTCCAACATATGAGGGACCATTTGTAGTCAAGACAGTGTTCTCAGGAGGTGCCATGATACTGACTACAATGGATGGTGAAGACTTCCCACAACCTGTAAACGCAGACATAGTTAAAAAATACTACGCATAAAAAGAGACCCGCTAGGTTGACAGGCCTAGGCAAAAATAAGGGCATCCCGGCAAACCAAAAGGGTTTGGGCAAAAATTAGGGATATATATATAAAAAGATGTACACCCGGCAAGTCGAAAACCTGAAAAGGCGGCTTGGGCAAAAAAGGGTATCCCGGTGGATTGAAAACCTGAAAGGGCAATCCAGGCAAAAGTTAGGGATTAAAGCGTATGACTATGTCTCGTTTGGATCACTCATGAAACTGCAACCAGTTGTACTACTTACTCAAGCTCAAACAGATAAAGCTCAATCCAATCGTTTCCGTCTCAACAGCAAGAAGATGAGATACTTGAGTGGCAATAGTAGAATTGAAACTCAATAGGATTATTTCCCACATAGCTGATTCTTTTTGTAAAACTTCATGACAAAATTCTCTTACTAGGGTTTATGTCTCCTTGTACAAACTTACCCGTGCATGGGTCACTTTTTAAATTCCATCTTTTGAATCCAGATTCACTTTTACCCTATTTACATAAGCGAAACGTCCATTGGTTGTGTTTGAATGTATGTATGCCTTTGAATATGATTGATGTTTACCAGAAACGCATGTATGCTTTTAATATGATTGATGTTTACCAGAAATGCATGAAAATGCAGTAATAGTATTTACTAAGGACGAACGAGGGAAGGATTTCAACGAAGCTTCGCCGGTTCATCTTTACAAGACAGTTACAAACCATCAGTAGGACTAATCCATTTTCACAAAGTCTAATCTCCCCTGGAATTTATATCCATCTCTTTTATCCTCATACGGATATACGGGAAATTACTTTCCAATAAGGGCACGATGAACGAAGACGGGATGTTATACTTATCCTACTATCAAACGAAAACGAAGGTTATCTATACCCTATTATCCCCAACAACGGGAGGTTATCTATACCTTGTTATCCCCAACAACGGGAGGTTATCTATACCTTGTTATCCCCAACAACGGGAGGTTATCTATACCTTGTTATCCCCAGCAGACGGAGGGTTATATATTCTTCAACAACGAATTGGGATTTATTTTCCTTGGCCAGCAGTTGTTATACAAGGATATCCAGACACTTCCAGCAGTGTCATAGCATACATACATCATTTACATCATACCATAACATATATGTCTATAGTACATTACCTAAGTGCATCATGTCATACATGCATACATAAAGCATAAACTAATGTTGTTATACAGAACGCTACCTTGTTTTCAGGTTAATTATCCAACAAACAATCTTATGATCTTTGGGACTGCTTTATTGTAACCTCAGGGTTACTTTATCCTCCTGATGAGCTTCTTATTACTTTGGGACTGCTTTATTGTAACCTCAGGGTTATTTTATCCTCCTGATAGCCTCTCATGACTTCAAGACTGCTTTAGAGCTATTGATTGCTCTATCCTCCTGAAGACATATCACATTATTATTTCAAGACTGCTTTAGAGCTATCCATTGCTCTATCCTCCTGAAATCATTACTTCAAGACTGCTTTAGAGCTATTGATTGCTCTATCCTCCTGAAGACATATCACATTATTATTTCAAGACTGCTTTAGAGTTATCCATTGCTCTATCCTCCTGAAATTACATTATTATTTCAAGACTGCTTTAGAGCTATCCATTGCTCTATCCTCCTGAAATCATTACTTCAAGACTGCTTTAGAGCTATTGATTGCTCTATCCTCCTGAAGACATATCACATTATTATTTCAAGACTGCTTTAGAGCTATCCATTGCTCTATCCTCCTGAAATCATTACTTCAAGACTGCTTTAGAGCTATTGATTGCTCTATCCTCCTGAAGACATATCACATTATTATTTCAAGACTGCTTTAGAGCTGTTGATTGCTCTATCCTCCTGAAGCCATCTAATTATTTCAAGACTGCTTTAGAGCTACTGATTGCTCTATCCTCCTGAAACCATCATTATTATTTCAAGACTGCTTTAGAGTATTCATTGCTCTATCCTCCTGAGGTCAGATTTATCACTTCAAGACTGCTTTAGAGCTATTCATTGCTCTATCCTCATGAGGTCATATTACTACTTCAAGACTGCTTTAGAGCTATTCATTGCTCTATCCTCCTGAAGCCATCTAATTATTTCAAGACTGCTTTAGAGTTATCCATTGCTCTATCCTCCTGAAATTACATTATTATTTCAAGACTGCTTTAGAGCTATCCATTGCTCTATCCTCCTGAAATCATTACTTCAAGACTGCTTTAGAGCTATTGATTGCTCTATCCTCCTGAAGCCATTATTACTTCAAGACTGCTTTAGAGCTATTGATTGCTCTATCCTCCTGAGGTCAGATTTATCACTTCAAGACTGCTTTAGGGTTATCATTATTGATTCCTCTATCCTCATGAAGACATGCTGTTACATCAGTATTACTCCAGACTCCTGACAGTTCTCATTATACTATTGAAGAACTTTCCCCTAGTGGCATCTTTAAGCCCACTCAATCATGTTCAACCAACCATCAATATCACTCCATGCACTGGTGAGTGCAAATTTTTGGGCTTTTGTGTTCAATCCCCTTCAACCTTCCAGGTTACGACTGGCAAATATACCAATCTAACCCCTCAGGTTTCAGAAAATTGAACAGGGGCAGCTGTTGCACCCCAAAATTTGCCCTCACAATACAAGACTTTGTGTTCTAAGAAGGTTCACAAGGTTCACACTGACCACTACATTATGGTAGTAAATCTATCATTTGATTACCAATTTCTCACACCTGTTGTCAAATCACCATGTTCTTGGTGTATGCGCCACACTTTTATACTTCTGGAGATTCCCCTTTGGTGGTTGTTTCCTATTCCCGTGGAGTCTCCCGTTGACAAGCCTGTTCTTCCCGTGTGTTGTGTCTAGTTTCCCCCCTGTGGCGCCTTTCCTCCACAGGACCTCCGTCTTGCATTCTCATATCATCACATATCATTTGCGTTCGGTGGTTCCTTAAGGCCAAAAATTTGTGCAATGTTTGTATTTAAGTCCCTCCTATCTCGTCGAGACGAAGATTTCTATCTCCATATCTCCGGATAGAAGTAACTTAAATAGGGGCATCTGTCGCACCCTAATTTTTGACTTTAAGATCCCACCTCCTTATGCGTTCTATTATGTTTTATCTTCCTACACCTGTATTTATTTGGACTAACGGATGTGTGCAGAATCGTCTCTGATTAGGTTTTATGTAGCCTTCTGGTGCAATATAATGTGAGTTCAAGATTCAAGGTTCATTCATACGTGTGCGAAGTTCAGCATTTTGGAAATATAATCAAGTGATATTATTTGGGTTGTGGTGGCAGAGTTTGACTTGTTTTACCTGGAATCTGATTTGATACTCGAATTTTGGGAATTTACAAATTTAAAGTTATACATGAAAAATTCAAGTTTATAACCAGAGAGGCTAGTTTTGTTCATAAAATGGGGTTATCACATTTAACAAGAAGTTTTAAAGTTGGGATCCACCTTACTCTCTAGCTCCCAAGGACATTCAAAGTCAGCTGACATTGTTTATACCTTCAAAGTTGGCATGTGGTATCGCAAGAAGTTTATAGAGGGAAATTTCCAAGTATCAAAGACAGTTTCAATTATTCTAAGACAATAATACAATTCCTTTCAAGTTGAGAAAATACAACACAGGTTTGTAAGAGCGATAAGAAGCTCGTGCACTAAGCTATGCACAAAGTGGTTTTACAAGTTTCCAATAACAAAACTATTGCTGGGATTAAATTATTATTCGCAAGCGAGCTCAGATCACCACTTTATTTCGCATTACAACGCCAAGGTCCTTTGAACGGTTTTTTTTTTAAGACTAGGAGCCAAAGAAGGCGTCTTCTGAGGTAGACATTGTTGGTCCAACATCTTAAAACAGCCAGCTGTGTTGAGGCTAAGTGAGTCGTGCGCATACCACATCAGCATATTGAGGTTCTTTTCCTACATAAACCTGCTAACAAAACTAAGTAAATTACAAAGGAAAAGGGCGCGTAGACTTCATGCGTAAGTGAGCCAAAAGCTTGTGAGGAAGAGCTCACATACGAGGATTGCATCCTGCTTTATTCTCCTATGAAGCTGGGCATAAGGTCATAGCATTGTCAGAAGCGTACTTGATAATACAACATGTTAACTATAACATATACCAATTCTTAACATAAAAGAGCAAGCCCTGTTACAGCTGGATTGGTTCTCAAAGAAATTCATTTGGGTAAGAAATCAACAAGGAGATTACTTAGCAAGGAGGTTTTAAAATACCGGAATCATTGGGCGTAGCTTTTGGTCTTTGTTTTGGTCGTGACATTCTTGTTTCAGCTCTTCAAGTTCAGCAAGTTCAGATTGGTATCGAGTACGAGATCGCTTTAGTATGCATCGGTTCCATAGCTATAGACATACCAAATTTACTTACACCGCGTGTTGGCATAGAGGCTTTGGATCTGGGGTGAGACGCAAGCTATACATGGGGCTGCTGTCTGTTTCCTACATAAATTCGATCAACAACAATGGATTAAATGACTTGGAAGTTGGACAGACGATAACTACCTCCTATACTATTTTGAATCACAGCTTTACCAAACCTAGAGCACCCCTAAAACGCTCACGACATGGCTCACTGAAGACGGTCTTGAGATGAATTGGCAGGTCATAACCTCCCTGCATCAGTAGAATGTATACTCAATTTTACTAACAAGAATATACACAAATCATTCTTGGGGAACCATAGTGGATGCTGTTAACTTACCTCCAGAGAGACTTCTGAGCGTGTCAAGATCAGTTGCACTACTAAACCAACTCGCCTCTTCAGCAACCAACTCCTGTTTCTCCCCTCAGACTGTGAATGCTTTACCGCCATTGTAACACGTCGCCTTGTGTCAAAACGTTGGAGCTTGAAGCACCGACCACAGCTGCAATAGAAGACAATGCCTGCAAGATAATAACAGAATCACGTAAGTACTGCAATGGTGTATTGCCAACACCAATATTTGATCAATTTCTACAGATTCTAGGACGAAAAGAGGGTAGATTACCTCTGAGATTTTGTGCATGTGATAAATCTCTTAAGAACTGTTTTCATTGATAACAAGGTTGTAGCGCTGTTGTTGGGATGTGGGTGGCAACAATGTCCTAAAACTCTGATGGAAATTATGGTGTCAAAGTAAGAATTAATTTCACGCAAACATTAAGCTGGAGATTGTTACAAGGGTCGGTGATGCACCTGCATCGTTGAAGACTCCCATAGACACATTGCTCTCTCTGCTTCCATAGTCCCCGACCCCCTTCGCAGTCTGTTTCGATCAATTAGCGTAGGGAAAGATGACCAGGACGAGAACAATGACGAGCACAACGCGTTACTCCAAACACCATCATCAAGCATGAAAAGGAAACAATGATTGGATACATATCAGTCAGACAAAAGAAAAACGATAGGAGTAGAGATTGAAGTGGAAAATACAACATACCCTGCAAGAAAAGCTTTTGAAGTTGTTACTCCTCATCACCAACATTTTCGTGAGAGCCGTCACCAAAATGTATCAGATGCAATTTTTCTGGGTTGTTAATTCTTCCTTGGCCCAAAATCATCACTATCTGCACCTCCCAAGTCACGAATTCAGAGTTAGCAAAATCATCAGGGAATATCTACTCAGGGAAAAGATTCGATTCAAGACCAAATCAAATCCAATACTGAATCAAGACATTAATCGATTGATACAATAATATCACAAGATTGGAATTTTTCATTAACGGATTATTACTACAATCAACGAAAGGGGAAAGTTTTCAAATCTGATTTGTCCCAATTTGGAAAATCCAAATCGATATTCAAGACAACAATCAAATTCAATCAAGGCATTTTTCAATCTGAAGCCTATAAAAGAAGGCTTAAGAGATGAAGAGAAGGGGAAACCGAAAATCACCATAAAATTTACGTTCGTAAACCTAACAGATTTAGAAGGAGCACTTATCTCTCCTGTTGACGAAGCCACCGCGTACCGCTGCGAGTCCCACTGACGAAGCATCCATTTTCGTCACCTCCGGCTGCCGCAAATCCACTCCGCCATCTCTAACGCTACCGCTATCATCAACCTTCGGTAACTCTCTATCCTTATTCATATTATTGATCTATTGATGCTTTTAGTTTGCTTTCAGGTTCAAAAGACGGTAAGAAATGGTGATCGAAGGAGGACGAAAGGTGGAGTTGAGGCGAAAGGGGGCGATTCTGGGCAAGGAGACTGGGAGTGATGATGGGAACGAAAGGGGCCTAGGGTTTCTTTCTCTGCATTTCATTTTTGTCTTTGTATTTGCAGTCTGATCCTTTCCTTACACACACTCACCACGATTATCACTGCTAATCACTGTTAATCGCCACTAACCACACTTAACCTCCTTTAATCACCCATTTAGTTTTTTTCTTTTTTTTGATTTAATTAATAGATTAATTAACTTTTTCTAAATAAACCAACAACATTTTATAAATCAGTTAATTAACCGTTTAAACAATCTAACCAGTTTTTGTTTTATTTAGTTAATCTTCTAATAAGCCATATTAGTTAATAGTCTTTTAATCCAATTAAATCAAACCTTTTTTTAATAACTAAACAGTTTTATTATAATTAGTTAATCTTTTTTAAAAAATAACTACAAACCCTAATTTTCACAAATGCCTCGCCGCAGGCAAAATTACAATTTTACCCTTAGCATTAGGTCAAAGAGCCGCCGCGCTCATTTTAGGGTTTCCCGCCGTGGAATCCCTAATTTAACCCTAATTACAACTTAACATTTCAACGTAGAGATTTGGAGTTTCTACACTCCACGTAAGCGTGTCCTTAAGATGCGTTTATTCCCCTTGAGACCTTGACCACAGTCAAGAAGTTTCTAACCTCCCTATTGAGGGGAACTACGATTACTCTGATTCCACTCCCGTAAGGATACGTAGGCACAAGATGCGATGTCTTGCCGAGTAAACTTAGAATTAACCCCCTTTATTATTTATTATTGCTTATTTATATTTTATTTATCTTTGCTATTTAATTATTTTGCTTATTATTTTGTAATTGTTTCTTGGATGTAAAGTTGTTTAATTATTTAATTATTATTATGGTTAGTAATTAGGGAGTGTAACAACATGTATGTAATATTAAAATAAATTTAGATCACTTTTAAATAAAGATAATTAAAATAAACACGTCACACACGTAAGTCGATTTTAATCGCCGTCTCACTTCCTAAGGATATCCCTCAAGTTGCCTACGAATAATGGTTAAGTGGGGTGTATAAAGCAAGTCCCTCAAATAAAAAAATCATCAAAGTCCCTTATGGTTGCCTTTACGAATCAAGTCCCTTTCGAAAAATGATGATGGTCCCTTATATGTGCTTATTACATCCCACAATGGCCTTCAAAGTCAAATTGTCCCTCACATACCCCTTAACATCCAAAGTAAGGACTACCTACTCCATTATAGTAGGGATAGTCTTACTAAGGAAAGGATAAAGAATAAGAAAGACCTTAAAACATTAGGGTAGGCTACTCCTAGATACTTGCTCACTTCAAAACTTTTTCACACTTAAACAAATTTCCAACAAAATTTTCAAACAAGTTTTTTTCACATCCATACACGGATTATTATTAAACTATTCTGAAATTTTTTGCTATTCACACACTATACTTTCAAAACAATTCAAAAGTGAGCTTAAGTACCTAAGAGCCCATGGATAACCATGGATGAAAAGGGTGCTAACACCTTCCCTTTTCATAACCTACCCCCCGGACCCAAAATATTCTCTAAGGTCTTTCCTGTTCTTTTATAACCTTTCCTTATGGATAAAATAAAAGTCGGTGGCGACTCTTGCTATCCGCAACATTGTTTAAAGTCAGTTCTCCCACCGTGTTACAGTTACCAGTACATAATTCACACAAGGCTATTTGTTATGGTTTGTTGGTTGAGCCGCACATCTCCTTGAGCTATTGTGGAAGTTTAGAAAGCTTCTTGGTTAATTCCTCAACTATTTAAGTGAGAATTTTGTTTTGTGCCAATATTGCATCGTTTGGGCCTAACTCCAGTAATCTCAGCTTACGTTGTGTAGTGCCTCTATTATACTGAACTTGATGGTCATTGAGAGTCATATGATTAATGTTAGACACTGCCTTCTCTGCACTTTTGGATAATAATGAACCACTGGTAGTTGCATCAAGTAGAAGCTTTGGTTGTGGTCGTAATCCATTACGAAAGATGTGGTTTGGGTTAGTTCATTGAAGCCATGATTCTGACATTTCTATAGCATAGACTTATAGAGCTCTCATGCTTCACATAAGGTCTCTGTTACACTTTGAGCAAATACGACTATTGTTATTTTGGCGTTCATAAATCTGCCATGTGGGAAGAACCGATTCAGAAAGTTTTCCTCCAAGACATTCCAATTGGTCATGGTTTGAGTGGGTTGGTCCAGATACCAATCCTTTGCTTTGCCAATTAGTGAGTGCGGAAACAATCACATGAAAACTGCTTATTCTTCCGCTTTAGGTTCTCCTAACGTACCAGCTAATTCATAGAACTTGGCGAGGTGAGTGTACGGGTCTTTGTGATCTAGGCCTGCAAACGGATTTTCATAAATGATATGCAATAATCATGTTTTCATTTCAGGTTGTCGATTGGTTATATTGTTGGTGAGGCGAGCCAACCGTCTAGGGATGCTTTGACAAGGTCCTCCATTCATGATTTCAAGTCCACCTTCTGCCATGGGTTCTTTTGTTGAAGTTGTTGAGGTGGAAACTCCTTTCTTTTGAGATCTTTGTTTGGCTAGCTTTCTTTGTTTCTTTGTTTGTCGTTTTTTTTTTCCGGATTGTTCTTTAAATTTCAGGATCAAAAGGCAATAAGTACTCCAGTTTTGTACCTCGCATACACAAAGCTTGCAATTTCTAGCCAAATTTACAACTTAAAAAGATACCAACAGTCGTCTTGTTTGTAAATCTAAACATCAGTCCCCGACAACGACGTCATTTTGATGTTGAGTAAATCAAAAGAAAGTATTAAATATTGTAACCACAAAGACCGGCGCGATATTATCAACGTTAAGACAATTGTTATCTTTTTTAAGTGAAGTTTGTAAATTAGTTTGCTTTTAAAGTAACAGAATATAAAATTGAAAATTGTTAAAGTAAATTTTAAATGATAGAAAACCTGTCAGGATTGAAATTCCACTATCGTGCATGTATGATTTTGGTTGATACTTCTTTAAAGAAACTTGCTTTTCATCTTATCTTCATTAATTCACTCACAACAACATATATGTCAATATGCTTGTTGAGATTTCAATTGATTTAGTTTATTCGATGATTTCTCAATCAATTAAATTAAACAATCGCATTAAGAACCGAATATCGTTTATGAAAGGTAAACCCTTAGTTCTATGTCTAGAACTAGGGCTGGAAATGAGTCGAGTCGAGTCGAACTCACCTCAGCTCGGCTCAACTCGTTAAGAATTGTTCGAATTCGAGTTCGAGTTCGAGTTCGACACGAACTTTTTTTTAAGCTCAAACTCGACTCGTTATAAGTTCACGGACAGTTCGGTTCGACTCGTTAGGTTCATCTCATTAGGTTCAGCTCACATGGTTCACGAACTTAAAAACTATTTTTTTAAATATATATATATATATTTTAGTATATTTGACATTTTAAATAAATATATATTTTTTAAATAAAATATTAAAATAAAATAAAAGTTATCATATTGAAATTTAACTTTATCTTCGAAATCTACTAATTCAAAACCTACACAACTTTCAAGAGATACATTTGAGAGTCTAATTCAAAAACTACTAAATTGAAGATTAAATTTGTCTAAGATTTGAAGTAAATATTTAAACCTAATCTTAAAGACAGTATAATTCTTTTCATATGTAATCGAGTTGACTCATGAACCTAACGAGTCGAACTATGTATAGTTCAAGTTCAGCTCATTTAGTTAACGAACTTAATTTTTCGCTCATACTCAACTCATTTGGTTCATGAACCTAGTTCAACGATTTAATTGTCGAGTCGAATTCCGAACTATCTTCGAGTTGGTTTGGTTCATTGCCAGCCCTATCTAGAACAAAGCGATTAGCCGATTATAATTTTTAACTTTAATACGAATGTATTTTTCAATCACAATTCATATTCATAGGTTTAGATTGAAAAACAAAGATTTAATTGATAATCATGAATAACCGAATTTTACTAAAGAAGAAATCAATGATAATACATACAATTATGGTAGTTTCCTTCCAATCCTAACAAGAGAAGATTTAGTTATCCATTGTCATGATAACTTGCACAAAAAGGAAGAATTGGAGATGAATTTTCATCAATGATGATCTCTCAATTCTTTATGTGAACCCAACTTGATTCTCTTCACTCTTTTCTCCTTACCAAAGCTATATTATAATCCTCTATTACAAAGTAATTTTCTAATTTCATGATCTCCAATGCTTTTGTTGCACTCCTTTTATACTGGTTGAGATGAGGTACTTTCGCTATGCGAAGTTGGTCGTCATATGAAGTCATCTTGATTAACCTTAAAGAATTTTAAACCTCCCCTGGAAACCGCCATACTTCGCTATGCAAAATAAATTTCGTGTAGCGAACTTTTCTTGCTTCTGCTCACTTCAAGCGAAACTAGGTGATTTTAATTCTGTTTCATTCTGTTTTTGCTCTCTTATCCTCGAGTCGCAAGCTTCGCGTAGCGAAGCATTGGCTTGTGATGTGAAGGTTTTTTGCTTCCTCTCGCTTCTCTCGCTTTAAGCGAACTTTGGTGATTTTGATTCTGTTTCTTTTTGTTGTTGCTCGATTAAGCCTCACGTCGCGACCTTTGCGTAGCGAAGTGTTTGCTCGCGATGCGAAAGTAGCAGGGAATGGATTCTTCTTGCTTTTATCTTATGTTTTCCTTTGTCAATTCCTGCAAAAACATAACCATTTAAAAGTAACATACTTTTGGATCATGGTTAGTTAAGTTTTATCCTTAATAGTTAATGGAAGCAAGAATTTTCAAGTTTTCCCCAAAGTTTTTCAACTATTGGACTTCCATCACTTGGTAGCCCCTAGATGTAAGTGAGTTGCACCGAATTGGGTTAACAACTTTGGTGTTATTTATTTTCTGCAATTTACAGTTTTTGGTTGTGTGTGTTCAAGATGTGTTTTGATCCCAGTCTTGTGACATCTGTCTCGACATCTGATATCTGCGTGCCAAAATTTTAATTGTATGTTATTTTCAATTGGAATTGTGATGTTATTTTAAGTTGAGGTTTGATTAAATGTTAATTAAAATTTCTTGTTGAATTTAATTATTTTTTTAGATTTTGATTAAAGTTTGATTAATTTTTTATTGAATTTACTTGTTGGTGTTAATTGGATTTTTGTTAGAATTTCTTGTTGAGCTTTGTTCAATTCAGGGTGAATAAAAATGAATCACAATGGACCTAAAAAGAATTAATAAGATTTTAAAAATCATGGACCATTAAACCCTTGCTTTGGAGTTTTGGACTATAGACTAGTTGTTAAACCATTGCTTTACAGTTTTGGACTATAGACTAGTTGTTAAACCATTGCTTTACAGTTTTGGACTATGGACTAATGGTTTAAACCTTTACTTTGGAGTTTTGGACTATGGACTATAAGAGACATTGGCTTTGGAGGATTCTTTGGACTATTTGGACAATGAACTTAACGTAACCAACATTAACATACTTTGACCTAATTCTAATTCACCTTGATTGGTTTTTCATTTGCTTAGTGCTTGATTTTCTTGGTGATTATTTGAATTGTTCTTGATGTGTTTAGTGTTGATACTTTTTGATGATTATTTATGCTTGCTTGATTTGCTTCACATGTTCCCTTAGGATTCTCTTGACTCAATTTAATCCTTGATTAAATTTAATTGATATTGGACATTAGGTCTTTATCCAAGCATGATAACATGATCAGGGTTTCCCTATTGATCCTTACTTTAGGGTAATTGATGCATGATAACATTAGGTTAGATTCCCTTGAAAACTCAAACTTAAGTCCACTTTGTATGACAACAATTAGGATCGAGTTTCCATTTAGACTTTGCTTTTTCTCTTTGCATTGCATCTTCTTTTCTTTTAAAAACAAAAACTTTTTTTCTTTATCAAATTCAAAAATACCCAATAAATACGATACATATAAATACGCCACGAGCCTTAAGTACATGCGAAAAGATGAATGAGATCCTTCCTTACCTCTTAGAGTATTTTTTTTACGTGAGACGCTTGGCTCATTTGTACAAAGTATTCGCTCTCATTGTCATAGACTTTAGTATTATACATATCTAAAATACTTTTAAAACTAAAGGAGAATGTACTCAAATACCCCCAGCCTTAAGGGACCATTTGTTGTATCTCCTGACAAAACACTTCAACAAATTCAAACCTTTTTACCATCAGGTTTATTTTCCCTTTAAAACCTTTTCACAAAGGGTGTGTTATTTCTGTTCTACCGCAAACAGATAACGTCTAATTGCTAGAATGCAAACTTAGCATCGTCCATAAAAAACACCCAACAAATCAACTTTTTTTTCAAAAAGAACTACAGAGTTCTAATTCCCTTTGGGATACGTAGGCACCAGGTTTCAAAACTCGGACAAACTCAATAATAAAAACCTTTTCTTTTTCCCAAATAATTCACTAATGCATTCCCTTAACAAGTAAGTCCTTAGATATACACACCCTTTGATTAGAACAACCAGAGTGGATGTCGTTGAGTACAACAGGCGTGAGGGTGTTAATACCTTCCCCTTGCATAATTGACTCCCGAATCCATATTTGGTTGCGAGACCATGTTCATTCCCTTATGAGGTTTTCATCATTCAATATCTTCTAAATCATAAATTTCGGGTAAGTTTTTCGAGTTTTTAGGTAAATGTTTTAGTTTTGTTCTAAACGAGTTAGAATCAACCGTCAGGTGTAAAAATGTTTTGAAATCATATGAAACATAATTTAGAGTAAGTGTATGTATTGTTTGTTGGCTCAACTGGACGATCATGGCTATATTTTTCACATTCTGAATAGCAAAGGACGCCATTGTCACGACCTCTAAATTCCAAAAATTTCCAGAGATGCATCTCTAGAAAAGTTCAACGTTTTATATACTTTTGGAAATTACGAAGATACATCTTCGAAATGTTTCAGTAATTATATTGCTAATTTTACCTTGCAGGCAAAATGGCTGACAGAGTCGACAAACTGAGACTTGAACAGGTTTTCCAGCAGGCATCCGTTCGACATACTTTGATTATTATTGACATCGATTATTTCTAGAAAATTACAGGTGTGTGATCCCGAAAAGTTTTTGAACCATGGGAGGAAGATTTTAACTTTGCATCAACCAGAAGACCAATTGTTTCAGTCGGTTCTAACCGTTTCTGGGTTATGTGACCTATACATGATCGGTTATAGTCTAGTCAACCACGGGATGCTTAATGCACTCATGGAGATATGGCATTCTGAGACATCTTCTTTTCATCTCCCACATGGTGAGATGTCTATCACACTGGACGATGTCTCGTCTTTGTTGTATCTTTCGATCAAGGGGTGATTCATCCATCATGATAGGATGACCAAAGACGAGATGGTCGAGATGATGGTGGAGCATCTGAGGATGACCCAGGGGACACGATTGAGGAGGTGGATAGGACCAGGGGTGCCCATGCTAAGTTTGAGTTCCTGAAGAATAGATATGATGATAAGATCGCTGTTGCGCAACATGTTGATGGTGATGTCGAGTAGGTGGCCTTACACAGGACTTATGCTTTAAGGGCATGTTTTCTTTATTTGGCTGGCACTTGTATTTTTATGGACATGAGTGCCACCTATACTGATGTTGCATACCTCTGGTACTTTTTGGATCTCACACAGATCCATGAGTACAACTGGGGACAACTTGCTTGGCCTATCTGTATTCGAAGTTGAGAGATGGATGTCAATGGATTTGGTGTTGTACAACATTGCATTATTATATTGCTATATTATTTTGTATGTTTGTTATTTTATTCAATATCGCTCTTCCTAATTCATCTGAAAATAAATACACGGTTCGTTATAAAAAAAACATGTTCTGATACACTTCAGAGATGTACCTCTGAAAAATTATCGTAGATACATCTCCGGAAAGATTTTAAAAAAATGGGTTATGGGGATATGTTATGAGTGTTTAAGGTTTAATTAGTCCAGAGATATATCTCCAAAATATGTTAATGTTTACTCATAAGTGGGGTGCATCCAGAGATATATCTCCGGAACCTGAGGGCATAATGAGAACTCCACACAGTGGATAAGAAATGCATAGGGTAGAAAAAGAAATTCTCATGCCTTTATATAGGCAACTAAAGTCCAAACCCAAAATTATACAAATAAACCCAAGGCCAAATATACACAATACAAAGTAAAAATCTATAAGTTACATTTTAACATAACAATTATATGATGTATTCGACTCAGTTGAATACAACTGACTCCTGCATCTCGACCAACTATTTTTGTATAATCTATTATTAGTCTTCAACCAAACATTGAATTACAACTTATAACATTAATCACTTTGGTGATATAAATTATTTTTCAAAACATTTTTAAATTCTTAAACAACAAAAAAAGTTTATATAATCAAATGTTTCACGTATTTAGGCATTGCAACAAGGCCAAACCCAACCGAACTCACCCAAAATTTAATGGAGAAAATCTAATTCAATTAAGAACGAGTGTAGAGAACACTTAAGTTTTAACAACCGAAACGGGATAGAAATGTTGATATTCACCCGTCACTCACTTAACTTACTCAAAATTGATAAATCATCTTTGTATTTATTAATCTTATAATACATTTACCCTTGTTAAAATAACATTTAATGTTATTTTGATGATTTAATATTTAAAATCTATTTTTTTAAAAATATAAATCATATGATTCATTAATAGTAAATGTTATCATTTAATTTAATTTTTTATTTTGATGCTATTTAAAAATGAAATGCAAAAACTTAAAAACACAATAATATCTTATTTTGATTAAAAAGTTAGAGGGTGGGGTATGGAAAATTATAAAACTTCTTTATTTTAAATATAGCGATTAATTGCTTAAATCTCAATCACACATTAGCGTTTAATGTTAAATAACAAAACCATCTTCAGCCTCGAACCTGCACGGACAAAGCCCACATGATTTCTAATCATGTCCGATAACCACTCCAGCACGTCCACAACTGTGACAGACTTACATAATTGTTTCTTAGTTGTTTTATACAATTTATTTTCAATGCGAAAATATCTCAACTAAAATCACATCCAACAAACTTAATCTAGGCCTTAAATAGATAATGTATATACCAACCGATCATAAAGAAACAAGAACTTTAAAATAAAAATGGAAGAAATTTTAAACAAAGCTCTCAAGAGTGAAATATCAAATATGCTAGCATCAAGCATCAAAATAGAAAGAACAAAGAGTAAGAAAAACGATGTTCTTGAAAGTCTTCTTCTAGATTGATTTTTCCCAAATTTTCCTCAGATTTGAAACAGAATCACTCAAGTCATGTCTCTTTATTGATGAAGAAGAAGAAATGTTTCAGATTTGAGTTTTTTTTTTTTTGGTTTTTTTTGTTAGTGAAAAAAGATTAATAGTAATATTTGAAATATTAACTTTAAATTTGTGATAGGTGTAGTATTCAAATGATATCTTTTAGTTGAATTAAATTTATGTAAATTACTCATTGGCAAATTCTATCATTTATTTGTATTTTTTATCGATATAACAAATTTTGATATTTATAAATCAAATATTTTAAAATATATAGTTTTTCTAATAAATTAAAACATTAATAATAATTTATAATAATAATAATAATAATAATAATAATAATAATAATAATAATAATAATAATAATAATAATAATAATAATAATAATAATAATAATAATAATATTAATAATAATAATAATAATAATAATAATAATAATAATAATATTAATAATAATAATAATAATAATAATAATAATAATAATAATATTAATAATAATAATAATAATAATTCAATTAAGAACGAGTGTAGAGAACACTTAAGTTTTAACAACCGAAACGGGATAGAAATGTTGATATTCACCCGTCACTCACTTAACTTACTCAAAATTGATAAATCATCTTTGTATTTATTAATCTTATAATACATTTACCCTTGTTAAAATAACATTTAATGTTATTTTGATGATTTAATATTTAAAATCTATTTTTTTAAAAATATAAATCATATGATTCATTAATAGTAAATGTTATCATTTAATTTAATTTTTTATTTTGATGCTATTTAAAAATGAAATGCAAAAACTTAAAAACACAATAATATCTTATTTTGATTAAAAAGTTAGAGGGTGGGGTATGGAAAATTATAAAACTTCTTTATTTTAAATATAGCGATTAATTGCTTAAATCTCAATCACACATTAGCGTTTAATGTTAAATAACAAAACCATCTTCAGCCTCGAACCTGCACGGACAAAGCCCACATGATTTCTAATCATGTCCGATAACCACTCCAGCACGTCCACAACTGTGACAGACTTACATAATTGTTTCTTAGTTGTTTTATACAATTTATTTTCAATGCGAAAATATCTCAACTAAAATCACATCCAACAAACTTAATCTAGGCCTTAAATAGATAATGTATATACCAACCGATCATAAAGAAACAAGAACTTTAAAATAAAAATGGAAGAAATTTTAAACAAAGCTCTCAAGAGTGAAATATCAAATATGCTAGCATCAAGCATCAAAATAGAAAGAACAAAGAGTAAGAAAAACGATGTTCTTGAAAGTCTTCTTCTAGATTGATTTTTCCCAAATTTTCCTCAGATTTGAAACAGAATCACTCAAGTCATGTCTCTTTATTGATGAAGAAGAAGAAATGTTTCAGATTTGAGTTTTTTTTTTTTTGGTTTTTTTTGTTAGTGAAAAAAGATTAATAGTAATATTTGAAATATTAACTTTAAATTTGTGATAGGTGTAGTATTCAAATGATATCTTTTAGTTGAATTAAATTTATGTAAATTACTCATTGGCAAATTCTATCATTTATTTGTATTTTTTATCGATATAACA